>JAVKLA010000042.1:1041892-1060835 GCA_034782735.1 Sagittarius serpentarius
AAAACATCAGGGTGTTATCAACATTCTTCTCATCCTAAACCCAAACCACAGCGCTGTACCAGCTACTAGGAAGACAAATAACTCTATCCTGGCTGAAACCAGGGAAGCGTCTTGTGAATGTATTTTAGATAGCTATTAGGTTCTGCTTTCTAGCCAGGAGTTACATGGAGGTTGGCACAATATCCTTATGTTTAAAGCAGTTTTCGTTGCATGGTATTAAATCCACAGGGTTATGATCAGACCTGTAGTATTAAGACATGAAGACATTTCAATATAAGCCTGATTTCAGTCCCCTAACTTTGTGGGACTCCACATAGATAACTAAGGGACTGGAGCATCTCTCATATGAGGAAAGGCTGAGAGAGCTGGGACTGTTTGGCCCAGAGAAGAGAAGGCTCGGGGTGGAGGATCTCATTAATGTATGTAGACACCTGAAGGGAAGGTGTAAAGAAAATGGAGCCAGGCTTTTCTCAGTGGCACCCAGTGAGAGGAAAAGAGGAGGTTCTGTCTAAGCATAAGGAAACCTTTATTTATTTATTTAATTACTGTGAGAATGCTGAGCACTGGTACAGGTTGCTCAGGGAGATTGTGGATTCTCCATCCTTGGAGATATTCAAAAGCCACCTGGACATGGTTGCAGACAACCTGCTTTAGTTGGCCCTGCTTGAGCAGTGGAGGTGGACAAGATGACCTGCAGAGGTCCCTTCCAACCTCAGCCAGTCTGTGATTCTGTATTGCCCTTAATGGCAGAGTGTGCTGTGTGTACCCTGCTTTACAGAGCTGTGTGGTGATGATGGAGAAAAGGTGCAACTTTTGGGATGTGAAGTATACCATCTAGTAGGTTTCCATTGGATAAAAGACTCTTGGGCAGTTCCTGGGGGAGAGGGTGGTGCTGGGCTACAAATGTGAGAGAGATGTTGCTGAAGTGTGTGTGGGTAAATGCTTGAGGATTGCAGAGAGAGATTGCGGAGTTGTTTTGTTTTGTGTTTTTTTTTTAGACTTAACAGGTTTAAGCCTTTGGTTTATCATAACTGAGATAATAATAACTAAATTAGGCCATTTTAAAGTTACAGGATTTAGCAAAACTGTTGGGTTTCATATTTGTGCCTACAACATGGACCAAGTATGCTGGTCTATAAAAAGCAATGTTCCCAGGCATTTTGCTCAGTCAAAATTAGCGCAGTGGAGATTGGGAGGGTGGGGGGGCGAGGAGGAGGAGAATAGGTTAATGTAACAAAAGTTTTTTAGCAACTAGGTACTCTGTGAGAGGATGATCTATCCATAGGATCTGTGGTACCAGGGAATTTCTATCTGAAACATCACACTCCATAGACTTTGATGAGAGTCAATTTTTGCTTGTATGTACTTTGGGGAATCTTCTTCAGACAAAAAAGGGAAAAAAAAACCCAACCAAGCCCTCAATTACATGTTTGCTCAGGGAGACCTTTTCTGTGTTTTTAATTTTCACTTGTCTTAAGATACCGAAGATACCAAGAACTCAAAACATCTGGCATTTGATTAGGCCTAAAAGAACTGCAGAATTTGAGGAGTTTTGTTTAGTAGAAAATGGGAAATTTAGGAATATTGATAAACACCAATGAAAGTGCTACTCAGGGTAATTGATGAGTTGAATGTCCAGTGACTAAATCTTGTGAAAGGGCATGGGTCTCGCAAAGAGCACAAGAATGCTAAAGGTGCTGAAACAGAATTGTCTTAATATTTTATATTGTGAACACAAGGACCCCTGCAACAGTGCAGGCTGAGGTGTTTAGTGGTGGTAGTGGTGGGTTCTTTTTGTTTTCTTTTTTGTTTGTTTTTTTTTAAGGTTTTCAGATTTGTAGCGAGAATCCCATTTGCTTGCATTACCCATACTTCCCATACCCCTCACAACCTCAGCCCCTAAAAAGGCAAAAAGAAATTTATTCAAATAATCTTAATTCTGCTCTGTAGGGCAGGCTGCTATTTATCTCCAGTAGGTTTACATCATGAGAAAATTTGTAATATTTTAGGAATCGTTAAAACGTGATGTTGTAAACATGTTTCCTTCTGTTGACTCAGTTTTCTTCTTTGTAGAATCCTAGTCTCATGGAGCATGGCCTATATCAGCTCTATTGTCTATACATATTCCCTCAAGTGAATCCTTCATTTGTTTGGGGTTTGTTGTTGTTGTTGTGGGGTTTTGGGGCTTGGTGTGGGGTTTTTTGTTTGGTTTGTTTTTTTTTTTTTTGATTGGGCAATCATGAATACCCTAAAGATAATCAAACTCTGAAGCTATTCATTTTTAATATAATACTGGTAGGAAGGAAATCTGGTGGAAAAAGCGAAGTGGTTTCTTCCTTCCAGTCAGAGGAGATATAACTGCCACCTTGTCTCACCTTTTTTGGGCTGGTGAAGTAAAATCACACTAGCAAATGACTTGTCTTGTCTGAGTTGCCAGCTGGAATACCTTCAAAGGATTTTGGGTTGTTGGGTTAGGACTGCTATTTGCACTTTCATCTTTGTTTTAATCTTATTATATATTTGTCTAGGGATTAGAATTAGCGAGTTCCTGTCTTCTCTTTTACAACATCATGCTCCTCTACAAGGCAGTCAATGTCTTTAATATATCTCATCTTATTTGAAAAACTACAAGAAAAATTAACCGGAGCTAATGCAGAACCTGGAAAGATGCCAGTTTGATCACAGTCAGAACATAGCTGTGGAATACAAATCTGCACTGAAGAATGTTATAATTTTGGAGCTCTTAATCTGGTGAGGCCCTTTACTATTGCGATGTTATGTTTCATGAAAAAGCTTTTCTTCACGCAAGCTCCTCAAAGAGGATCCAAATGTGTTGGGATAAAATCTGAATTGAACCATTGAGCCCTGGTGCTGTAAGTCACCATTGTATGAATTAATAGTTAAACACCAAGTGGTTCTCTCTTGTATTGTTTGTATTATCATCTAGGATATGGGGCCCAAGTTCTTTAATGTGGGTAATTAAGGTTCTTGGAAAATAGCCAATATTGGAGTTAAACTTGATTGGAAAAAAATCAAAAAAACAAAATCAAACCCCAAACAAAAAAACAACCTCTTCCGGTGGGCCCTCCACCCCCCACCCCCCAAAAAAAAAAAACAAAACAAAAAACCATGAAAGGGGGAAGTAACAGTAGTTTTCCACTACCTAACGGGCATCACAGTGCTGGAAAGAGAGGAAATGGTTACAGATTGCAGCAAAGGAAATACTTGCTGGACATGAGGAAGAAGTTCTTCCTTGTGAGAGTGTTGCAGCCCAGGGACAGGATGCAGAGAAGTGTTGGGATCTCCAGCCTTGGAAATACTTACAGCTTGACTGGATAAAGGTCCTGAGCAACCTAATCTACCTGTCAGGTTAGCCCTCCTCCCTTTGAGTAGGAGGTTGAAGTAGAGACCTCCTGAGGTCCTTCCCAACCTAATTTTTTTCCATGATTCTTTGAAATGTGGCAAAATGGAAAGGCTATAATGACTTTTAAACATTTAAAAAAAGGATGCTTTATTCTCTTTTCAAAAGCTGTACCGAGGTGTTTATAGGGGTTCTGAAACTACTGTATGCTTCCCAATACATGCTCAAATCCCACTGCGAAAGATGTGAAAATCATGCCAAAACATCTGAATTCCTTCCCTGTCAGATGCACAGCTGGTGGCATCCCCTGTCATAGATCCTGATGCTGGGCTGTACCCAGCTGTCTCCAGCTGCAGCTACAGTGATGATCGCACCCAAGTAACACAGGTTTAGGAAGCTCTGCTTTGCCACACAAGCATGAGATTGAAACCACACATAACTAGCTTTGGGGAAAGTTTTGGTATCTGAAGCCAGCTTTGTAATTTTTTAGTTGTGATCTTGTGTTCTCTTCTGAAAGAATCTTTTTCTGCAATAGGATAGCTATTTTCCTTTTCTAGAAAGCAGTTATGGTAATAATTCAGCTCCCACAGGAAGCCTAGACCTTACCTTTATCCTCAGCTACATGTAACTGAGAAGATTTAAATTTTCTTCTCTCTCTCGCTTCTTATAAAATGAGAGTTCCCTAAATAAAACAGTACTCTATAAATGATGGGCCTGGTGACAGATAGCTGTTGGTGATGTGGGCTCGGGGTTCTAGGATAAGTGTAAACAGGGAAGAGGAGAGATACTCAGTAGCGTAGTATCCTGATTCAGTGGGAAGCTGTGGAAATAGCTTTACTGCAGCCATTGGTTTGTGGTGCACTATATAAGAATCTGTAGCTCATATATTACCTTTTGCAAGGAGATCCTTCTCTGCTCTTCCTGCTGTGAAATTCACAGGTTCTGTTACTCTGTTTGGAACCTGTTGGTAACTCTAGCACCCAACCAAAGTTGATGGAAAGGGATTATACACAATCATTGTAGCCTGGTTCACTGCCTGACAAAAGCAATGATGAACGTCATCAAGAAGCTGATTAAAGGAAATGTCAGTTTTCATACATGAAACATACTGAATAATTTAATCTTCTACATATGGCCTGATTTGAAAGGATACATTGTGTTAAAGTTTTTTGCTTCTCCTGGATGACATTTTGTGAACAGTTGAAAGCAGTGCTAAAGAAGCAGACAAACTAACGGGGTAGAGATACCTGCCAGATCAGAAATACCAATAAAAGAACAAAAGAGAAGTTTTGGGGTTTGTGTTTTGTTTTTTTTTTTTCCCTAGTGCACTTAGATTAAGTATAATTCTGATTTAATATAAAATTCACTTTACTGGAAATCATTGTTACTGCTTCAAAATGAACATGTACCTACCTAGACCTGTGCCTGTACTGTATCATTGATACCAGCTGAGAGTTAATTATCTGCGATGGTGGCAACTGCACCAATCCTTCCAAACTGAAGTCCCATAAGGAATGTTTAATTCCTTTTCCCTTGTGCCAGATAGCAAGGACGATTTTGGAATAATTCATAAATCTCTCCTTTAAAATATGAAATGATGATGCCATCCACAAATTTGCTTTGTAATGACCTTTTGAATCCTTACTTATCTACTTCAATCAAGATTCCAATTAATTTTATCAGAATTTATTTATTCACTGTGCTTTTAACAAACTTGCAATCAGTAGTACAAGGTATGTGTGGGGGGAAGAAAACATTTGAGCACCTGCAACCATATTTCACCTCACTTCATAGCCACCGCGTCCCCCCCCACCAGGGGATTCTTATTTGAGATTACACTATTATAAGACCCATGGAAAAGTTTAACTTTTACACTGGATCTAGTATTCAAAATTAGACAGCTTGCAGATTTTCAGGACTACCATTGATACTATTCTGCCATTAGAGAAGGGAGATGATCATTTGTTTAATGAGACAGCACTTTCTTCTGGACTTGGAGGACTTTAGGGAATCTTGGTTTCCACCGCATGGCAGTCCGAAATATTGAAAAAGACAAGGATACTTTTAAATGTCCCTATTCCCTCCTAACTGATTCTGTAGAACAGAAGTCATGTTAGAACAGAAGTAGCAGAATAATGGTTACAATAGCTATGGTTTTGTTGTGGTTTTTTTTTCCTGAAAACATTGCCATGTTTTTTCTCATTTGTAAAAAAAAAAAAAACCCACACCAAAAACCCCCCCACCAAACCCCCCCTCAAACATTGGCTCTAAATAAATCATAGTCTTGGCATAAGCATTTTTCATGTGCACTCTGGAAAATCTCCATAACTTGTGGGCATTTAAAACACAATGTATATTACAAACAAATGTATATTACATTATCTCATAACGTATTTAATCTCTCTATACCAAGGGCTTCCAGGCACCTCCACAGAGGTAGCAGAGTTATCTTTTTTTATCAGCCGTGATGCTGTACAATTAAGACTGTTCCAAATGTATGTTTGGCTGCTGCTAATGCTCAAGTCTGGTTTGCTTCCAGTAAAGCTGGGAGAATTTTATACATAAAAGTGTTCTGCCTGAAAGGCACTTTTTAGTCACTAATAAAAGTAGTGTTGAGTCACTTACTATCATGCAATTTTAATGTAATAGTAATTCTTCCAAAAGGAATATTTTTCAAAATACTTTCACAGAGTGGAACTGGGCAGTAGTAATTACTGTATGTAGTAGCGTCTTATGTTCAAACTGAATTTGCTTCTCGTAGCAAACCTATATTGTTTATGTGGGGGATATTTTGCTTAAACCAAACAATAGGTTAATGTGTCATCTGAAGAGAACTCTGTCACCTCAGTAACAGATGGAAGAAAATTCAGCACTGTGAGCAATTTTCAAATTACTCTTTTTTTGTTTAATGAAAGAAATTGTGATTGGTTATCTTGAAACTATGGACTTCTATATTTCCAGCTCTGTCTGTTGCTGTATGAATGAAAACCTTTCAGTGTTTTAGGCTGTGTTCATACCACTGCTTCCTATAAAACTAGTCTGATGCTGTTTATTATAAAAACTCCCTAATCTCTCAGCGTGCTGATATGTGTGAACCAGGGATTGCCTGTTAGACAAGTTTGACTGAACAGTTTGGTCATTTGTCAGGCTGGGGGTGGTGAAAAATATTCTTTCTGCCTATAATAAAAATGTGTCTGATCTTTCCTTTAAAAGTCTCGCTGAAGTACATTTTGGAAAAATGACTTGATATTTGTTACGAAGTGGTCTTTGTGTCGTGTTTGATAGCCATTAAGATCTGCCAAGTTTGGCTGAGTTGCAAGGTTTTGAGAAATTCTTGTTCACTGTACTTGGTAGCTACTTGTAAGAGCTGGAAAGCTCAGTTCCCTCTGAGTCCTGCCAGCATAGAGCCCTGCTTCAGCCAAGAGCTGGCAGGACCTTCCTGTAACTGCAGTTGTACAGTTGTGGCCCAGGCCAAAGTTGGGGCTGGAGCTGAGAACAGGAAGATTGGGGGGGGCGGGGGGGAACCAACAAAAAAGAAATCCCAGTCCAGGACCAGGGTGCAGGGAGGGGGAGGGTCTCTAATTTCAGCGCAGAAGGTGTAGAAATGCATTGCAAAGGAGGAGACCAAGCGACCCCATGAGCAGAGCACTGAACTGGGTTGCGGGGGCAGACAGGATCTGTCCTTGGTTCTCCTGCGTGGTCTTGACATGTCCTTCTGCCATTGTGAGTAATTTTCCCATTGTACGTTTCTGTCAGTCATGCTGACTGCTCCTTTGTGAAGTACTTTGAGATGTTCCTAACTGAAGTATCAAATATAAGCTAAGTGTTGGTGAATATTATGTGTTTCAGGGAAGCTGAGTGAGAACTGGCAGGAGGAAGAGAGAAAGCTGGGAGATGACTTGGAGGCACTAACAAAGAAACTGCTGAAGGGAGGAAAGAAAGGTGTGGAACAGGTGTCCAAAAAAAAAAAAAAAAAGGACACATAAGAATCCAAATCCAATAGCAAGCTATGTTAAGAGTTTCATCAAATCAAGAGTAGTATGTGTATTTGGAGAGCTGTTATATATATTGTCTTCTCATGGAGTGGGAGGAGGCTTTATGAAGATTTCATAGTCTCACTGCGGTGGTGCGAGTGGTGTGTAGCACGTCAGAAGAGCAGCCATTTATTTGGACATCAGTGAAGAACGTTATCAAGTGCCGCATGGGAAACTATTAGAGAAGCTAGAGATTATGACGATTAACAGAGAAATAAAGAACTGACTTTAAATTCCAGAGACTTGTACTAGAGGGGAAACGATCCAGAGAGATTTTTCTAAAGTAGATGCTTACAAAAGTTCACAACAGAAAACGTAAAAGTATGGTTTGTTCAATACAGAAATATAAAAGATGCAGTTACTGCAGAGGCAGGCTGGCACGTTGTACAGGAAGGAGTACACAGTCTGGAGGATTCAAGTGGAATGTGGAAGGGTATGTGGAAGGACAGTGTCTGCTCCTTGAAAGGTATCTGGTCAAAAGAACCATAAACAAAAACATACAGAGACAAACCTGATGGACAAATGATAAGGGAGGTAGTGATAAGAACAAATCTGGTCAGTCACTCTAATTGGTAAGGATATGTCGAGTGTAAGAATGTTTGGTTTTTCCAGTACGATTATGTGACTAAGGACCTTGCCAGATGGGGATGATAAGGAAAGGGTGGGAGGCAAATGCATGGAAACATAAAACCTGACAAGTAAGTGTTACAAAGACAATAGCAGAAATAAATCTAGTCAGTCCCATTAACTGATGGGCTATCAAGACACTGCAGGCAAGCTGGGACTTTGCAGCTGATGAGGATGTAAACCTGAGGTCCTGGCATTGGTAGTTCAAGGGGCCATAGCCCTCTGGATCTTGGTGGGTCCTACAGACTTTGTACCTGGAGTGGTGGCTGCTGGGGGGACCAGCATGAGTGGACTGCGTGCTAGATACTAGAGTCAGAGTCGGGGTGTAGGTGCCCCTGGTCTGTCGTGTCAGCAGCTGGAGTGAGTGGGGGTCGCAGTGCCAGTTAGTGGGGTAGGAATGGTGTGTGTCCCAGAAAAAAGCTTACTGGGGGACTGGCATGAGTGAGGGTCTCAGCACCAATGACTGGAGTGGGATTGCAGGTCACAGCCCATGTGCCTGGTGCTGGGGGGATGAGTGTCTTGTATATTCCCTAAATGGGTGTATGTGGGGTGTGCATGTGTGTTCACCAGCAAACTTCAACCTGGAAAGTACAGGGAGCAGGCCTTGGATCCAGGCAGGCAGGGGCCCATGGTATCCAGGGGACCCATGAATGTGGGCTACCTACTGGATGAGTGAGAGCTGCATGTTTGCAGAGAGCATCAAGCTGGGCCAGCCGGAGAGTAGGGGACCCGTGAGGTGGGTCAGAGGGCTGGGAACTGGGCAGGGGTGCTGAGCAGCAGCAGGACTGTGCCAGTACTTGAGGGATCCCTGAATCATAGAATCATAGAATCGCTTACATTGGAAAGGACCCATAAAATCGTCTAGTCCAATCATTTAACCTGGCACTGACAAGCCCCCCACTAAACCATGTCCCTAAGCACTACATCTACATGGCTTTTAAAAACATCCAGGGATGGGGCCTCTACCACTGTCCTGGGCAACCCCTCCCAATGCCTAATGACCCTTTCAGTAAAGAAATTCTTCCTAATATCCAATCTAAACCTCCCCTGGAGCAACTTGAGGCCATTTCCTCTTGTCCTATCGCTTGTTACTGGGGAGAAGAGACCGACCCCCACCTCTCTATGTGCAATCCCAGAAAATGGTGAATCCAGAGAGCAGTGAGGGGTGTGTGCGTGTGCATGTGTGCTTTCACTAGTGACCTCCTGTCTCTGCCAGCTGAAGAGAAGGGGCCTTGGCTGTCTGTGCTCGTGTCTTATGCGGGTCCTTCGTGTGGGTGGTGCTGAAGGCAGCGCCTTGGCTGTGGCGGTCTGTGTGACTGGCTGTGTCAGTGTCATGTGTGTCTATCTGCATGTGCCTCTGGGATACATACTCAGCTTTGCTACTGGTTGAACCTGCAAATAGGAGAGCAGCAGCTGTGTCTCAGCCTGGGCAGAGACCTTGTTTCCTGGGGCATTGGGCTGGGTTCCAGCAGCCAAGCAGGAGAGGTTCTGATATCCCTTAACAAAATGCAGTTAAAATTTTGGGATAGAATTAAAATATTTTAATACAAATGGGGTTTCATGAATGGACTGTGGCTGAGGAGGAAAACACATGGATTACAGCATGACTCATAAGCTGCCTAGAAGAGGTCTCCATCAGTACAAAAATGTATCAGAGGATGCATTAGTCAAGGTACTTGTAGTGGTTCTGGGGGAGTACTGACAACATGGTACAAGGAATGGCAAGTTCTGATTTTTGCCACCCGTGTTCAAAAAGGACAGCCAGAAATTGTAAGAGATGTTGCAAAGGGTTGTGTGTGTGACTGAGGAAAGAGGAGTCTGTCAAATGAGAATGCAGTGGAAGGGCTTGGGATGTTTAGCAAGTACTGTTTTATTCTCTAGGAGAAAGTCCTTTAGCTACTTATGCCAGTGTTTCTCGACTACAAATGGGGATAAAATAGCCATGATACATATAGGCTGGTAAGAGAAGAAAGACTGTAATAATTAGAAAGAGCCTTCCACTGGGGTTCAGCACCTACCGGCTTTTAAGACTGAGTTCAGTGGGAAAGGTGTCATACCAAGTGGTACCTGGTATCTCAGGAGATAGTGCTGAAAGGCCCAACCTCTCCCTCTAGTCTTATGTTCCTGTTGCTCGTAGAAGAGAGTTGAGCTGTAAGGGAACAAGAGTCCCCAGGATTGTTTTTTTTTCACCCTTGCAGAGCTTGGCATTGCTACTTTCAAAGATTTTTTTCTGTATGTTTTTCTAATGGATTACTTTTTTAAGGTATAAAGGTATATTAGAAATACACATTTTGGTCATGCAGTGCTTGAGTTTTAGATCAGTTGCTAACCAAAAATCCAATCCTTAGGAATATACAAATGGAGGACAGTGGTGTAATGAATACTTAATTTGATTAACTGGGTATTTACTACACCATGGTCCTCTACTTGTGTCTTCCAATGACTGGATATGTGTTTTGGCTGGACAAGGACAATTTTTTTTTTTTTTTAAATCTATCTTAGGAGGAAATTTGGCATAAAACTTGAGGCTTGTAAGTCTTGAGGATCAGTTACCACCTAGCGGAGATTCACCAGTAGAAAATGTGACATTACTTCTTGAACAAATAGGCCGTATGAAGCTTCATGTGGGGGACTAGTTTCACAGTATCACTAAAAACACATTAAAGGCATGTAAGAAACTAAGAATAGAGAAGTGAACAAATCAGAAGTATCAAAGATGAGAAAAAATAAAGAGAGCTTGACTAAGTCGTTGCATGATGCAGCAGTATAGTAATTAAACAGAAGTATCACAATGGAAGACAATAGATAAAACGTTTGATAGCTCAGAAATCTAATAGCTTCTTTCTTTTAATACTTTTACCTGGAGTGAAGATGCTTTGTTTCAGAGAGATCCTAGCAAGACTGAAAAATGTAAAGGCTTTTGTATTGCAGCAGTATAAAAACCAGAAAATAAGTCAGCAGAGTTAACATTTGGCCCAGTTCCCATTGTGGGTGGTTTTATGTGCCGGAATCCTTGAACAAAAGACTAAAAAAGAACTGGAAGTCTTCGGTGAAAATAAAATTACAAGATTGCTCCCAGTGTATTTACAGCAGGAAGATAATTATGGTGTTCATGGTTGCAGGACTAAGTACCCAAAGGATAAGGAATACTGATTAAGTTGTGCCTCCCTGTCTTTCCAAACCTCTTTTTGGCACTTTCTGCTTTCATTTTTTCCTCCCCAGCTCTTGTCCCTCTTTTGTCACCTTCTCCTGAGATCTAGTGCCTACTCCCAGAAATGTTTTCAGATCGTACTCTGATTTAAAATATATAAACCCCTGAGAGAGGGACCAGACCCAGTCTGCTGTTCCTACTGTGTCCTTTCCAGGACACAGAACCAGGCTGTCTTTTTTGACCTCACAAACCTTGACTTTGTTGCCTGGAGACTGGCTCTGTTTCTTACAGAAGTGCCTCCCCTGACCACTGTGCTCATGGTTTGGGGGGGATATGGCCTTCTCAGAGGACTGGACTTGAAGGCCTCTGAACTTTGTGTCTTCAACCACTGTGCAGTGTGCTAAAGAAACCCAGGAGGAACACTGGTGCTGCTGCTGGATGTTATTTTAGTTTTTTCCTAACCACATGGCCAGTAATAGTTTGTATTCCAAATGCTCAATCCTGAAATCTGTCTCCAAACAGGACAGTTTAAAAAGAACATTAAATGAGAAGAATCATGCTGAGACATTGCAGGTCTGTCTGGTTGCGGAGGACAGTGTTTTGGTTAGTACAAGAAGGGGGGATTGATTTCAGTGAGTACATTTGATATCATCATTGCTTATCGCTCAGAGTCTCGCGTGTCCTGCTGTGGTTTCTTTGCTCAAAGATGGAAGAAATACACTGAGCTCAGCTGAGTTGTTAAAGGCCAGAAGTCTAGTGTCATTTGAGGTATACCAGGACTAACCGATGTATCCCTGTAAGGTTGGCAGATATGACCTGTGGGAGGTCTGTGCCCTTCTGGAAGAGCAGCTGAGGACCAGGCAGGATACCCTGCCCTCTGCATCACGGAACCATTGCCTGCTGTTGCAGGAACAGGCACGTACAATGTGGGTTTCCCTCAGCACCGAAGAATGAGTTTGCCATGTGCATGATCCATACAAAATGCATAAGGTAAATCTGAATTAATACTGTACTACTAACTAGCACTAAACACTGGATATAGCCTAGCATTTAGAAGAGTATTATATAAGGTCAACTACTCTGACCTATTCAGTAAGAACTTTTGTGCTTAAGGAAAGAAATATTGAACTCTTACTAAATTCAAAACATAAATATTTTGTGTTGCTGAGGGTTTAAGAATTCTGAAGAGAAGTTTGAAAACAGATTTGCTTAATGTATACTTAAAAAAAGCCAAACGGTTCTTTCCTTTCAGCACCCATTACAAATAATAAATTATACATATGTGTATGTTCCTTCTTCCTTGAGAATATCCAAATGTCCTTTACAGTAGTGCTTTAAACCTTGCAGTGGCCATCTGAGCCCAGATATTGCTGACGTCTTAGGAACCAATTAAGATACTTGCCCAAAATCATGATGACCTTGATGTAACAGTGAACAGAACCCAGTTCTCCTGACTTCCTGCTTTTATGGCATGATCAAGTGCTTCTGTCACCATCTCACTTTTGTCTTGTCCCATTTTCAAAAGCCTCAACTTAGCTCAAGGGAACTTTTTTCCCCTTCTTGTTACTGCATGAGAGCTATTGCTTCTCAGTCCTTCATCTGGGCTTCTGGCCATAATCTGTCCCACCACATACATTGCATCTCCCCTTTTCTTTGCTTCCCCTTCCAAGTACGCTCAGATGCTCTTATGTGCTGTAAACCAGAAGTGAACTTGTTGCACTGGTGAATCTGAACAGAGCTATCTTACCAGTGCTGAAGCTGGGCATACAGGCCCTGAACTGGGCAGCTGTGGTCAGTGGATTTCTGTCATCTTAATGACTTGACCACTGTTTGACTCAGAGGTGTGCCTGTCAGCCTGTGCAATGCAGGATTTTTTTCATGCCATGCTGCCAAATCCTTTTTTAATACTGTGTGCGACTTTACTGCTCTTGTATTTTCTAAGGTCTGTTCGCCACTGCCTCATTCTCTGCTGCTGCTCCCGTCCAGGTAGTGAGTTGAGAGACGCTGCTGACGGCTCCCATCTCATCTCCCTCCTGCTCTGCTCCTTGCAGCCCCTCCGACTACCTGGAGCTAGTCCTGTTCTCCAGCAGCAATAGCAGGAGTGAGTGCTGGAGGCCGTGAGGAGCCCTAAAGAAGGATGTAGGAGCTGGCACTGGTGTCTGTATGTAGGTGGGGAAGTGGACCTGGAGCAGAGAGTTAATACGGTTGTGCCCTCAACCCTTTCTTGAAGTCTCTTTAGGTTGCAAAAGTTATTGTTGCTTGTTCTTCTCTGGGCCCTTCCACATAGTGTTGTCTGGTTTTGTTTTTTCTTGGTTCCTCACAGCATCTTGTGGCTATTGCTGTGTCTCATCCTTTCTGACTGAACCCTTACCCTCTCAGGATCTGACCTGGTGTACAAATACTGTCTCACACAGAAGAATCTTGAACTGTTATGTAGAAAATTAGTATAACAGAACTGAATGCAAGGTTTTGTGGAAGGGAAAAGTGTTTCTTCTTCTGCAAAATCTCTAAAGTTCCCCACTCTCACTCATTCACACCCGCATACTCACAAGCATCAGCTCATGTGCCTGATGGTCACTGGTGACCAGGGTCACTTGTGTGCAGTGCAGAAGACGAGGGACGCTGGCTATCATGGCTCATAGGCTGTCATTCATAGGTGACAATAGACTGATCTGGGACTTGCCATTGATTCCCTTTAGGAATGGGTGCTGTTTGGGATCTTTTGCATCCTTATTTTGTCTCACCCTTTTCTAAGTCTTAGGTCAAATTCTTTAATTTCACGGTTCTCTTGTATTTCTCAGCTGTGCGTTTTAAAGCTCTAGTTCTCTTCTCCATCTTAACACCTTATTTTTAGGTCATTTTGTTCCTCTTCATTCATTTGGATTAAATCCCCATATAGGGTGCTCTGTAGCAATTAATGCTTACTTTTCCTGTGAATCCTTATTTTGTATTTTCTTTGTGTGCTTTCACATGTGCACACACTTATATTCATACTTCCTTCATACTAATCTGAAATAGATATTTTTTGGCAAATCTCTGCATGTAAAAGGAAAGATAATAAATGGGTACAGGTAAAATACCATGAATTACAGAAAGGAAGAACTCAGATCAGTTACAGGTAATGAACTCGAACTATTGATGAAGTATTCACAAGAAGCAAGAAAGCAAAATTGGTGCTGGTTTTTTTTGCATAGAATTATTGGCAGACAATCTTCTGGCACATTATCAAGTACTACTTCTAAGTGGACAGGTAGAATCGAATGCTCTCTGCTGTTCTGATAACCTTATTAAAGGGAAAATATGACTGAGGTTGTAGGAGTACAGTAAAGGGCATAAAATAGCTGGAACATAGATTACAAGTCAAGAGAGAAAAAAGAACAAGCTTTTGCATGTCTATTTAGGAGAGGGTTGAGGGGCAAGGAGGCTGTGGGATCCCTGTGCGCCAGGACCCTGAAGAATAATGCAAATATAAAATAAAATCATTGACAAAGAGTGTAAGTTAGGGTCAAATGTTGTTCCTGGTTCTGCTGGGTAAGAAAATCAATGGGACTTGTCCTGAGGTCAGGTAGTATCAGCAGAATCTGCAGTATTAACATTTTATCCCTCATATATGTGGTTATAGGTTAAAAATAGTCCAAGAACAGCAGAGTTTGGGAGGTGGATTTTTTTTTAATAGGGTTTGAGATAAAAATCTTCTAAGCTCAGAAATGCCTACTAAGAACTAGCAGACAAACAAAAATTTTTTCCTGCCCTACTTTCCCTGCTCAGCCATTCTTGTGCAGAAACATGCAATACAGAAAGCTGTGGAGCAGTGTTACTGGTCTCATAAAAAATCCTCACAGACTCAGTATGTTTTATGGGCCCTGTGCTCTAATCCACTCCTGCCTCTTTTATGGCTCTCAGTTGCTCTTTCTAATAGTTGAAGGGTTTTCGTTTTCTGTCTGTGTACTTGAGATCGTGGTACATGTATCAGAACAGTAGGCAAAGAGCTGAAAGAGCAACTGCAAGGGTGGCAAGAGTATGGGGCTGTTAGGCATTCGGCCATGTTGCTGAGCAAAGTCTTTCCCATTTGTGCTAAAAGCTGGGCAGATTCTGTGATGGAGATTTTCCTCAATTGTTTGTTCTTGGGGTGAAGTTTCTTCCTTCCCACCACATAGAGAACTGCAAGTCTAAACAATGACTAGTCCTGAGAACGCTGTGAAAGGCTGGAACCAGACGTGCAGAGGTTCGCTCCACACCGTATCTGGCTCTTCTGTCGGGGCAGGTATGCTGAATACAACCTGTAGTCAGCTTGTGTTTGTTGTAGTGAACTCTGGAAGCCCAGAGCAACATCTTCATTGTTCTTCTGGTTGCTCGTCTATTCTGCAGCAAGGAACTTCCATGATACCTAGATAGTTCTGCCTGCTTTGGCTTGGAGACAGTAACATAGTGGTGGCTGAGCCTCTGCTGCAGAAAGGATGGGAACTGTGTCTGAGTACACCAGCTAGAAGTAGAGGGAACGATTTGCCTCACTCCTATGTTTTAAAATGCATAACTCTAATGATTTAATTTCCTGGCAAATTTGACATTGACTTTTTGCAACATTAAGAAAACAGCAATTAAGCAGTTAATCCTAAAATATAACCTTGCAAAGGAAAGTAATCTCTACAGTTTTAACTCTGATTAAGTGTAATTTATTCTATTAATTTGAGAAACCACTGAAATTTAGGGCAGCTCTGTACAACTTAGTACAGTAGCATTTTGGGTCTGATTTTTAGATTGAGAAAATCTGTCCTCCGTCATTTCAGTGCTGCTTTACATATTTAGCTTCAGGAGCAAGTTGTAGCTTGCTGCTGTGTAAGAATATCATGGCGGTTTGGAACAGATACTCATAGCTCAGTGCTAACCTGCCGAATAGCTTTGGAGCAGAGATGTGCTGGGGAGGAAGAAAGGACAGAACTGTGGCTCTCAGCTGCTGGAAGAAATTTAAAGCAACCTGAAGACTGCTTAGTTGTAACCATTGGATAATCCATCCATCTTCACATTGTGCATCTTAGACTTCTGCTTGCGTCGTGGGCTGTCTGAAGTGGCTGCCGGCAGTATACTGAAGGTATATTGGAAGGCATTCCTGTATAGGGAATAAACACAACACACTTCAGTCCCATGTGACATCTTAAATGTGACTTAAGTTGCACATAGGTCTGCTTTGCTGAGAAAATGCACTTGGTATTAGCAGCCCAGTGGGATAGGTTGATGGACGCTTCAGCTGGTGGTGTGTATTTTTTGAAAATAGCAGGAAGCAAAGTGGCAGCAAGTGCGAGAGGTGAGTCTGGTTTGTTTGGTTTTTTTCTTCATTTTTTATTTAGTCAGCAGAAGGTCTGCAACTTTTTCGGTAACCTGAAGACGTGTTAAGGATGGATTAGGCAGGCTTGTAAAAAAAGTTGCAGTGAAAGAATCTTTGAATAACAAAAACACGAGTTAACCATTCAGTACAAGTGAGAGTCCTGTTAGTATGTTAGCAGGGCAGCTCTGCTGAGGAAAGGAGATCTTCGCAGTGTCTCTTTGTGCAGTTTTGTGGCTCTGAATTCAATATGATTGCCCAGATATGGGGCTCAATAAATGAAGCATTGAAATTAAAGCTTAAGATATGCTTTTATATCTTGAATTTGTCATTTTCTAACTTGATGTACTTTCACCGATTAAGAGAATTCTTGGAGATGCTATTAGGCAATGCAGCAAACCTGGAAAAGTCATTAGGTGAGCAGTGGAGCAAGAAAGAAAAGTGCAAATGAAGGAGGAGAAAGTACTGACCTTCCAAAAAGCAAAACCTGATCTAGCACAAGATGTACAGGTTATAGTTAGGGCATTGACGGTCAATAGTTCCAACATGCTCAGAGGCAAATTTAAGTCATCATTAAAACAGTGTGATAACAAACCAATGTGATTTCCAGCTCCTTTTCAGGTCCAAACTAGGCAGTCTCAGATTTCAGAGACTGACTTCAAAGAGACACTTAGGAGTAGTCACGGAGCAGAAATAAAGTTAATAAATGTAATAGATGTTTTCAAGAGAGTGAATACACTGTACTTGGGTACTAGTAGAGTCTTTTAGAATGCAAACCTGACTTCTTTTGCCTGTTAAAGAGAGGCTCTAAAAAAAATGCTGTCAGTCTATCTCAGCAGTGAAGAAGGTGACTGTTCCTCATATTACTCCTTGCCTGTACTTTTGATTCTCACTATCTATTTTTATACCTCGATCTCTATTGCCATTGGTTCTGTGCCACTGTTTGGTGCTTAGCTTCCTACTTTACCTGAGTTGTGTAGACAAAAATGAAGGGAAAAGGAGACATCAGCATCCCTTATCAGCATCATTTTGGAACACAGTAAATTTCTTGTGTATCCAGAAGGACAAACACAAAAGCCCAAGGACATTGCAGGGAAATAAATACGGGAAATCAACATGAAGAGAGGAAGTGAGTGGATGACCCGTGAAAAGGGAAAGAGGTAGGAGGACTAATAGAAAATGGAGTAGAAAATAAATTAATGAACTAGAGATACAAGATGGAAAGGAAAGAGGTGACTACTCAGTGGAAAGAGACAGGATGGAGAAAGGAATAGAAACCAAAATGAAAAAGGGGAGGATAGTATAAATAAAAGATGGAAAGTTGAAGTTAAGCTGTGGCTAGTAAGAGGAAAAGAAAACCAAAGCCAAACACATGGAACAGATATTTAAGAAGGAGAACAGATAGACAAGAAAAGAAGAAAAAGATGGGTTTAAGAGCCAGACTGTGAACAGGAAGACAACACTGGCAGATTTAGAGCTGTCTGTCCAACTTGGATGTCCATTTAGGAGAGCTCAGGAGTCATCAGCAGAGACTTGGACTGATAGGACCATCCAAATCTAGTAGAAAATCTTGTTCAATAGGATAGAGCAACGTTTGAAGTCACTTTGTGCCAGAATGTATCTGTTCCTCAGAAATATGGCTTACTGGCAGATATATGCATGACGTTGGACAAGTTAGAAAATCTTCCAGGAGAACTGGCTTTCAAGTGAAAAAGATGGAAAATAGACCCTTCAGATTTGAGATCCTCTCACAGGAGGTGTAAAGTTAACAAAATACTAATATGCCTGAACATGAGGATAATATCTTTCAAATGCTTCGTGTGCAGGTATGAATGGGGCTCCCCAAAAGATAGGTCAAGGACTATCTGACTAATAATTAAATTTCATGGATAGGATAGGAAAAAGGTGACATAAGTAAAATAAAACGAAAATCATAGAGCCTAATGTTTATGTATTTAAAAAAAAAAAAGATTAAAAACATAGCAAAGAGTAAAAGGTGCTATTGCAGTTGTAATGATACTGGTTATGCATTGTCCGTGACACTGTGTCGTTAGGTTCTGTTACTGTGAGCATGAAATGGGAGGACTCGTGCTGTGAAAGTAATTCATCATCACTAAAACATGGATGTGTGTGTGTAAGAAACAGAAAAGCTATAAAACATTAGAACTAGTTCTACTGTGAATTATATCCCAAGGTAGTTTATCATAAAGTTGATAAACCTTCTTGGAGCAAAACCAGGTTTCTACTATCATCTCCTACTTCCCAAGTGAGTACCTCAGGTATTAGGATACAGGATGATACTTCTTATATTGCTGTTTTCTTTGACCTAGAATGGCATAAGTTTTCGCCTTGTTTCAGTAAGGAGGTAGAGAACAGTTCTGGGGCCCCCAACACAAGAAGGACATGGAACTGTTAGAATGAGTCCAGAGGAGGGCCACGAGGATGATCAG
>JAVKLA010000042.1:1067532-1078790 GCA_034782735.1 Sagittarius serpentarius
GCGGTGGTGCTGGGCCTGCTGCTGCTGCTGCTGGGGCTGGGCGCCGGCCGGGCGGCGGGCGGGCCGCTCCGCTACTCGGTGCGGGAGGAGCTGCCGCACGGCGCCTTCGTGGGCAGCGTGGCGAGCGACCTGGGCGTGGATCCGCGGCGGCTGGCGGCGAGGGGAGCGCGGCTCACCTCGGGCAGCGGCCGGCAGTACCTGGAGCTGGAGCTGGGCCGCGGAGCGCTGCTGGTGCGGGAGCGCATGGACCGCGAGGCGCTCTGTGAGCTGAGCCCCGCCTGCTTCCTCAGCCTGGAGTTGGTCATCGAGCAGCCCATCGAGGTGCACAACGTGGAGGTGGAGGTGCTGGACATCAACGACAATGCGCCGCGCTTCCCCCGCCAGGATTACCGGCTGGAGATCAGTGAATCTGCCGTGCCCGGGGCCCGCTTCCACATCGAGAGTGCCCAGGACCCTGATGTGGGCACCAATTCTGTGCAGAGCTACCAGCTCAGCCCCAGCCGCCACTTTGCCCTCGACCTTAAAGGCTTCCAGAGCGGCAGCAAGCTCCTGGAACTGGTGCTGCAGCAGCCGCTGGACCGGGAGCAGAGTGCCCTGCAGCAGCTGGTGCTCACTGCTGTGGATGGTGGGGACCCCCCCAAGTCCGGTACGGCTCAGATCTCTGTGCGAGTTGTGGACACTAATGACAACCCACCTGCCTTTGACCGCTCCACCTACACCGTGAGCCTTCTGGAGAATGCCCCGCCTGGCACATTAGTGGTTAAACTCAATGCCTCAGACCCCGATGAGGGCTCCAACGGGGATGTGATCTACTCCTTTGGCAGCTACACCCCACAGAAGGTGAGGCAGCTCTTTAGTGTGGACCCACACTCAGGGGAGGTGCGGGTTAATGGTACCTTGGACTATGAAGAGGCATCCTCCTATGAGATCTATGTGCAAGCCACTGATCAGGGCCCTGTCTCTATGGCTGGGCACTGCAAAGTGCTGGTCAACATTGTGGATGCCAACGATAACGTTCCTGAGGTGGTCCTGACCTCCCTGTACAGCCCTGTGCCAGAGGACGCAAAAGCAGGAACAGTGGTGGCCCTGATGAGTGTCACTGACCAGGACTCAGGGCTGAACAAGCAGGTCAGTCTGCGTATTCCCCCCGGCCTCCCCTTCACACTCAACTCTTTCAAGAACTCCTACACCTTGGTCACCCAGGGCAACCTGGACCACGAGAAGGCAGCAGCCTACAACATCACAGTTACAGCTACCGACTCTGGGAGCCCCCCTCTCTCCTCCCAGAAGGTGATCCATGTGGACATCTCTGACATCAATGACAATCCTCCACTCTTCGAGGAACCTGTGTACTCAGTTTACATCCCTGAGAACAACCCCCTTGGAGCCTTGCTGTGCACTATCAAAGCCACTGACCCAGATGTTGCCGAAAATGCCTATGTGTCCTATTCTCTGCTAGATGGGGAGATTGAAGGGCTACCTGTTGCCTCCTATGTCTCCATTAAATCCGACAGCGGCAACATGTATGCTGTCAGGTCCTTTGACTATGAGACACTAAGGGAGTTCCAGGTGGTTGTCCAGGCTCAGGATGCCGGGATCCCACCACTGAGCAGCAGTGTCACTGTCCACATCTACGTGGTAGATGAGAATGACCATGCTCCACAGATTCTATATCCTACCTCAACCAACACTTCAGCAGCTCTGGAGATGATCCCACGCTCGGCATACGCTGGATATTTGGTAACCAAAATTATAGCCATTGATGGGGACTCAGGACAAAATGCCTGGTTGTTCTTCCACCTGGTACAAACCTCAGATCCGGGTTTGTTCAGGGTAGAGCTCCATACTGGGGAGATTAGGACTACTCGCAAACTGGGGGAGGACAGCACACCTACTTTCAACCTGACGGTGGAGGTGAGAGACAATGGAGAGCCGCCGATGTCCTCGTCAGTAGCCATCACTGTTGCTGTGGTGGACAGAGTTTCCAAAATCATCCCTGATACAAGAAGGCACTTTAAAAGTCCGAGCAATTACTCAGAGATCACTCTTTATCTCATTATTGCTTTGAGCGCCATCTCCTTCGTTTTCCTTTTCACAATCATTGGGCTTACTGTTATCAAGTGCTACAGATACAGTCTGTATGGGGACTCCTGCTGTGCAGGGTTCTGTGGGGTCAGAGAACGGTGCCCTGCTGAATTATACA
The DNA here is from genome assembly GCA_034782735.1 of Sagittarius serpentarius. Lineage (NCBI taxonomy): Eukaryota > Metazoa > Chordata > Aves > Accipitriformes > Sagittariidae > Sagittarius > Sagittarius serpentarius. Next base: position 1,069,736 of record JAVKLA010000042.1, read on the forward strand.
AGCAGGCCAACAACAACATCGATGCTAGGTTGCCCCACGGTTTAAAAGTACAACCCCATTTCATTGAAGTGAGGGGCAATGGGTCTCTCACTAAAACCTACTGCTATAAGGCATGCCTAACTGCAGGATCAGGAAGTGACACTTTTATGTTTTACAATACCTGTGGCCCAACAGGAACTACTGGTCCCTCTGCAGTGATGACTGAGAGGCATCTGACAGGACAAAGTGGGCAGAGTGCACAAAACCTGATCATACTTAAAAATGACTCCATTACTCCTAATGAGGTGAGGCTACATTGATAAATGGTCAGCACTGTGCTCTGAGCAAATCTGTACTTAAGCAGAGGTTCAAACTGGAAAACTCGGATTGAGCGTATTCCCTTTTGGGCTCACTGACACACAGCTATGTACGTGGTTCTAATGAATCTAATCTGTGCAATGCATTTTGTTCTAGGTAAATACTGAGACTTTCAGGGCCCATTTGGTAAGTTCAGTGTATGCATCTGTTGTTTGAGATTCACTTCATTTCTGCAGCTTGTGCTGTAGAGAGTATTGCCTCCTTCCCTTTCCTCTTACAGATCTAAAATTGCCTGCTGCTGCAGAGTGCTAGGGAATGACACATGTGGATTAAAGTTTTAATGCTAAAACTAATATTGCAGGAAAAAATAAAAAAAGGGATTAGCCTGGAAATCAATAGATTAATTTATGCCAGTTACAGACATTTGCTACTTCATTGATTTCATCCCTAGGCAAAGCTGTTGAATTTAGATCATTGTAATAATATGCTTTGCTTGTTAATGTGGGCATATTTTAGTTGTCTGAAAACTGCAATCCTTCCTTTGATGACGTTTGTTCTACCCAGTGCGACATTTCCTGCTTTCTGGACAGTGACAATCCAGTGCCATCTTTGTAGAGAATTACAGCAAGTTACCATCACGACGTTACAGCGTGACAACTTCTAACCTGCTGGGTTGCTGTTGAAAATTGTTTAATACCTATGGTTTGACCAGCAGTGTATTAACCTTTTCAATATTTTCCCACAGTGAAGAATTAATGGTTGCTTTACGCCAGCATACAGGCAATCTGCAGTTCGTGTGTGGTTTGCATGCTCTATACTGTTGCCTTTCTACACGTACTGGCACAAAACCCAGAAGCACTCACAGGAGAGACTAATTCTGGTTCACAAAAGGAAAATTTTGCAATTACTGTGTGTTGTTTGTACCCTACAATTGTGGCAGACGTAAGATCAGTTCGTGCATTAATGTGTGCTGTGCCTCCAGATGGGGGAAAGCTAGGGGAGTAACTGTGGTGGGATAGAAAGGAGCCTGACTTGTGTATTTTTCCCACAGAAATATAGGTTATTTCTTTATACTCACTCACATATGAAGATGTTAGCATCTTTTGCACCTGTTGTTTAGTTACACAAAGGTGCACAAATCTTAAGGACTAGCAAGTCTTCCATTCAAAATTATTCCACTTAAAATTAATGCAGTGTTTTTCTGTAAATCACAGTGGCAGGTTGGGGGTGGGGAGTTTTTGTACCTTAAAATCCTTCTGAGTATAATAAAATGCCTGGAATCTGTTTGATGTAGGAGGGAACATGAGACATACTCTGTAAGCATGTGTGCTGAAGAATCAAAGAGTGAAATATACACTCTACATCTGATTTTCTGGGGGGGAGGGAAAGAGAAGCAATAATTGAAAATGGCTTCACTTTGGATGCAAGACCGGTGGAAAATCAGGTTAACAGACAGATTCCTATCACGTTTTGGGAATCACTCCAGTGAATTAGCAAGTTTTGAACACAGGTGCAGATCAGGCAGTGGCAGCAAAGCCAGCCCAAACTTGGAGTATGAAAGTAGAGAGATGTATAGAACAAACTAACAAGTGCCTGCCTGTGTGGAGTTATGATTCAAAAGAGGAATCAATTATTCCAATAGTTCTATATGATATAAACAAAGGTGAAATTCTGACAAGCTCTACACGTCACAAGTTGTTTTCTTAGGTCTCTGCTTCCTAAACTGCCCTGGGGTAGTACATGCTATGAAGATGTAGCAATGCCAGGTGTACATGCGAAAATGGATGAATGAAATGGTGTTCACTAATTACTAGTTCCTTGCTAATTACATGCTGTAAAATCATGTCTTTCCCTTGTTTCAAGCTCAGCATATGTACTGAAAATGCCATCTATTGCTTAGCAACTCTGAATCCTGCTTTTTAAGGATAATGATCTTCATATTATTAGATCTTCAGAGAACTGTGTTTCTCTTTTTAGTTAAAGTGAACTTTTAATCAGTCTTTAAAAGCCCATGCCTTCACCTGTGAAGCATAGCAACAGGCATCATTGTCCTTGTGTTGGTTTACAAAGTTAATCTCTGATGTATATGTTACTTTTGGATGATGTGAACAGGCCTGCCTCCACTTTTTGGAAATTGATCTTCTATTAGTTGTTCAATGATGAGGATGGGACCAGGTGAATGGGCTCTCTCTGCATGCATATGGTACGTAGGGTTTCATGAAGGCTAATACTTTGCAAATGTTGTTTATACAGTGAGAGGAAAAGTATTTTGAAGTTATTTGGGATTAATCTCGATAACACTTGATGCAATAAGGTCTTAGTCCTTTTCATATTTACTGGTAAGGTCAAAGATTTTAATAATTACTTTCCACTAAGTTGTGACTGACTTCTTTGGGTTATTAGAAGGAAGCAGTGGAAGGGAAAACCCAGTGTATGAAGGTTAGGTAGGGAATTCTTTGTATCTGTTGAAGCTCTGATTCCTGTGTGGCTATTCTGACTTGTACTGCTAGTGTTGCAGTGGTGGAACGGGAGCTTGTTTCTGCAAGACAGCCTGTGCTTCTGCATTCACCCTGCTTGCCTGTATGGTCCTTTGTAGGTTTATAAGAATATCTCAACCCAAGCGTGTTTTGTAAAGGAAGAAATGTACTAACACAGCTGTGCTGAAAACCTTAGAAACAGTTATTGCTGGCAGGAGTCTGGTGATAAGGATCAGAACGTGGGGTTAATTGGTATCGCGCTTTCATCAGCTAGATAACTACCGCAGTGTGGGCAAAATGTAGGGATAGCAAAATACTGCGGCTTCATTGCTGGCACTGTGCGAGGTTAAGGGCAGCCTGGATTCCTGCCTTTTGAAAGGAGAGTGCACACAAGCAATGAAGGAGGTGTGTGAAGATGTGATTTTGTTATTGGGCACTGCTGCAGCGATGAGCCGTTATTTCCAGGCAAGGTTGCAGTGCTTTAGTCTGGAGTCCCTTTCCTCATATGCCTGAGAAGGTGCCGAGTGATGTCTGGGTAGTGTCCGGTCCTTGATTTGTCTTCGTCTCTCCTGTCTTGTTCTTACGTTCTGTGCGGTTAAGTCATTCATTAAGTCTTGCATCTCATGACAACCTTTTCCCTTCAATGCAGGGAATAACAATCAAAGCAACATCTGTTTTAAGAGGAGTTTTCTGCCCCAGAAGGCAGCCTGGCACATACCTAATGAGGAGTGGGCAGTCTGGATACTTGATAGAACTAGATATAAACTCTCCTGATGATACATTTCCTTTTTGTGTGGTGACATATGTGGCTGACCAAATACGATGTTTCATGTGATGCTCAGAAATAAATTTGCACGTTGCTCTATGGACACTTTTCAGAAAGTGAAACAAAAGCTGTGCATTAATGATGGTAAGAGCCAGGGGTTCACTGGAGTTCTACGGCTGTTTGCTCTGCTTCTGGCTATTTCTCTGTATTTTGCACTTCAAAACCAGCTTGCTAAACACACAAAGAAAAACAGACAACACTCGAGTTGAACACATCTTTACTGCTTTAAAACACAAGCATGTTTTGAAGTGTCTAAATCTAACAATCCCACAGCATTGTCTGGAGCAGTCTTTCCAAGAGATTTCTCACAGAGGCTTTAAAGGTATTAGTGGTGGAATATCTTACAATCTCAGTTCAAGAACTTAAGCCTTTAAGAAATTCTCCAGCCCCACTGACATTGTAAAGGTTAATTATAAATTTTTTTTTTCTTTTGTTTAGTGGCAGTGTCTGAACCTGTTGTGCTAAACAGGGGCAGCGCTCTGTGCTTCAGGGCAGTCAGACTCCTGGTTTGATGCTTACGGCTGTGCCAGCAGAAATTTGCATCCAATATTAAGCAGAGGTGCTTTCCTTCTCTTGGAACTCATTAAACACACTTTACAGAAGCACTTGCCTATTCCCTTCACCTTAGTTTTCTCAGAGTTAGCAATGCAAATGAACACTGCCAGGAAGAAAATCTCTGGGCTTCTGAATTGCACCCTTTTCCAGTTTCCATTTTGATGTCTTGTATGACAAAGACATGTTCAGTCTGTAAATAGTTTGTTCTCCACATCAAATTAATTCTAAACATTTACAGAAGGAAGTCAGGAATAGAAGTGTCTGTTTCCCCACATCTGTCAGCATTGTCTCACTGGAAAATAAGCAGAGCTGTATGTGGTCAGGGGTTCTAAAAGGCCTTTTATGATTGCTTCGAAGCAGATATATTTGGTAAATATACCTTATGCCATTCTGTCATGTGCTTGTGTGGAAACAGGAATGGAGTGGGATGCTTTTAGCAATCTCATCATCTGGTAACTGTTTGTAAATGTTTGATTCACACTTCTCTACCTCAAGCAAGCCCTGTTCTAACACCCACTGAAGTGAATGGTAGCCTTTGCATTAATTTTCATGAATACGGGATCAGGGCAACATTTAAAAAATTTAGAAGCTCCTTCTTTAAAGTATTAGCTAAAAAAGAGAACTGAGCAAAATGTTTGTAACAGTGTATTTTCAACTAGATTTATTCTTCATGAACTGACGAAATTGTTCTTAAATTAACCCATGCTGTGCAATTTGAAAACAACTGTGCACAATTTTGCATGAGCTTTTTTCCTACTGAGGTGGGTCTGTTCAATATTACGCATTCACTTTGCTTATCAGACTTTCCAGTAGGGTTGGTTGTTTATGACTGGTCACATTAATGCTTGTGGTTATGTGGCTGGCAGAACGTAACCCTGGTGTCTGGAAGAACTGGCAGGAGGAAACTGTTGGCATGAGGTGCTCACCTGGTGCAGTGACAACAGCTTCTATAGGCGCCTGTATAGGTTTTGACTTATCTCACAACTATGATGATAAGTGCTGTTACTAAATCAGAAAAAGCAGGTGATGGGAGAAACAGGGAATGGTTGATTACTTCTGTGCTGGATCGTGTGATTTTTCTCACCACCGCTGATGAGTGGTAATGACAGGACCACTGGCCTCCAAAAATCTCGGAGGGAAATGGCAAGCTAAGATTACCTTAATGTTAGTAGAATGGGCTGGTATGTGATAAACAGGGTCTTGTAATGAGCTGGGAGCTGGGGAGGTAAAGGGAACAGTATTGTCTTTGTCAGCGTTGTGTGGTATAGCGAGAGCGTGGGGATATACAACTGGGAAGCATCTGGACCCCTTCAGAGCCTGTATTCCTCTTTGTGCTTCCTCTCTGTACTCATGCTTCCGGGCCAGCTGTACCTTGCCCTGGTGTTGCTGATTTATGACACAGCTACACTTCTCACAGCACAGTCTGAGAGAGGGCTCTGCAGAGGAGCCCGCTGTCAGCTGCTGTGCAGACTCCTGTTCCCTGGCACTGTGCTGAAGGCTCGTCTTCTTTGGGATGGGCCATATCGTGTCATGACACAGTGAGTGCGTGCTGTGTGACAGCACGTGTCAATGTGGCAGGTTTCAGTGGGTGGTCTGGTAAAGGTGGACTCTTCGTAGCCAGAGATAGAAGCCAACCCAAATGTGCAGACTGTGAAAGCCTGATGGATCTATAAGAAGCAACACTGCTGCATGTGAACTGGGGAAAGATATTACTGAACAGGTTTGCTGCTTCTACTAGGCTGTCACTTCTACTATTGGTCATGCTTTTTTGCTTTTTGCGCTCCTACTTGCCCAATCTCGTTTAAAGTTGTATTGGAACAACTGTTCTTTTATGACCAGAGGATCTTAAATAATTACAGTTTATAGCAGAACAAAAGGAGAAGCCAGTTACACTGACAAAATTGGAATTTCACCAATTTTGCCAGTTGCAGGACATTGGCCTGTGATAACGCAAGTATGGGACAAACATGCATCTCTTGTTGAGGCCTCAAAGTTCCCAGTCAAGCAGTGTGCACGTGGTGAAACTGGGTGAGAATAGGTCTGGACAAAGGCAGACTGCTGCCCAACCGCCTGCTCCTCCTGTTCTTCCTGTGAAGACTTAAAAAAGTAGAGAAGTCCCAGACACTGAATTTTTCACAGTTGAAAACAAAAAACAGCCCCTGAAAGGTCTGAAAGTCAACTGTAGCAATAGATCTTTCCATCTCCAGAGTCTATTTTTCTGATCCTGTCTCCTCCTTCCTTCTTCTGCTCCTCTGGGATCAGCACTACAGCCCTGCCTAAAGAGTAGTAGCAAACAGAGAGCGGTTTGGGAGTAGCCACCAGATGCCACAGCTTCTGCACAGCAGCCTTTGAAAATACCACAGTCTCCTAATTGCTGCTGTTTGTGTTGTATTGACATGGTGAACGCTGGTCCATGCATGTGGAGTGAATGAATGATGAATTTCTAACTGACGAGTTTCTCCTGCCATCATCACCCATTTATGATCTGGTGTCTGAAAGTTCCCACTGCTACAGAACATAGATTTTTGTCTTTTAGCCAAGAGCTGGAAAGCTCTCAGCTGAAAAACAAAAATCTGTATACTGTGAGTGTGTGGCCATTTTCCTCTTTTCTCACTCCTACCCAACTCGTGTCAGACTTTTCCAGCTCTTAGATGTAATCTCACTTCGTCTGTATTTTGCCGGGGACTGTGGTTAAGGTTCCTCTTCCTCCTCACACTGCCTATAAGCCTGTACAAATTAGTAACCTGCATCTCTCAAATTGCAAAAAAGAGCAAAGGGGCTTTCCCACCACCCCCAGTCTAGCAGTTGCCCTGTTATAAGAAAATCTCCAGCAGAGGAAAAGCCAAATCTTCTGGTGTCAGCACCCTTCATACATCAAGAAAGGCAGACTCAGGAGAGGATCTGATCAGTGTGTATTATTTTCTATCCTCTTTCATTGACTATTACTATATGGTTGACTTCAGAGTTGCTTTGACATCCCTGGGACCGGGGCCAAAACAGAATGAATCAGAAAATACTAGAATCATGCATAATGGGCTCCTTGTCAAGCTACTTTCTGCTAAAATGAGCAGAACCTTAGCATGCCAGAGAACTGGGGGCTAAATGGGAAGGAAACTGCTAGCACAGATGTTTAATGTGTAGCTGCAGATAGCAGCCTCCTCCCTTTTGTGTAACTCAGACCATAAAGAATACTGGGATGCACATCATCTGAGAGCATCTCATTCTTGAGTGGTGCTGGACCGGGGAAGTATGGTGATAGAGCGATTGTGTAAGTTGTAATTGCTCCATTTTTATTTGAATAAAACCTATTGATCCAGGGAAAAGCATACCCCAAACCGCAAGAGGAAAGACAGAGTTGGCTTTAAATAATTCAGAGCGTTCAACACATTCTTTTTCTCTTTCAAGTAATGGGACAAAATTCACTTCTGATCTCCCTCCAATAGCTTGAAGAGAATTAAACCATTACTGTCATATATTATTTGTGTGTTTGGCACTGTACAAGACAGACCAGGAATGAGTGTAGTCCATTATGTTTCTGGACATAAGTTCTCTCTTTGAATTCAAGTGCCTGAAGTTAAGCACTGGCTGCGATATCACCTACAGAATAATGTCTTGGGAGTCCTGAGAAATAACCTTGTTATGTGCTTAGGGCTTAATTTTAAAGGACTTGAGCTTGCATTCATTGGCTGTAGTTGAAAATTATTGTGATGGTGCCCCGACAATGCAAAAGAGATTTTTCTGGAACAATTTTTGATCAACAAAGGATTTCTTAATTATCTCTTTATTTAGCAAGCCATTCTGCAGCAGGTTTGTTGGTCAAAGGGTATTACTGGCTATTTTCCCCTTCCATCTCTTACGTTCTCTCATGAATACGGAGAATGTAGTAGTTTTTGGTATTATGAAAGAACATGTCTGCCTTTGGTAAAAGACTTGCTGCAGTCTGCAAATTTGATACAATCTAGTGCAGTTCTCTGCGGTACACTAAATGCTAGCAGAAACCTCACGGCAGACAGACAACCCCGCATGTCCCCTTCCCAGGGGGGCTGTATTTTATACATCCTCAGGCAGATGCTTTTCAGTGCAGGAGCTCGAGTTTCCTCAGCTTATCAGGTAAATAAACAATGTGTTTTATGGATTTATGACGGGTTTTTTTCCCCTAAGCCCAGAATGTCGATGACTCTATGAAATAACTGTCCACCAGTTTCCAGCATTAAATGTCGTTCCACGGAGATCATCTCTAGCCAAAGGCATTAGCATACAAACAAGTTTCTCCATTACAGAGCCAAAAGTTTCTTTAGATTCGTAGAAAGATTTGGCAGTTCTGAATGTTCACAAAAATTGAGTAGCTCCATATAGACTTCCCTGACAGAATTAGCCAGTTGCGTAAGCTTTTCAGCACTGTTTAACGTATGTTAACAACATTATCCTGGGCTTTTGTTTCTACAGCCAAAACACCCCAATCCTGACTGGCGCTACTCCGCATCCCTAAGGGCAGGAATGCAAAGGTAGGTATGGTGTTTCCCTGCATGAAGGGGAATTCTGCTTTCGTCCTCTGTGAAAAGGACAAAGCTGTCTGCCTCTTCTGATGCCCTAGACTGATGATATCTGTAGCGGAGAGGGAAAGCACTCGCGTTCTGCTGCTGTCACTTCCAATCTCCAAGCGTTACAGATTCAGTCTGACTGCATCTTATGCTATTATTGTGCTACCGTGCTACCATCGAGCTGTGCTTTTTTTTGTGTTTACCTCCTGCTTTTTTATACATTGACTGTGTCGTGGTTTAACCCCAGCCAGCAACACAGCACCATGCAGCCGCTCACTTGCTCTCCCCCCACCCAGTGGGATGGGGGAGAGAATCGGAAAAAAAGTAAAGCTCGTGGGTTGAGATAAGAACAGTTTAAT
>JAVKLA010000042.1:1078890-1106991 GCA_034782735.1 Sagittarius serpentarius
CACACTGAAAACACAGCACTGTACCAGCTACTAGGAAGACAATTAACTCTATCCCAGCCGAAACCAGGACAGACTGTCAGGGCATGATTACTCCAATTATTGAATTATTTAACTGTGATTATACACTTTTTGTTTACTTCAAAGCTCCCTGTAATCATCAGTGCTGATGTTTCAATAGACTGTGTGCAGCATTGATGCGTTTTCCATCTTCTTGCCTCTCATTACCATAAAAGTATGCTGCTCCTGCAGTCAGTTTATTAACCACATGGTGCAACCAAGACGTTTAATACAGTTTAAAGGACATTTTGAAGATTCAAGACAGATTTTCAAAGAAGGAAAAGTGAGGCTGTGTCCGAATCTCTTTAGACATCTTTGAAAGTCCTCTGCCTAACATCGCAAGCAGTCTCCGCTATAATCTGCTACTCAGTACACCTGGAAAAAGAGAATTATAATAAAGTTGTTTTCGTAAAGCCTGAATAAAATAATACTTTTGCTCTCCCTTCCTGAGCAGATTAGAAAACTAGTCTTATATTCAGGTGTGATCTGATGTGATTAATAAGACTACCTTACAGGTTTAGACACAATTATAAGGCTGCAGTAGTTCCTAGTGGCACTACAAAGTGCAGGATGGTATGCTTTTCCCAAGATTGTTGGTACAATGGGACTGTAGTCATCACCTCTTGTCCATTATCCACAGGGCTGAAGAGTCTTCATAAGGTTGAAGTCCAAAACTCAGACTCCGACTGTCCATCCCTGAGACTGTGCTTCATGTGGGTGAGGGCACAGTGTCCCTCTCCAGCCGACTTTGGGCTGCTCTGTAAAAAAGGAACCTAAACTTCAGGGACCAGAAGGAAAGGAGGAAAGAGCAAGCTTGATTCTGTGGCCTGTTGGGCAAACTAGTTTCTTTCTTTTACGTTCCTGCTGTTATTTTAGAAATTATTTTTTTTTAATCCCTGACTGCTTACTGCAAAATGAATAAACAGTCTGGGGAGCAGGATCCTGAAGCAGGAATTCTCCTGCCTACCTGAGCATCGTAACTAGTGGTCCTCAGTCAGGCGTGCTCTTGTGTATTCCCAACATGATCCTGTGGATCCACATTCCTTTCTATACAGAGTTCAAGATCTTGCCTGAAGTTACTTGAACAATTAATGAAATGTCAGAGCTTATTTAAAGGAATTCATCCCACAAGCAGGGGAGCTAGTGAAGCCTTTCTGGGAAATTGTATGTGTTCCTCTGTTCTCTTTCATCAGCAGCCACCTGTCCTTACCTGACATCTCAGGTTCTGAGCCTGTGTAACCTGCCCAGCTGATGATTTTCATAAAATGCTGATTTTTCATACAACTTGTAGAAATTTGGTATCCATAGGACCCTGGACATCTGCTACATTTGGTTGAAACTGCCCATTAAGTTCAACTGGGAGTGTGGAAGGGAGCTGAGAAGCAGATGAGCAGAGACAGGGACACAGTCACAGAATCCTATTTCTCTAAGGAACTACACACAAATACGTGCCTAGTTTTGCATTAAAAGTAGCAGATTTTTTCGTTTCCTTCCATGTAAGGTGCTGTCTAATACCCAAATTGATGCTTTCAAGGCCAAGTGCTCACGATGTGACACCATAAAATTTGCGGTGTTAGTTTCTGCATTTGAGAAAATGTATTTCCCTTCCTGAATTGCTCACGAGAAGCATACAATAAGCCAGGAAGGTGGGATCTGTTAAAGGAGCATAATGACAGACGCTCAGAACTGACTCCACCAACTTTTTGTCATTTGCTTTAATGGTAATACATCATAATAGCAAAGGAGGAGTGTAACTTCCTTTTTAGCGACTTCCAGTCAATGAAAGCAAAGTGTCCTGCAGGTATGTTTGTTTTATAAATTATGCCGCAAGTGTGTTTTAGTAAATAGTCAAAGATATTTTTTTGCAAGTCAAAACAGCTAGTTCTCCAGTACTTCAGCAGAATTTGTTAGCATCATGCAATACTATAGTAGTAGTTCCACAGTGACAAACAGTTACGACCTTTGAAGGGTAGCAAAAAAGGGAAATGTTATAAAGCTCAGGGCAGAGGGGAACTGTATAATCTAACTGTGATATATGCTTATTCAGTGCTGTGCATATGGAGGAGGCAGGAGTCCTACGTGGAGGACCAGGAGGGCCTGATCAGCAGTGGCCAACAGTCTCCAGTGCTACTCCAGGTAAGGGTGAGAAAATCCAGAATATATGTGAGGAACTAATGTTAACTGAAGTAGGCCTCCTACGGCTTTTGTCTTAGTTTTCCTTCCGTTCTGTGTCTCTGAGTGAAGTTCTTGTAAATTAATCTGTGGAATCTAAATAGAGTGGAATAATAAAGCATAAAATACATCTTTTTCTTTATTCAGTCTCAGATGAGCACCGGAGATAAGAGTCCTTGATCCCAGCTTTCACCCTGCCTTTGGAGGTTATTGGTTTGTGTAATGGAATAATGGAAGGGCTTCAGTTCTGATGTGTGTATTCAGATTCAGAATGCTTGGGTCTAGAGCTGATTTGCCCTCCATTTCAAAAGAACGGTAAAACTGGGGTAGGAGCTTATCAGTTCTCCCTTTGTTAGGTTTACAAACCCGGTAAGTCTCTCTTCATTTTCTGTGGTGAAATCAGACCTATCCTTTTTTGCTAGCTATTTTCCTTCACTAGTACACAATGATGGAAACTACACTATTATTTGCTTGTCAAAATAAATGACCAAAACCACATTTTAGAATGTAGCTTCATTTACTCAGTCACTGACTGGTGACTTCACAGCAGTCAATGTGAATTGGCTAAAAGTCCTCATTGAGTTAAGAAAAAAAATCACCTGTATCTTTTGCAGTGCAGGCAATAAAATATTCTCATTTTTTAATGTGGGAGCAGGAATAATAGAGAGACGTAGTGGAGTAGCCGGTCACTGGTGTGATCAATGGTTTCAGTCATGCCCAAACCAAGCTGTCAACTTAGTGGATTCCCTGTGTAGGGTTGTGAGCCCTGTATGACAGCTCTGCAAGCATTGTGAGTCCTCCAGAAATTCAAATGAGTGACGCTCGTATCACAGAGGCAGGTCAAAGTCTGAGAAGTGGGGTCTCCAGCAGAAAAGATGTGAGAGCTGCTTTATTTAATAATCCCTCGTACAAAACTTTCCCTTGGCTTAAATGGGAATTTTACCTGGATAAAAGGCTGAGGAGCAACTTCAGGATTTGCAATCACAGTTACAACATATCTATGAATTAATGATGCCCAGCAAAACCTGCATTGGTGTTGCAGAAGGGTTGTCTGCAGAAAAAGATTTGGAAATTAATATCATGTATAATGGACCCCTAGGCTATAATTACCTGGTTTTCGTGTGCTCTTCCTTCTGTTGCAGGCTTTGCAGGAAGACAGAGCTTGTTATGAAGGGTGCGTAACTGTTGATCTTGCATTTGAAAATGTCATCACAAGTACACTCTAACCTTTACAAGGGGTTCCCTCAGGCTTTCAGCTGCACTAATTATCCTTGACTGAGCGCTTAGTGCATTGCCTTATACCGAGTTCAGTATGGATGCAAATATTCACCCAGATGCTGGCTTGCTGGTAATGCAGATTTCTAAGTATGTGAATGTAAGTGCAAAGGTTGGATGGTCCTGTCTTCTGAGGAGGTCCATTGGCATTTGGGTCCCAGAGCCCTGTTCCACTATGTGGACTCCTCCCTGCTATTCTTTTTGGATCTTACCGTTTTAGACTCACTCGGGGAACCTGTACATCTCTTTGTTTGAGGAGCAGCAGTAACCCTTGGCTCTTACTCCTCTTTCCCTCCATGACCATGCAATGAGGCACTTGTGCAATGCATGCATCCCTGTCAGACATGCTGCTCTCTGTGTTGGTGGCTATGTAGGGTGGAGAAAACTGTAGGGCACAGTGAGAGGAGAAGCTGGCAGGAGGCCCTGTGGAGATGAGTAGCTGGAGAGTCCAAGTGCCAAGGCTGTTTACTCTGGCCCTTGGACTGAGCATTGTAGATCACTGTTTCTCTGTGGTTTTCATTTCTAGGTAATGTATTCAAACAGGTTTTAAGAAATACCTTCAGCAACAGGAAATTTTTCTGCCATACAGGAAAATGTGACTCATTAAAATTGCATTACAGAATATCCACGCTAGTTACAGCGAACTTTAAATCGTTTTTGTGAATCAGGTTCCTTGTAAATGAATATTTTTTTTCTGCACAGTGAAGACTCATTTGTTTTGTGTTTGTCCACTCCCAAGGGGTTAGTGACCCCGACATAACATTAATAAGCCCCTTTTTTAGTGGGTTTCAGGTAATAGTTTTCTCCACTCTTTGTAAGCAAAAGCTACAGATGTCCCTGGTCCTTAATAGCAAACAGCCAGTTCATCAGGAAATCTCAGTTAGGATTAATGATTGTGTTAATCTTCATAGTTTAAGTACATCATCGTGCATCACGCCTTCAGCAATATACTACTACTGTTTTAGAATCCTATCTGCAGTTTCCCACAAATACCTCTTTCAATGCTTCTTTCTTTCTCTGGCTTAGGTTCAAGATATCTAGTATTTTTCATCGGGTTAACATACACAACTGATGCCTTTCAGAAGAGATTCAACTCATGGGCAATTGCAGTCGATTGAGTCAACAAATGCATTTGCTCCTGATGTATCATTTGCATATGAATGGAGTGCACCTGGGTCCAGATAAACTCCTAGATAAGCTATTTGTTATCTCTCTTATCATCCAGATACTGTGGCAGCTGCAGGCCTTGATTTCTGATTACTAGAAGCCACTTCCAAGCCTGTTCCATGCACACACTCTCCATGCAGTTGTTTTAGTCAATTGATTAATCCCAATCAGTTTGTCACTAAACCATTTATTTAATTTAACAATCCACGAAAGCCACGGATAAGATGCCTCACAGAGACAGATTCAGAGAGTTAATCAATGAGGGCATGCAAAGATGATGTCATAGGAACACTCTAAGAAGGATGAACAAGTCAAGTGTTAAATCAGTAAATCCTTAATTCCTAATGCATAGCTGTACTCGAACATCACATGATTTTTCAGCAAATATGTGTTGCTCAAGCAAAACCAGGTCCTCATTTGACTGACAGCACTCCTATTGACTTTATTGCATATTTCACCCATGCAGGGGACAGTGAATCTCAATTCATTTTTCAATTGTCTTTGCATTTTCTTATCCACCAGTCCAATAGTTTGTAGGTTTGTAGTCAGGGTACTTCCAAGTGAGGTGGGCCAAGAAGGCTCAGACTCTCGCTGGGTAGAGGATAGCATTGGGTTTAGCTCTTTGGGGCATCTCATTTGTCCCCCATATGCTATATAGGGAGTCCAGGAAACGCAGATAGATTTCTGGTGTCTGCTTTATGTCCTTTGACAGATTTGGCAGTTATATCAGACTTTCTATAGGTGACCACTAATCTGAATGAACTTTTTTTTTTCGTTTCCTAACTCAGAATAAATGGAGCCTGATTTACAGAAATGGTGGCTGCTCATAATAGAAACCAAGACGAACAGAAACTTTGCTCTAAACATACAACACTAAGGATTTCTGAATAAATCAGGCCTGTGCATAATTCAGAGCTTAGAACTAGTGGGCATTAGACAAATCTGTGTGTATTTCTCTGTGCTTCTGCTTCCAGTCTACAAAACAGAATGCAAGTGCTTCACAAAAACGGTCTAAAGATGCTTTCATAGCACATAGAAGACTCAGGAAAACGATAAGGTTTTGTGATGAAAAATATCCTTGAGGAATTTTAAATCCTGTATTCAATGTAGGCTTTATATACGTGCAGTAAATAAGGCACTGGGCCATACACCACATACATAGAGGGAAAAAAAGACTTCCATTCAGACAGCTTTGTAAACAAAAGAGGAAATGGCCTCGTGAAAAAATCTGCATCTGAAGTTTGTAAGCACGTAGGTGAAGACCGTGGGTGAAATACTGGCATCTCTGAAGTCCATGGCAAATAACCCTCTGACTTCAAGGAAGCTAGGATTTCAGCATCTAGCCTTACGAATATGCACAAGGGACTGAATTACGGTTGCACGGGCAAATGCCATCCTAATATATGCTAATTTTATGCTTTTGATTTTGCAGTGGTAACATTCTTCTAAGTATATCTGTCATTTTTCTTTCCTTTTCCCAGGTAATTAGCTGGGGAAGAGAGGTGGTAGCCTTGTTTTTTAAAGCGTTCTTATGAAAAAGCAATTATATTGCGTGAGAATCTCCTGACCTCAACATGGGCAGTCCTCTGTGCTTGACATTCATGGTGTATATGTTTATCCCTTGAACTGGCCAAGTAAACAGCAGTAGTAATATTGGCTGCTGTTCATTAAAGGAAATAAGCAGGAGAGACAGGTTAGCTGTGGGTTTCATAGCTACTTGAAAAGGCATGGGAATATTATAACCAAGAAATCCAGAAATCAACTCTAGGTCTGAAGAGGACTGTATGTGCTATATAAGTATATATGTGGGTATATTTTTATATTTTTTATATATATATGTTTGTATATATATAAAATCTTTATACAAAGACGTGTAGCTCCTTGTGTCCCATCACTCCTGGTCTGATTCTTTCAACGTTTGTCCTTTGAAATCTGTGTCTGTCATAGCTTTCCTCTCTTTGTTCATTTTTTCCTTGCTGTCCCTTACCTCCCGTCTAACTGTGACCTTTTCACACATGCCATGCTAGCTAGTGATATTCCATGCTCATATACTTTCAGCCTGTCCTGAAAGACTATAGAGACCCTTAGATTTTATGCTGGGAACTCTAGTTGCTCTGGAATAGATTTATGTTGCTCTCAGAGGATGGTTCCTGCTGCAATCAGCTGGAATGCAGAAGTCCTCCATTGATGGGGCATGGGCTGTAGAGTAAGTGATGAAGACTGAAAATTAAATGAGAAGCAACTATAAATATGGCAAATAAGCAAAGTTACCTGAAAGGTAAAGTCAGTCTTCCTACTGAGTTTTGTACTGCTGGTTTGGGGTAGAGTGTTGTGAACGGAATGACTGTGGGAAAGCTGTGAAGAAAGGAAAGGGGATGCTTGCATGCATTTTAAGAAAAATGTCCAAGAATGTCTTGATAGGAGAAGAAATTATTATAATTATCTAGTGTAAGTTGTGGCATACTCAGTTCTGTGTTTCGCAGGCTAATTTGCATGTCAAGCAAGTAAATCCTACTTGAATAGGACCATTCTGAGAGGGCGTTAGTGTAAGCAGGAGAGATCTGAGCAGAGAAATCTAAGGATATGAGGGGCCACACCAGTAAAAATCTTGGAATCGGAAGGTGAGCACAGGGGATCTGGTAGAGGGAAAGAACTGGAAAAGGATGCTAGGTCTGCAGGAGGCAGGTAGCACTGGGAATGGCACAGTGTAGACTCTTAAGTGACTACTGAGCATAGGTCACTGGAAAGAGGACTGGCACACTGAGACTGGGTAATGGATTGTGATGAGGGGGCCAGAAAGCCACACTGCACTTAGTTGTTCTTTTCATGGAATAATCATTTGATCTGTCGGTGTCTTTGAACATCAGCACAGAAGGAATGAATGATTTTGCTTTTTTCAGGTTGACTCTCACTGTTGCAGCTGGCACTGTTCTTGAATTTCAGCAGGCATATAACACTCCAGTAAAAGCTCACAGGGGCCCACAGTACTGTCACAAGACTTTTGGCCTCCAAAGTATTTTTCTAAAAATTCAGTTTAAAGAGAAAGAACCTAAGAAAATAACTGAGAGTTATGAGACCTGAGGTGTAAGTTATTTCATATGCTATAGCTTTACACTGTGGTTGTAAATGGAGTACAATTTCTTCCTAAATGTCAGTGAATTTCTATTCACCTTCTTCAAATGTCTTTCCTTACCTAGAGAAAAGGGTTTAATTAAGATGCCTTAAGCAGTCACTGCAAAGAATGTGCAGGGGCTGAAAGTGCTGTTTCTTTGAGACTGTTAAAGGTTAATTTACAAATAACAGCCAAAAACGCTGCTCTGGCTTAGCTTTAGCAGTTCATTGATTAAAGCTATAAAAGATAATAGCTAATTAGCAACCCAGAATACAAAACTGGGATCTTGGTTTGTTGCAGAATGCTGCAGCTGTTTAAAATGGAAGGAGCTAGAAAATGCAGCTGTGCACATCTATATCCTCTAGATTTATTTTAATTAATAACCAAGTTTCCATGGAATTTCGTAATTCCAACTTTCAAAACCAGAATTACCTACATGTCAAAATACCAGCCCTCAGAACCATACCCTAAGTTGTTGTCCTGGCTTTGACTGGGACAGAGTTAATTGTCTTCCTAGTAGCTGGTACAGCGCGGTGTTTTGGGTTTAGTATGAGAAGAATGTTGACAACACCCTGATGGTTTCAGTTGTTGCTAAGTTGTATTTAGACTCAGTCAAGGACTTTTCAGCTTCTCCTGCCCAGCCAGCAAGAAGGCTGGAGGGGAACAAGAAAGTTGGGAGGGGAGACAGCTGGGACAGCTGCCCCAAACTGGCCAAAGGGGTATTCCATACCATGGGACGTCATGCCCAGCTTGGTGGTGGGGAGGCGTGTGGCTCGGGCGTCAGTCGGTGAGTGGTGAGCAATAGCGTTGTGCATCATTTGTTTTGTGTATTCCAATCCTTTTATTATTATTCACTTTATTGCTGTTATTAGTGTCATTGCTAGTTTCTTCCTTTCTGTTCCATTCAACTGTTCTTATCTCAACCGACGAGCTTTACTTTATTTTTCCGATTCTCTCCCCCCATCCCACTGGGTGGGGGGGAAGTGAGTGAGCGGCTGCGTGGGGCTGAGTTGCTGGCTGGGGTTAAACCACGACAGTGGTCTAAGAAACACTGTGATAATATGTGTAATATTTTTAAAGGAGAAAATAGGGAAAATATGGAACAGCCAAGTTATTCATATTTCTTCTGAAAATTAGTCTTCAAACCAGTGATTTAATAAATCCCCAAAATCAAGGTCATAAGCAGTTTAACTAGTTCCTAAGCCTGCATAGTAAAGTATCATAGAGATTTGGTTCACAGCCTCTTGTAATCATGGAAAAAATAATCCCCATAAAGCACACTAAAATCACTATTTAAAGCTGCAGTACCTCTACCAGCTCAGTAGAGTCTGGAGAAGAAAATCATGCCAGCTTTCTCATGGAGATACAGAGCAATGACACTATACTAAAATAGAAATAATCTGCAAGGACCATGTAAGGCTAAATCCCTTTCTTTTATCTCATGTTTTGACCTTGGTCATTGAATTCTCAAGTGAATTCCATCTACTTGCCGAGACCTGCAACGTGAGGCACAGTCCTCAGTTTTGCCCCTACCCGCAGAACACTTTATATCCAGGACATTCCCTGTGTACTTCCTGCTCTTCGGCTGTCCGCTTCCGTTTCCTCCATTTTCACCTCTTTCCTGTTTACCTATCTGGTTTGCCAAGAATGCCCCTCTGTCTTCCCTGTTTCTACCAAAAGTTGTCTATTCCTTTCATCTAATGACTCTGGTCTCTTCCTGCTCATCTGTCCGTGATGTCTCCCCTCTGTGTTGTTATTCCAGGAATGCCAAAATGTAGGTAACTGGCTTGGCCACACATCACCTTTTCAATATTTCATACTGAACTGAGAATTTTCTGTGATAAATGCTTCTCATTTCTGACAGCCTGATGGAAGCCGGAGAGGACTGATAATTTCAGTTGCTGCTTCGGCTGAAGAAAAGCATTTTGAAATCAGAAAGATTTTTCAAAAGAACATGTCAAAAAATAAATGTTTTTATGACAGATGCAGCTTGACATACTGATTCTTATTTTTCAAAGGCTGATGACTGTTCTGACCAGGAACTCATCTGCTTCACCACATGCAAACTATAGTTGAACCGGCAGTTTGGCCTTTCAGTATTTGCAGCCAGGACTAGGTGAATGAATAGGTTAGTTTAGATTTCTGTTCAGCTGAGTGGGCAAAGAAAGGAGAGAAAGATAGATTATATTATACAGAAACTGCAGTCATGCCTTGGCTAATGTTAAATTTACTTTCTGTTATTTTGTTATTTTCCTCTTAGCTGCAAAAAACCCATGACTGACCTGAAATAACATTTGTGATCTTTATCACGGGGTCCATTATTTTTCAGTGGAGTGTACCAAGTAAATTAGATGACATGGATGAGAGATTTAATAGTGTGTGATACCTTAGTCCGTGAAGACTCAGTGTAAGGAAAAAAAAGGACTCATTGGAATTTCAAAAAGGCTAATGCTGGAAACTTCAAAGATGTGTGGTCTATTTGTCTTGATATATTTGAATAAGACTTTGTTTTCATTTTGACTGTGAAAGAGAATGGTCTTGGAAGAGTTTATGTCTTCATATACTGTGGAGAATTCTTGATTCCACTTGCTGTAAAGATTTGTGAGAGGAATTAACCTTTCTCATTAGCCCCAGGCAATGCAGAATACATTTGTGCATCTTGTCATTTAGTCAAGTCCCTGTCCGTGTGCAGTCCTTCCATTTAGGTTAGGGCCACGTTTGTCCCTGACTGGAGACAGTTGTTGCACTTGCCAAAGTGGAGATGACTACATCCAACTTCTCATCGCCACATGGGGTGATTGTTCCAAAGCAGATTTCTTGAATGGAAGATGGATATCTGCAGCTGAGCTACTAGTAACACAGGAGACCTGCATAATTTCTAAAACCAGGAATAAACCAAGAGTAATGGGGCCAAAAGGCTAGTGGTTTTCTGTGACTGAGTAATATGAAGTGGGTCTTCCCAAACTGCGGACAAAAGCTGCTGCAGCTCAAGACTTTGTCATTTTAAGGAGTAATAAAGTAAGAGATTTTACACAAGCAGTTTAGCTAGCTAGCTGGCTGTAATTTCTATATTTAGGTGCTAGGAGGAAGTTTAATGACAGTAACTCCTTTACTTAATTAATCCTTTTCTATAATAATCTCTTTGCTTCCTCAAAATGGAATTTTCAGTTGCACCTAAAAAATGTTTCTCATTTGATAGCTGTTACTAGCTCTACTCTTTGTTGTAAGAACAAAGTAACATCTCTTGAAAAGTACCCGATTTTGATTATGGTTAATTTTTTAATGTCTGTAGTGGCCAATAGTTTGGTAAGTCTTCTGAATCAAACACCAAAAACTCCAGCTAGTTTATCAGGTTTCCGACCCTGATTAACCTACCATCCAGAAGTTAGACATACCCCAAATGATGCTGTCACCAAGCGAGAAGGGCAGGGGACACACAACACTTTGTACAAAAAAATAGACTTGCCAGGTGATGTGATTGGTTCCGAGACATCTGGTAGGAAATTATTTTGTAAATAAAATCAAGTGTGATTTTCAAATCTAAGCAACTTTTTCACTTGTCAGTTGCTCTAGGCATGTGCTTCTTTGTGATCTTGGTAACAATACCAGTGAGTTTGTCTTGCACGCCTACTGGTAATATTCTGTAGCTACGCAGAAGACATGGATTTTGCTTCCCATCTCTATTTTCTCAGAGGTTTCAACAAATAAACAAGAAAATCACTCACTTGCAGCTGTACTACCTTGGGTTGTGATCTTGTCAGAACTTATAAGCAAACTAAACAAGCATTTATCTGGTCAGTACTGCAGGGAATTGATGGTAATCAAATTGTTTCCACATGAGGTTACAGCTGCTTTATTTGTGTGTGTGGTTTGGTTTTGCTTTTTTTTCTCTTTCTCAACTGCTGTGGGCTTAATTTTACTATTTTTAGATTTTTTTTTAAAAAAGAAAATGTACTCAAGTAAATGTTAAAACAACCTGTGATATTCATGATCCCAGAGGAATTTCAACCCGGTTATCTCCTGCAATACACAATTCACTATCTGACAGAAAATAGGTGGATAAAATAGGGAAGGTTCTAAGCAATTCTAAGAAATTTTGATCTGGAATGTATTTATATTGCCAGCGATGGAAGGAGAAAAGAGGTTGAGGGAGTACAGGCCACTCTGTGATATTACATCTTCCCCTAATGGATGTCTGCCTGTGTGCAGCACTTTGCTGTACACAGCGGTCATGAATGTATTTTTCATGTGTTTTTTTTTGTAATCGGGCAGTGCTTCAGCATCTGTTATTGATGTTGTAGTGTGGCAGTGCCTCTCAGGTCTGATGGCACTACAGAAAGCCCGTACAAATAGCAAAAGACAAGCCTTGCCTTGAGGAACTTACCACTTACATGAGCAGGGCAGACAAGGTCTGGGAGCACAAAGGGAAGGACATGATCATTATCCTGTTTTAAAAAGGAAAAAACACAAGGTGCAGGAAACTTAAAATTATTCATCTCACAGAGTGCCCTGGGGTGATGCTGAGGACTGGCTCGGCATCCACCTGGCCCAAAATACTCTCACTGCAGCAGGGGTGAGCAAAGAATAATGGAGCTGTGAGCCTGTTTTGGGGCCCTCCTTCCCTGCTTCTCTCCAGCCTGCTGAGCCAGAGAGCCCTTTAGGTCAGGGCTTCCTGAACACTCTGGGATTATTGTTTCATGTTTCACTGCGGTGCTTACAGGCCCTTTGCCTGCGATGTCAGACCTTTAGCAGCTCACAAGCCCTGCTTTTAAAGAGGTAGGCACAGGCTGCTTCACGTTCCTCGTGGCCGTTATGTTTCTTTTGCACCCCCCCAATCTCTTTTGCCATATCCTTGCTTTGGCGGGACTGCCAGAATAGAACTGGGCTGCACAAAGCAGAGCGAGCAATACTGTGCATATTTTTCTAGCACACATTCTCATTGTTTATGTACTCATTCGGTCATTACTTGTGTGCACTCAGAGGGTGTAATGAGAGATGTAAAACAGTAATAGCAGCACGCAAAGGCATTCCCTTTGTTATGGGGATTTAATTCTTAGAAAATCAAGGCTCTGGCTGTGGAGGGAATGAATCTCAGTGCAGCTTCTCTGCTCTTGTCTTGTATAATTACAGTCACCAATCCTTAAAAGCATCCCCTCTTAGCATGCACACACAGCTAACAAAATAAATGGGTTGATTAGGAAGAAAAAACCCCAGCACAAACCCTTTGTGGTCTTATGGAAATTGTTTCGATGTGTTTATGCTGAGAAAAATAGCGTGCTGCTTCTGCTTGCGCAGGTAGATAGGACAGACTCAGAGAAGGCAGGGGAGACTTGCTGCAGCTTGCGGGACCTTGTGCGGAGCCTGCACGTCCCAGCTCAGCATGCAGTGATCAGATCAGATGGGATCGGATACCAAGAGGTGACCACAGCAAAAGGGTTAACAGCAGCAGTTCATCCCACAACAAACGCTGTCAAGGAGACCGGAGCTAGAACAGAATTCACTGGTAGTGGTTTGAACATGATGAAATTAAATTGCTTGTATTTTGATTGGGTTTGTTACTAGGAACAGAGCAAGTGCTTCATTTGCTGCCGTTAGCGGCCCAGTTCTGTCTTGTGCCTGCCTCCCATGACTTGTTTTTTGACTGGTAAGAAAAGGAGCTGTTGAAAAAGCAAGTACAAGATCTGTTGAGTGGCAAGCAAATCCTGTGCCGATGGGTTCACAGGCTCTCTTGGTGGGGGGGGTGCTACCCTCTTGGGTAGAGTGGGGTGGGATTTGAGGGGCCGCAAAGGGAGTTCAATCTCCATGTAAAGGTCAGACCTCAGGCATATAATACTGAAGCACACACAAGGCAGGCTGCTGCCTGGGCTGGGAGTGGCACTGATTAAAGACCTAATTGTGCAGCTAATCTCCTTAGGCTCACTTGGACAATTAATGGCAAGAGAGGGCCTTTGCCCTTCCCTCTCTGCATTTGTCCCTGTGGTTACTAGAGATGGCCGAGGGATTTTGCCTTAGTTTATACCTTCTTATCTTGTAATCACACCTCTTTGGCCTAGTGCCTGGTCCTAGGGATTGTTTATTCTGGCTAGGTTATTCAAACCTTGAAAAAGAAATACCTAGTTATTTCCAAGGGGCGAGCTCTGGTCTTCAGGTAATTTCAGCAGGTTTTTCACATTCAGCTTTTTAATACACTGGGAGGCACTTGGAAATCAAGAAACCATAGACTGAGCTCAAAAACAATCAAGAAAGTCCTGAACTTTCTTTAGTTCTCTTGATTCAATTTTCTGATATTTTTGTTGCATATAATCACTTGACTATGGTAGCTGAGCTTAAAGGAAGAACAGAATGTTCTAAGACTCGGAATAAAATCAGAGGGGTTTTGAACACAGGCAGTGAGTGAAAAATGGCAAAACTTGAACTAAAAATATTATCATAATACTGAGAAATGCAGAACGAACAATTCCTCCTCCAGGTTTCCTTCAAAGTGTGCCTGCAGACCTCACAACATTGCTTTTAAGACACAAAATCCAAACTGGATTTTTCATTACCAAGGAACATTACACGTTAAACACATCTTGGGATCTTCAGCTGCAAATTACATTCTCTCCCTGCTCTCAGTTTTTCACTATCTCATCCTGTATTAGTTCTCCGTAATCCTGTATGCTCCCAGGACGAGGAGGCTGTCATCTTAGTGGTAAATCAACTTGCGTGCCTATAGTGGTGTTTTAAGTGGTCATAATTAATAACTACAGTAACTGAATACTTTGTCTTCAGTGTTCACCATACCATTTCACACTGCTCCCATTGTCATCTCAGACAGTATAAGCAGACAGACTGTAACGGTAAGCAGTGTCCTTTCCAAATGCCTGGAGTCAAGTGTATTCAGTCATATATAGAGAACAAGCTGGCCCAAAGAAGCAACCTGCAACTGTGGCATGCATAGACTATCAGCAGGAGGAGTGTGCTAGTGCCACACTACTCTTTAGGTTTCTGAGGGATTTGTTCCCTCTAGTTATCATGTATAATGTCATCTCTTCATGGCAAAAATTATCTGTTCCTGGTAGATTATTATCTTGCTGCAAATTTATGCTAAGTAGGTAGCAGAGTCTCCCACATGTGTAGCTGGAAACAGAAGAATTAAAATAAATGAATAACATTAGTGTCAGATTATCTGCCCCAGTTATTCCCAGACTTCACTCCAGTTGGGAGAAATAAAGCACCATGATGAACATCACCTTTTGCTTTTAATTGAGCTTATTTCCTCTGGGGCAAGAAAGCTTACAGAGTTTCATGTGGACCACACACACTGTGGCCCGCTCTGGATCCCTGTCTTTACCCCTCTGAAGAGTACAGGTGCAGTTGTATAGTAAAACTGTTTTCAGCAGTGAAGTCTGGAGACAGAACAAAGCACATTTCTGTTGTTCCACACTGTAAATCAGTATATCTGTCTCAACGTACAGACTTTCAAACTGCAGCTAAACCTATCTAGAAGACCCATTAATGGGAAAGAGAACTACTTACTTCTGGGCCAACAGGCAAAATAATTTGGTGATCCTAATCCAGTTCCCCGCAGGCAATTTGCCACAACAGAGAAAATACCACAACTGGAACTAATTGGCAGCCCTGGCAGAGAGGCCAGTGGGTCGTGCAGACTAAATCCATGCAGGTCAACTTCTGATCTTTTCTGAGGCATGTTGGCTAGACAGCATGATGGGGAGCTTGGAGGGTTTCTGCCAGCTTTGTAGCTGGTCTCGGTGGAATATATATTCCCAATTGTGAATACGGATGTTATGAGTGTTTATTTCTTGATGCATTTTTAGGAATCTTCAAATTATATGTCAAATATAATTTTAAAAGCTAAATCCTCATCAGAGTTTACAATTAAACTCCTTATTCTTGCCTGGTATTTCTCTTTTTACCATTCCCAGATAGCAGGTGTTTGTAACAGACATTGTAGAAACTGCATCTGGGTCCTTCATAGCTATGATGTGAGGTCCGCCCTGGCTGGAGATCTTTGATGATAACTTCACTCTGATCTGCAGAGTCTCTTTTCCATTTGTTCATTTCCCCTGGTTAATCGGAATTAAATACTAGTTTAAGAGCTCTTCACAGTTCCTTCATGTGGAGTGAAAAATCATCAGAGGATGGAATGTAGGTAAAAGTAAAGTGTAGGAGTTTCTTCCTGCTTCATGCTAATCTTCCAGGCAGCCCTAGAGTGCACTCCACTTGTGCATTAAAGGAGAGAAAGAGGCGGTTAAAGAGTCTAAAGTGTCTCTTTGAGAAGAGCTGCAACAGCCCTATGTTAGTGAGTGCGCAGCACAAAATCACTGCCACGTTGGCCTGCAGACTTGCTAGGAAACCAAAATAAAAATCCCTACTTTGTAAAGCACAGCGATATCATGAGCGTGACAGGTTTTTGCTGCTATTCATTTTTTTTTAACTTTTTTTGGTGATGGTTAAGCAAGCTTGTGGAGGGAGGAGACAGGCTGCACAAAGCAGAGTTTGAAGGAAGCAGTAGGAAGCTGATCTCTGTCCTAGTGTCTGTAGTCCTACCTGTGTTGCAGGCTTACTGCAAATAATTTTAATTTAAAAAAGAGTCAGTTTTCAACTTCAGGATAATGGGATACTTCCCTGCTCTTACCGAGCTTGTGTTCCAAGAAATATGGAGGCAGCTGGCAGGAACGATAGTGAGGCTTGTAGCAACAGTGAGGAACTTGCCTGCCTTTCAAGGAGGCTATGTGGACTAAATGGATGGGCTTTGAGTAGACCCAGATCAGCTTATACCAGTCTAAGTCTGAGCTTTTTATTTTGCTTTTTCTTTTAGTTCTTGCCATACATTCCAGTCCTCTCTCGAATCAGTATTGTTTCTCCTCTGAGTATAGAGTTAGCTGGTTCAGGAAGCTGATCTGCCTGAAAAGGCTTGTGTAGACTTAATTTTCAACCCAGCTGCTCCTGCGAACTGGCACAAAAAGGGGTAGGGATACCACAGACTAAATGCATGGCACTGCATCTTCAGAACAAAGGACTGTTGTGCTTGTAGAGAATCAGCCTTGTGAAAATGTGGTGGCAGAAAGAAGAAACAAGAACTGATCTTGTTGTAGAGTTGATCGTAACAGATAATGAAGAGAAAAGGAAGATAGGGACTTTCATTGTTTGAGTAAGAACAACATAAACAATGAAAGAGATACTATGTCCAAGAATAATGAAGCATTTGATAAGTTGAGAAGTATAGTTCCCTGACAGAATTAATTCTTCTAAAATATGTTATTTTTGAAGTATATTTGTGAAGTAGAATATTGAATAGATATCTGCATGAAGAACATAGAGCTCCCAGCACTGGAGACACTGATTTCCGAAATTAGAGATGAGATAGACAGGTTACAGCTACACTGTAACAACTTAGGCTATGCTCAGCATGCATGGCTCCTCCATATTGCAGTGAACTTGCAAAAATACTGAACATTTCTCTCATTTGTGCTCCCTGGTTTGCTTATGCAGAGCCTCAGGTGTGGCTAAGTATTGCATCAGTCAGTGAATCTCGTTTGGGGGCCACTCAAAAAAACCCAACAGAAAAAAACCCAGATGCAACATCAGAGAAATGCTCAGGTCTTTAGCAGATGGATCAACATTTGACTGCTATAAACACAAGGCAACTGTATCAGGTCAACATGTAAGAAACTAAGAAAAAAAATAGAGGGTGGGTTTTTGGTTTAACTTTAGTTGCCTGTGGTGTAAACGATAACATCCCAGTTGGTCACACATACTTGTAGAGCTCAAGCAAATTCTGGTGGAGAGAAATGATATGTTACATTTAGTTTGTCGCTTCCTAGAGCAGGTAGCTAAAACACATCAGCTGCATTATGTTCACCAAGTTCCTTTTCACTATTATTTGAGTAGCCTATCATGATTACTGGAACTGCTGATATCTGTGTTGTAGGCGGACACCAAAATACACAGAGCCATGACTTCTGTGTTCTTAATTAAGACTGTAACCTTTGCCCTGTGCTGGGGAAGACAAGCAGTGATACTGGGTATGGAAACATTTAGTCTAAGTCTGGATACTGTAGCTATCCAGCCTAGGAAAAACTAGTTTCAAGAATCTACCTGGTGATGCGGAAATTTACAGTGAAGATGAGACCTTTGGTATGATTTTAGCAGACCCAGACATTCTCGGTAGATCCGCTAGTCAGAAAGAGCTGCCAGGCATTCAGCTGGCGTATGTGCAGCCAGTCTATTTGATCAATGACCACTTCCATTTCAGATGGATTGTGCTGCCAGCCGCAATATAATCAGCGATGCTGCTAAGCAGTAATACTGCTTTGGAGAACGTGACCAAATGCTTGAGTTGTATTAACAGAACTATTTAACGGCTAGTGGGCAATTGCAGGCTGTTGGGAGGAAACCCACTAACCATGAGACACTATTACTTGGAATTCATCATAGCAGGCGGAGTAAGCCTTGCACGTGGTTGCAGTGTTGCATGAGCATATTCACAAGAGAGGAAGGAGAACTCATCGTGGGTTCTTCCTGCCCATTCCATGCCCCCGAAGGATGTGTTTCTAAGAGCAAGCTGAAGTCAAAACAGAATCCACTGTGTGACGTTCATGAAACTACTGAAATGCAGCTGGTCATCAGACGTAGTAATACCACTGTAGAAAGAACAGAGTCTGTGAGAACAGTCTGTGAAGAAATTATGTCCACTAAAATTAGAAAAGCAGATCCACAGCTAAGTAATTATTTAAAAACTTACAGGTAAACTGAGAGTCAGCATTGACAACCCATTGAAAAAAAAAAAAATCAGCTATTTCCACCATCTGAGGACAAACTGATCTGCCCAAAGCAGTCTTTCCTGAGTGTGCTGCAGGGATTGTGTTCTGCCAGACAGAATGAGAGGACTCATCAGACTAGCTGACTGCCTTTGTCTCAGCTTTTGGTAGGCATTTCTGGGAGTAAATGCTTAAGGGTGTTAGGGCTTGAAAGATTTTTTAGTATTGATATATGCGGACAGTAGGGGAACTCCAAGACAGCTGAATGGCACCTATTTAGAGAAGGGGCACTGAATTACCATTTCAGTGGAAAAGAAAGCAAGCCTAGAGAAAAATCCCCAAATCATACCTTAGAAATGCCTCTAGAAATGAGTGTAGGAAGCGTGTAGCCAACTATCTCCCTTTCATTGCAGACTCAGCTTTACAGTGTATCTAAGTGAGATGAAACCTGCCCCAAGACAGGAAAATTTGGCCAGGCAGATAAGCTGAAGATTAAGAAGCAGAAGAAATCCTATACTGAATAATGCTAACATTTGAAAACTCCAGTAGTCCACAGGAGACTGAGCGCCTGAATGGACAAGCCCAGACCAAAGGACAGGAAGGGAGCAAGCAGTTTATAGTGCCACCGACTGCCTTTCCAAATTCTGTACTTTCCTATCAGTATCTAGGAAGCCCTTTAGATTGTTGACTTGCAATAATGCAACAAGACCAGATTCTTGAAAGAGTAAAAAAAAAAAAAATCATTCAGAGTTCCTGCCTGTATCCACTCTCGTTCCTACACTATTAAACCTTTTAGCTACAGGTTTTCTGATAATTTCTCAGTATAGAGGAGATTCTTCTGTATCGATCCTTCACTTCTGGTGAATTCTCCATCTGCATGGCCATAAATTTTCCATAAATTTTTTTCTGTAAGCCACCTATGGGTAATACCTTGCTCTAATTTTCTCTCTCTTTTCTCCATCCTGTTGAAGTGACAGTGCTATTTTCATGCACTTGTGTCTCACTTTTAGGTAATCAGCATTATTTTCATGTACTGCATCTCATGCTGTAGGAGCGCTCCTAGACCAAGACCAGCGAGACCTGGACTTCTGTGAAATGTCATTGTTTTCTGTTCCTACTGAAATGAACAGGTTATCCACTTACTGTTGTGGACGAGCCCCAGGTTTTCTTCTGAATCCTGGAAATGAGTGAAAATCTTACATGCGTGTTTAGCCCATGCTTTCTAAGGAAAGTGAGGCTCTGTACTACTCAAGCAAGTGGCTGCTCTCTCCTTACATGGGCTGACCAGTCATCTTCTTACCTGTACCTGCTCCTGTTGAGAACTAAAATGCTGAGGTTGTAGTGAGGGTTGTTTGGAGACTCATAATTACCTGCATCTTTTTAAATTTTCTTTTTAGCTAATTTATGGAATGTAGATTTCTCTAGTCTAGTTGATGTCTTCCCTTAATGATACACTGTGTCTGGAAGGCCAGACTATTTTTCTCCCAAACATTTCAACAGTCTTTGATACTACTACCTGGGATTTGGGTAATACGCTCATGATTCTGGCAAAAGTGGACAAGATTGCATTGGACTGGTCATACATCTACTTTTGAGGTACAGGCTGGTAACTGGAGAAAATATTAATTAAATATTTGCCCTACCATTTCAGCTTCACAGCAATAACCTTTCCTTTGAGCTGTGCAGAACGTTATACTTGAGAAGTTACTTGAAAGCTAATTATTACCAGTCCCGTGTACACAGCTCATAGTCAAACATCCAAAGATCATCTGATTTAAAAAAATTAAACTTCTTGTTTGTTTTTTCTACATTATCAGTTATGATTATTTTTTTATTCCTCTTTGCCCACGCCCCCAGCTTTTCCTAAAGCCATAAGGATTATAGATTTGATTTTGTTTAATTCTGAGATTATATAGTGCTGTAGCAGCATCGGAGCCCTCAAAAAGTCTAGCAGCCATCACGTAGCATGCACAAAATGAGAGAACTGGCCATGTTACACTTCAGAGTAATTACTGGTAAAAAGTGGAGCTGTATTAATTCCATGGTATTAATTTTTGTGAACATATAAATACAATTTTCTACACCAGTTTTTGGCACGCTAGTCAAGCCAATATTCAACATATAGTGCTGCTGCTGAACTGTAAATTTTTAGATGTCCTTGGTGCTGACTTTTGGATGCACAACTGCTCACTTCATATGTTGGGTTAATAGTTAAGGTCAGCTCAGATGCTGAAAGTATTTCTCTTGAAACTGGTGAACAGGTATTCCTGTAGAGCAGAGCTTGCTTTCTGCTCTGCCAGGTACCGAGTTTTTGGCCTTCTGGGCTGTATGCAAAGTCCTTCTACTTTCACAGGGGAACTGAGGAGACGAGAGGATTGTTTGTGTTTTGAATGGCCTTTATTCAATCTGAAAACAGGCAACTGTTGCAGGGTTTTTTCATACAGAGCATGTGGTCAGAGACTGTGATAGTAAACATGAAAAATATGTAACATGGATTAGGGTAAGGGGAATATTTGGTCACTGAGATAAATTTAGTATTTGTGAAAGGGGGCAAATTGTTGCACCTGGCAGTGAGGTCTCCTGTTCACTGCAGAGGAGAGGTGCTGGGAGGAAATTTCTACCTCCTTTGCAGACCTGCTTGTGTTTCATCTTTGACCTGGAAGAATCAAGGCTAGTAGCCACTGGCTATTTCTTATTTATGGGTTAATCATTCTTTTAATTCTCTGCTGAGGTTGGCAGTTAGGGAAAAAGGTGTTGTAATTGTTATTTGCGGTGTGGAGGTTTGTCCCTCCCACCACTTGACAGAGACCCATCACTACATAACACGTAGCCTGGGAGGTGTAAGTTGCAGCAGATTCTGGAATCTGGAGGTGAAAGCTTCCAAATGGCACTAACCACTAAAGTTTTTGAGATACAGACAGTACATCCTAGCAAACATTCAGCTGCGTTTTCAGAATAACTCGGGTACACCTTTATGCTGAGACAACAGTTTGAATGTACAAACAGAGTTTCCAGATGAGAATGTCACTGCCTAATCGAGAGAAACATATTCAGGTCAAGTGCCAGATACAGTTATGCAGGATAACAGTGTTGGTCCACAAAGCCTTCAGGGAAGCAACATAATACTGGAATACCGAAAAAGAATCCAGAAACCGGTGCACAGCTTTGAAGGAAGCCATCGGAAGATATTTTTCTGTCTTGCAGACCATGATTATTGATTACTCAGTTCTGTGATTCTCAGACATGAGCTCTTCATTGACTGGAATTAGATTTATGAATGTAGTTGCTTTCTCTGCAGCAGTAAGGCATGTATGGCATGTTCTGTTTGTCACAGATGCCTGGGTAAGGGAGAGCACCTGTTATTAAATGCATGATGGTGTAGACAATAGGATGGATAAACAGACCATGAAATTGCATTGGGTCAGTCCTATGCTGCCAATCCCAAACATGCAAAACTTAAGCCTCAAGTACAGAGGTGGTTTTAAAAATTATGACTTTTTTTTTTTTTAAATAAAGAATAAATTCCTTTTATTTGCTTTCTGGTGCATTAGCAGCCAAAAGTGACTTCCCCCCCCCCAACCCGTGAAACCTGAGATTCTCACAAAACTACTGATACTTAAGTAAAGTGACAAATATTCTGAGACTTGGCAGGATGAATGGGCATGACATGATCCCACAGTGCAAAGACTAGAGACACAAAAATCCCACACGGGTAGAAAAAGCTACATGAGAAAATTCAGGCTGCAGTTTACGCTCTTTCATTATTTAATTGTGATTAAAATACAAGAGCCACAAGAGAACAAGCTTGATTCCATTCTCTGTGTGTTAGACCATGGCAGTGCCACCTGCTCAGCATTTTTCTTTCTTAGGGCAGCTTTTGTACTGAGCCCAAAGCAGAATTACTTGGAGGAGCAGCAGAAAACTTGCAGAGAGGCTTGTGATAGTTGAGGATTAGGAGGCAGGAAATGGGTGATTCGCTTTGGCTTCTGAAGACTTAAAACATAGCTGCTGGCAGGAGCAGAAAGGGTATTTGGGAGGAGTACGAACTGATTCTTATGTTATTGATAGAGGGTAAAAATAGTGGGGTTTGCCTTAGAGCTCTGCAGGTTTGGGTGCAGTTGCAGACACAGTTGTCCAAACAGGTGACTTTGGGTCCTAGCGTGGCCTTGGATCAATGAGTTTATCTCAGCCTCTTCAGTAAGGGGAGTCATCCCCTGGTGCCATTTGGTATACTTTGGTGAATGACTGAGGCCCTGAAGAGAGCAGCTGAGCAATTAACAGATTATTTTCAGTATTTATAACCGGTTGTTTTGTTGGCCTGTTGTTGGCTTCCTGTCTTACCTTTTTTTTTTTTTTTTTTTTTTAAATTGTGTCTGTATCTCTAGAAAATGTTTATGTGCCAAAGGAAAAGCTCTGGCCCCTGCAGAAAAAGAGTAAAGCCATCATAATTCATAATACTCTCCAGGTGTTGTCCCCTCCTGAAGACTGACACATCAGCTCTAAGTAACTGGCAGATTTGTTCATCCACAGAGATACAAATCCGTTTGCCTGTTCACTGAGTTGTTTCACTAGAGTTGCAAATCGGATAACAGCTGATGCAAAAATTGTCGATAGCTGCTTGTCGAAGATCTGCATGCACTATTATACTGTTTTTACAGGAAGAGTTATTAAATATTAGTGCTAGTTTCAGTAAATATGCACACATGTTTTTGAATATAAAATTCAGAATTGTATGCTTCTCTGGTGAGTAGAATGAACTAGATCAAGCGCAGCTTTTTAAAGCATCCTTTGGCTGTCTTTTCTCCTTGGAACACAGTGGGTGTGCTTTGACTGCACTTCCTCCAGTCTCTAAGCTGCTGCAGAAATTCCAGCCACTGAGCAACTGCGTGTATGCTTGAATGAAGTGTGTGCTATTCCGTGTGTCAGCAGGAAGAGATAAAAATAGAGCTTTTTTTTCTCCTTATTGTCATGAACTATGTTTCTGCTGGCTACCCCAAGCCGTTTCTTCCTCAAGGCTGGTGTAAAGGGAGTATGTTTCAGTTAGGTTCAGTGCTGCAGTTGTGGATCATAGGAAGACTATGAAGCAGGGTAAGGATTGCAGCCATTTACACCTAGTGCTTAGTGGGTCAGGGCATATCAGATTAATGAGTGGCTGCTCTTGCTGCTGTCCAGGCAACTGGCATTTTGCTGCAGAAGTTGCCCTTTTCTTTCCCCCTTTCCAGTGAGGGAATATATTGAAATAGCAGACAAAAATCCCCCTTTATGGAACTGTCAGGTTTCACAGTCTGAGGATGAAGCCCTTTTGGCTTTGCGCTCCCCTGCTGACACATGCTGGTCTCGCACCTTTGCAATAAAGAATTGCTATTGTTGCCAACTCATGCACCGAATGCAGTCAGCTGAGAGATCTGGAGAGGGGCTGGGTGAGTTGGTCTGCCTGTCACCAGGCCTCCCCGAGTGGGAGAACAGTGTTCCCTGGTCCAGCAGGAATACACATTTATCATCGTGTGATTTGACATATGTGAGCTGCACCCCGCATCAGGACTCTGTGACTTGAGTGGTCTGGGTGAATTAAAATGGACCAGGACATGATACCCTTTAAGCTACTATTCCAGATACAGAGTTGATAGTGTAACAAGCCTTTTCCTCCATGAGCTGACCTGGTAGCGGTGTGACTGGGAAGGCAGAGTCTGAAATGGGGTGTTCTTTGAGGTGGGAGGGGGCTTGGCCCATCCTGGGAAGCACAAAGACTGGTTCAGGAGGCCCTGGTTTCATATGGCATTAATGGAATTGCAGATAATGTGGTCTCACCTCACATTTCCAACTCAAATCAATCTTTAAATTGTTCCTGAGGTGTAAGTATCTGATTTGGCCTACAGTTTCTGAAAGAAACATTGTCTTTACATATGTATGTCCACCTCTGTGCAAGGATTGCTGTGGGTAATAGCAGGACACAATTTATGCAAAGAATGTGTCAAGGCACACACCTCTGTGGCGGGTTTCCTTTCTGCTGAAGAAGTGCCTTGCACAGTGTCCGTATTGCAGGCTGGCGGACGTGAGGCTGACGCTTCACGGTGGTCCCTGTTTCTGTCAGGAGCTCCTCTCTGCATCATTCTGAGTGCACTTACATGTTCAAGCATCTATGTAATAATTAAGAAGCCAGTCACCTCCTCAGCAATCACAGAGATCCAAACCAAATGAACCAATTGTATATTAACATGTATGTATATACACACAATTGCAATGGGAAAAGAAAAGTTTAACGTTTAATTCAGTGTTAAAATATTTTTAAAATTTTCTACATGTAGATCCCACCAGATAGGAATTTAAAATTCCTTTTGAAGTGAAGGATTCAAGATGCAGTAACATTACCTTTTAGCCTTTATAAACACTAAGATCTTTCAAATGTCTCTGTTTTTTGACAGCTTGTCCTAGTTACCTGGGCATATGACACATTTCCTGGAAGGAAAATAACTGTGCTATCAATCCAGATACAGTCTGTCCTTGATTTTCTCCCAGCCTTTCCATTTAAAGGAATCACAGCTCTAAGAAATGTGAATTTTCTGGAATTTAATCAGAACAGGATTTTTTTTCTAAGTCAGCCTCCATTAAGCAATAACGTAGAAATGAAGTTAATTTTCCTTACTTTACTCTCAGATATCCATTTTACATCCATTACACTTTATATGTAATAATTCATTTCCTAGGTTTGATCTTCTTGTTCATTTCAAGCCAGTTCTTCCATTTTTAATATTTCCTTCAGAGAAGTGAAACAGCAGGCATATTATATAAATAACTTTCTGATATCTTACTACAACTGTTTGAGCAATGCCTTTCTTGAAAGAGAGTTCATTAGCAAATGAGCAGTTCCTGAGTATAATGTAACGCATCATTTTATGTGGAAGGACAAGCCTGGGCCATTTCTCCAATTGTTCCATTAAGGGAACAATTCTTGGCTTAAAGCATGACTAGGGCTATAAAATCAAAACCAAAATAATTGAAATATAAAGTAGATCATTTACTATCTCTTAAACTGGGGTTATGTGGGCTCTATTCTGAAAACGTTACAGTGATCAAAAATTAACAGAGATAGCTCTACCCACTTTTTGTATGTGTTCAGCCTCCAAGACTTAAAACTTACCGTATGATGAATATTTAAGAAATCGTAGTCCTAGAGACAAGATTCAAAAGGCATCTGTAACTTTATTAAAATGGCTGTTGCAAAGTGCTGCCATCCATTTCAAGCAACTGCCAACTTTGAGCTGATCTTTGCTTTGATAACCATACCTTAATATTCCATAGTTGTGTATTATCACCCCTCAAGTAATCTCGTTGTTAAATTTGTTTTGTTTCAGCATTATATGGCCTTTACAGCCCATCACCTAGCAGTTTGTGATTTCAGTTTGTGTGACCAAATAGAATAAAGCACCGAACAAGTTAGGAGGTTCATAAGCACATTTAAATTGGCTTTTAAGAGCCAGCCAAAGCAGAACTGTATGCAGATCAGCAGGACTACACAGATACACATCTGTTGAAAACCTAATGCTAACTTTTAATTGTATGGTTCAAGCAGGTACTGTCCTCTCAGTTGAGAGAGGACAACTTTAGCAGCAGGGAAGGACAAACAGGTAGAAGGCTTGGAGCCATGGTACAGTAGGTCCAGACTTCCAGGGCAGTCAGTGGTTCATCTCATCAGTACCAAAATAATCTGCTTTAATGGATTAAAGACCCAGATGACTCTAGGTGATCATAATATCTGGATTTACCTACAACCTAAGAAAAAGTCCTCCAAGTGTGGACCTCGCAACCACTTGAAAGAGCAAAGATTTTTTCACAGTAGGAGAACGGATGTGCGGAGTCTTTGCAAGGTCACCTCCATTTTCTCCTCAGAGAATGTTTAAAGGATTCTGAAAAATGGAGAAATTGTGTAGTGTGCTTATCCAGGGGGCTTATCATATTGTATTAGCAGTTACTCATCACATTTAATTAAGATTCCTTTTTAGCTGATGTGAAATATTATTAGCTCCATTCATCCCATATCAGTATAAAGGAATAATAATGGGATGTGATCCTAACAGGAGACGATAGGAAGCTGCTAATGTGGCATACATATTGTGGAAGGGGGAGGGCTGTGACTGCCAGGGTCTGTTCTGAGGCCTGCGATGCCTTCAGTTTTACAGCCCCTTCTTGTGGAAGGTACTAAAGTAACACATCTCTTTTAGGGCAGGTTGCTGGTAACAGCCATATCAGTGAGAATCAAAATAGACGCTGGTTAGTACTTAGTTAATTGGCTTTTGCAGAGGTTTAGTGATAAACTAGTCAGAGTAGGTCAGCGAAAGGATTATGTAGGCCTTGAGGGTGGCAAAACCAAACTAAACTAAACAGTAATAGTATCCTTTCTTCCCCTTTATGGTCCAGATAGAGAGAAGGCCAATTTCAGCTTTCATCCATAAAATTCCAGTAAAATTATCCCTTTATTTGTCATCAGAGCCAGAGGGAGCCAGGCAAACAGGTTCCAGCTCTGGGGTTCAGAGCACAAAGCCACCTTCAACCTCTGAGAGACAAGGCACTGCATTTTCCACTCTCTGAAGCTTTGTGTGTTTCTTGAAAGGAAGATCCAAGCAGAAAGCTTCATGCTGTGGTCCTGTGGCCTGGAGTTTACAGTGGTCTGGGCTTCTGGGGTGGGAGCCATGTACAAGAGGAATGGTTGAAGCCTGTAAGCTAAACATAGATAATGAAAAAAGAGAAAAAAAGTTCTCTTTTAAGACCATTTCTTAGGTGTCCATGATCCATTACTATGCTGCTATCCTTTCTAAGTGGTGAAGCTCACGCATTCATTCGTGTTTAAAATAGACACCTCTAAAAGCACTGAAATAAATGTGTCCCTTTTTCTTTCACTACCACTTCAAGCATCCAATTAGTTGGTTAAAATTAGGTTCTGCTTTGAAAGGCTAAAATTGATGCTTCAAGTTTCCATAGTTACTGTCTTTCTATTAATTGTGCTCAGTTAAAAAGTGAGGATTCTCTTTTGCCTGCCAGCACTGGGTTTTGGCAGCCATGCTGGGCTCTTTCCTCTTTATGCACCAGCAGTAATATGGACTGTGCTAAGGTAAGTTTACCTGCAGAAGGTTTTCATAGCAGTAGAAACTGGTACTTAGTAAACAGTTTTGTTGAGGGTAAGCAGTAGGGACTGAATTCAACTGAATTCTCTTAGGAGATGGACACAAATAAAAACAAGGTAGTCCTGTCCAGGAGATCCAGTGCTAGGAGAACATCTCATCCTGCCTTCTGTCTTCCCTTCAGGTAACCCGAAATTTTCCTTCTTTCGGGAATCAATCACAGCCAGCCATCGAGATGGGGGCTGAGGCAGAAGGTGGCCGTAGTGGCTGTAGGCAGGACTCCAAGCTCCTGATCCTGTGATCACCCCATAGACGCAGAGTGGCCTCCAGTGGCAGGAGGCGACTGGATAGACAGAGTCTGTGCTCTTGGCCTCAGTTCAATAGCTCATCTAGCAGAGAGCAAGGCGGGGGGGGGGGGGGGCATTACCGCCCTCCAAAA
>JAVKLA010000042.1:1107091-1131240 GCA_034782735.1 Sagittarius serpentarius
CCCCCACGGACGGCCTGCAGAATAGCGTTATGGGCTGCAGCAGCAGCAGCAGCCGCCAGGAAATGCTTCCTCCTTTTCACCTTCACAGCAGGATTTATGATGGTCTGTGAGCCTGTCGTCTTTCACATAAAAGTGCTTGTACGTAAGAATTAAATTATATTTAATTTGAATTTAACGGGACACAGTAACCAGGACTGGCTCTCCATAATAGAGATTAAGCAGTGCACAGATCTGTTCCTGTCCTCCTGACATTCGGAGCTTTGCCTTCTGCAATGACTTTTGCTCTCTTTGCAATATTTCACGTCTTTATGTAATAGAGGCAGCACCCACACACAGCACCAGTCAGCTGAAAGCAGTTAGAATGCCACCTCTCTCCTGGTCACATCCAGAGGGAGAGCCACAAAACAGACATCCCAGTTTTTAAAGATTTGTCTCAAAGTCCATGTTTTTGGGATGTGTCACGCAGCAATCCTAAAATCAGCCCTCAGCAGAGGCCTGGGTAGCTGTTTGCTGCTCCAGACGGTTCAGCTTAGGGCATTTAATGAGGCTACCTAGCCCCTGGTTTGACATGAAGGCAAAGAAAAGCCTTTTCTTTCCGGGAGGTGGGGTGGGTGGCAGTGAGGCCAACCCACTGCAGGTCCTCGGGGGAACATTGTCGCCAGCCGCTGCCCACACCACCTCTCCCCTCTCCCTTCCCAGGTACTGAGGGGCACAGCAGTCCCCCCAACACCAAGTCCTGTTTTCCTGCGCTATTCGCTGCCCTTTACCTTACCGTTTGCATTCAAACAAAGGCAGAACGGCGGATGCTGTAGCTGCCCACACTATATTTACAACAGATTTATAAGATGAAAGTCATCTGGGTTGGGTTTTTTGGGTGTTTTCAGCTATGAACTCTCAAAAATAGTCACTGTGGGCCTGCAGGCATGGTGAAATGCCCAAATAAAAATCCATCTACCTTATATTGCAGGAGTAGTCTCTCCCTAACAACCTCTGCTTGCGACAAACATTCACATTCTGCATCCCCCGGAGTCCAGCGTCCGCTTAGAGCTGGAGAGATGATATGGAGCACCCTGGATGTGTGCGCATGCTGTCTCGGTGATGCAGCAGATTAGTCCTCAGTTTGGTGAGGAAAAGGTTAAAACTTGTGCTGAGCAAGTACTAATAGGTGCTTTCCAAGACAAATTCTAGGGGTGGGAGAAGGACTGGGCACAAGTACAGCACCAGAAGGATGTTACTTGAGAAGGTTGATGTTTTTGTGGGAGGAGGAGCCTGTTTAGTGAAAAGAGAGTGAGAGGAACTGCAGACACCGTGCTCTGTTTGCTTCTTCAGCAGCTTCGAGAAGCCATTTAAGCTTGTGTTGTGCTCTGGCCACAGCAGGCTGTGGTAGCAAGCAAATCAATTTTTGCTCTCATGGATCTCGGAATATGCTGGCAGAGCTATTTGGCAGCTGAGACAATTGCTTTAATACACAGCCATGTAAGATTGTTTTCTTACAATGAGGTAGATAATCTCTATTTAAATTCAATTTCAATGTCAGCATGGACAGTAACCTGAGACTGAACTGGAAGTAACCTCCCTGCCCGCCTCCCCCTTTGTATCTGGATGTTGGAGCAGTAGGGGGGTTACAGATCTCCCACAACATATGTGCTATAATTACCCCATTTAATGTTAGTGACTTTAAATCCAAGCAGTGGATTAAAGCTACAGACTCCTTGGTAGGAAGAAGTTTTAATTTTGTTCATTCCTCCTGTCTGTGAATTGTTACTGCAGAACAGGTCAAACAGATGGAAGGGCAGAGAGTGAGAATTATTTGTGTGGTTTTTCTTTTAAGACTCCAAATTGACATAGTCCTTAGAAAGGTTGGAACTGTTTGGCAAACTGATAGTTAAAATGGTTCAACTTTGTTCTGACTGAATAATTTCTCTGTCTTTCAGTTCAGTATCTGTCATTTTATTGTGCTGATGATGGATTTTTATTTGCTTTCTTTGTTGTGTTGTTGGTTGTGGTTTTGTTTGTGGTGGGGTTTTTTTTTGTTTCTTTTTAAAAAAAGATTAAATGGGCATTTTAATCCCCAAAAGGCTTAGGGATGATCAGTGAAGCCAGAATGTCCGCAGAGATCCTCCAAATGACAGAGAGGGTTTTTCAGAGCACGCTGTTTGCATTTGATATGCTGTTTTGGAATCGGTGCAGAATGTCGGACTCTTTATAACGGTGAATATTCATTAAGCTTGCCAGAGGCAGAAGCTGCAGTCAGTACAGCATCAGTGGAGGAGGCAGGGAAGAGAGAAATCAGGTTAATGACTAGCTTTCTCTGCAGTTTGCTTCCTGCTTATTGCCTGATCTCAGTTTTGAATAAATTCATTTAATTAACGTGTTTTGCTACTCTGACCTGCGGACAGAAGGGTCTGTGATTAATGATGGGGTATTCCTAGTCTCGCGGTGGTTTTAGTCGGCATGGTCGGGTGCCTAGAAAAAAAAATTGAAAAAGATTTCCTTTAAACTTAATAATAATAGATGGTTTGATTGAAAGCTTTTATCTAAATGATCTCCTGAGTCCATAAGCCACCAGATTTTTAAAGACGGGGACAAAGTGGTGAGTGGGGAGGGGTGGAACAGAGTGAAAGCAAGCTGCTGTCTTGGCTGAGCTTGTCACACAGTGAAAAATGTCTCTGCAGGGAGACAGAGCTGCACAGAAATGCTTTCCTCTTCACCCCCTTGAGCAGGGGCACATCTGTTCTAACATGAGTTAGCCTTCTTCTGACAAAGGTTCTTTAAGAAAGCAGCAGAGGCATAGGAGGTAGAGACGATGTACATGACACTCGGAATATATGGCCAGCTCGTATTACGGGAAGTGAGCACCACCTGTTCCTAGTAAACACCAGATTGGAGCTGTGGGGCTATACAGGGACAGGAAAAAAAACACGTGACCTCCCCAAAAGAGAGAAAAATGTCAGTGAGATAGGAACTGCAGTCTTAATCGAGACCTGATAGGATATCGATTTGTGGGCTGAGTGATGACATGTTCTCTGAGCAGGGATTTTGCCCCAAATTTAGAAGACATCTCAATTTCAGACTGTTTGCACCCATCACTCAGCATTTTGACTTTGTTCCACTTGCATATCAGCTCGGATGGTTTTACAAGCTGATGAAAGCCAACCCTTCAACTGAGTGAATTCGCAAATGCCGCATCTGAAAAGACAGCACAGTAAATCTCAGCGACAGACCTGTACTTTGGAGTTTTGCAGCAGAGTATCACTCGAGACTAAACTGTACTGGTGGTATTGCTGTTGTAACTAAAATGTGGCCTTTTAAGGGGTAGAAATAGTGCAACCTTAACAATATGGCCGAGCTTTCTCAGGTATTTCTGAACAGAAGATGCCAGTGCCTGCCTAAATGAAAATTCCATGAACCAGTTAGAGCTGAGAAAGTGGCCTCATCTTGCAAAGAGTTGTAAAAGATTTTTGTGACTGTCACCGTTAAAGAAATTAGTTTAAAACTTTTTTTTTTTAAAAATACCCTGGCACGGTCATTAGTACTGCATCCCCCAAGCCATGGTGCTGCTTAGCTTGCTCCTGAGGCTGGAATTGAGCTCCTTTTGCACTAGCCACCCAAAAGTTAGCTGTCTAGTTTAAATTGCCTGTCTGGGCTTTATCTGTGGTTAAAGAAGCAAAGGTCCAGCTCCAGCAGAAAGAGAAGAGGAACAAAGAAAATTCAGTGCATCTAAAAACAGGCGTTTAAGCTAGGTGGGTTGAACTGCCTTCTGAGAGTGCCTGTCTCTCTGTATAGACTGTAGCAAGAACTAAATTAGACAGTTTAGATTGGATGCCTACTTTTTTGGTGGCTGAATTTAGAAAAGGGATACCTTACTCTGTAAATGACATCTAAGAAAAAAAATAAGGTGCCTACAGCTACTACAAGCTAAATTTTAGGGACCCCTCTTCCTTGTAGTAGGTGCCTGGGCTCCCTGCACAGAGCACAGGGAGAGTTAGGTACCTCTGCACAACCTGTGTGCCGAGATCAGGGCTGCCTGGAGCATGCCCATGCTCAGCGAGGTGACACAGCTCGCCTGCGAGCTGCTCCCTTTCTGGGATCTTAGAGCCTATGACATCCATATGGTATTTTCTATCTGACAATGTGTAGGAAATCAGGTGCTTTCAGAGCAATTAGGACTTGTTGAACAAGCACCTATTGACTGAGATTTGTATGTTTTTCAAGTCCTGTGAGAGGTAGAGGGCTGCAGCCTATGACCCGTAAATGCCTCTGGAAGAGGCAAAAGTAGCCAGGCACCATACCCTACTGCTTCAGACTTTCAGATAGGTGATTTTAGGATGTGGGGGGTTTTTTGTATGTAAAACTGCCTGTGCATTTCAGACAACAGTCACTGGATTGAAAAAGAAGTATTCTGACAGACACCCTAGAAGTCCTTTCCTCCCAACTAAATATATGATCTACTCGACTGCAGAGTCTCTGTTGCTCTGAGTTCCATTTAAAGTCTACAGAGACGCTTGTATTTTGGTGAGAGTACGAGGAAATGGAAGGGGTGAAAAGTTCATTTCCCATTTTAGTGTGCAGACACACAGGCGAAGAAGCATCAGGAGCTGCAGGTGCAGCCTAGATTTTGAGTTCTGCTGCATGCCTGCATTTTAAAAATAAATCATTTGGTCATTGAACATGAAGACTGCCATATTCCTTGAGAATAAAGCGAAGGGGCAGTCTCCAAGGTAATCCTTTGAGTTACACCAGGAAATGGCCAGACTCTGTGCTTTTATGTGGGAATTCTGGCAAAAAAAACATGTAGCTGTAGGAAGAAGAGTTTTAAATTAAGTGTTATAAATATAGCTGGTGGATTTGCTTTATTTAGATTTTCCTCCAAGTTTAATAAACAACTTTAAAGCATTCAATAAGACCCAGAAAATACGCAAGAGAAGTATAACTAATCCTGTTAAATGTAAAATAGCATTGAAGTGGAAGGTTTTTGTTGTTAAATTCCTGTTAATAAGAAACAGAAGAGGTGTTTAAGGAAGCTTTGGAAACTAGGTGGTAAGTGACATTTATCCTTGATCTGAAATGCCTCAACATACAACATTTTTAGTACAGCTGAACTGTGACCTTCCAGCCTGCCAATACAGATAAACACACATGTTATCAGGTAAATCAGGCAGAAGGGAGGTTTCCTGAGGAGTCTGTTGAAGCCCCACTTGTAGGAAACGATGGCTCTTAACTCATTAAGTTCTGTCTGTCTCTGTCTTTTTGTTTGTGAGCTCTCCACACGGCTGTAAGGATAATTAGTTTCCTTTGGCTTAGTGAGTACAAAGGAGTATTAAAATGCTTAGTTTGTATGGACAACAAACATATTCAGGGGCTGGGAGAAAACCACACAGATTCCAGGGTAGATGTGATGGGTTTGTTGTGTTTGGATACCTTAGGTCAGATGGCTTTGTGATAAACGTTACTGACTTCAGCTGGGGAGTTGATTTGTCTAGCCAGAACCAGATTAAAGGCTCAGTATCCTGTTCTGAATTAGATTTCGGTAATGCGGGCATGTATGTGCACCCTGTTAGACTGGCAAGAGTTTTCATGCAAGAGATACTGTACCCTAAGGATACCCTCTATTCTTGCACGTTACTGTATGTGTGTGGTAAAATGAATAATATAAAGCCACTGTCATTGTCTCGTGTCCTGTCTTCAGCCTAATATGCGCACGTCAAAATGGGACGATCACACACCGTGTTGTTTCAGCTGTGCTGTGGTGCCACTGAGGTCCATAGATTGTTGTAACCCTGTGCACGTCAAAGCCGATTTTGGACTTTTCACTGCTACAGGGATCTCTGCAAACAGAGCAAGGATGGTTCAAAAATTATTTGAGGTCACCTTCAGCTGTATTTTTCCTGCCGGAACAGAAGAGCATTGGGTCTGGGCCAGTGTTGTTTGGAATGAATGTCGGATGGGCTTGTTCGGAAGGAGAAAGGATTTATTTGTCAAATAGTGCTTAATTTATTATGTACAATGTGAAAGCTCACATTTTTGTATTGCTGGAGAAATACAATTGATTAATAATTTGGAAAAAGGCCAAGACACACAACATTCACCTTTGTAATTTATCATGTCAGAGAAGCAAAAGTGACATAAAAGGTACCTGACCAAAATACTTTATCAAGCAGAAATGAAAGCTGGTTCATATTAATGCAGTTAGTAGGAAAGGGCTTTCTAGGACATTGCTATTATCAGCAACAAACATGTAGCAAATCCAAAGCTGATAGTTAAGACTGTAGGAAATTTACAGAAAAACTACAACTGATAAAACAGAAGAACTTCCACATTAATAATAACTTTTAAAAAGATATTTGAGACTAGGGAGGTTAAGGTCACTAAAACAACTTCAGCGGTTCCTGGAAAGAACATAAACTCAAAGTCAAATCTTCTTCATCATTAAATACAGTCTTAGGGGAAAAAGAAGTGTACAGGTTCTTCTAATTCTTGATTAAACATCACATTGTAAAAGCAGTCATATAACTTCCTTCACAAAGATTCCATGTGCCGAACCTATTACACCGATGGTCTCAGAGGCAGTTCTGATGTGTCACGTGTACACATTTCTTTGGCTCTGTTACGTGGACGTCCTGCGTAAGTATGGAAAAGCTTAAAAAGGATTCATGCTTTCCAGTGGTGTTTATTTTGGTGCCAGGCAGGAGAAAGATTGTCAAGCAGTGTTCTTTAGCTTCTGAACCAGGAGAGCCTTATGTCTGCAAGCATGACATACATTTTATTTCATAAAATAGAAAATTGTACAAACAGCATTACAGAAGACGAAGAATCATAAAAGAATAAGAAGTACAGGCGATGCTGTGCATTTCATGAAATGGCTGCTAAAGTAAATGCGGTATTCTTCATTACTACTACAGAGGTACAGAGCCGTCAGCAGCTGAGGTTTACTGAACAGCATCTTCTGGTCTGGCAAAATGTGGACATCTCCCTCTAGATTGTCTGCTTTGTCTTTAGTTCCTGCCCTCTTTCATCAGCAGGAGACCTAGGACTTCTCTGTTTCTTCTCCTTTCTGTGCCCTTGCCTCCTCTTCCAAGGGATATGGAGTCCTTCTCAGCTGGTTTTCCAACTGTTCCTTGTAGCAATGCAGATCCCACCTCCTTCTTTACCCCGAACATCTTTTCCTATTTAACTGGACAGCTCTGGTGCAGAATACATGATGCTGAGACTTAATCAGAGCATTGCTTGTGCGGTATTGCAAGAATTTGGGTGTGGCTAGGAGTGTTACAAGTGTGACAGGTCCTACGTTTGCGATACCGCACTTTCAGAGTGTAGAGAAGAACATTTTCATCAGATTTGAGGGTTTTAGCATCAGTGCATAAGAACTGGGCTTTCCTCTGATCACAATCCTTTAAACACTTAAAATGATACACTAAAATGGATATGCTGTTCCTATTCAAAACTGGGAGTTACATAAATTACAAAGAATTTCCAAAGTTTAAGAAAAAACAACCAGCTAAGTTTTAAGACTTGCTCTCATAGAAGAACCTAATTTGTGTTGCATCTCGTTATGCTAGAAAATTGGCCTTGTCAGGTCAACATACGTAAACATTTCAATCTGATTAGCTCAGTCTTGTCAAAATAATGGAAATAAAATTAAAACTTGCTTCATACTGCAAGCCTAAAGCTGGGGACAGA
Source organism: Sagittarius serpentarius (assembly GCA_034782735.1). Classification (NCBI taxonomy): domain Eukaryota; kingdom Metazoa; phylum Chordata; class Aves; order Accipitriformes; family Sagittariidae; genus Sagittarius; species Sagittarius serpentarius. The sequence goes on from JAVKLA010000042.1 coordinate 1,114,772, forward strand.
ACTTCACTTTATATTTGCCTGTATCAAATACTGTGATCTATCATTCTACCGTATCAACTCAAAGAACCAAGAGTTAGTCACCAGTCCGATGTTTTTCAGCCTTTATGTTGTGATATTACAATACGAAAGAAGAAACATAATAGTGAGGACTTCCCCGGTTTGAGAACTCCCTGCAGTATTATTTACTTCTGAACCATTCTTGACAGCTTACCACAAATTTGGCACCAGCCCTTTCCGATTTCCCATTTTGCTTGTAAGGTCATAGTTTAGAAAAACTTTACAACTCTCTTACAAGAGTCACCCCATTTCCTGGCAAAAGGGAACAGGTTGTTAGAGCCTTGCCTTGAAGAAGACTGAATATTTCTGAGACCAGATTCTGTACCCTGATTGAAGGAGTCCTGCGGTATCTCTACCCAGGCAATTCAGTTCACTCCTGCGTTTGCTCTAGGGCCATGTCTGCTGATCAGCCACATTGCACACGTACATACATACATACATACATACATGCATGCTAGCTGGCTTTCAGGTTCCTCTTTGGGATGCACCAACTCATTCTCTCCACGAGGAATCCTGGACACAGCTGACAGGATGGTTTGCTAAGATATCCAGCATGGATGCGCATACTGCCAAGGCTGACTCCCCCTGCCCTGGACACTCCTCTAACCCTGTCCCAAACGACTTGACACCCTCAAACATACCCTTGTGCCATGCGATACACATGCTTGTGTTTCATGCTATAAAACACTGTAGCGGGCTGCATCACAGTGACCTCTTATTCCATGCACTTTAAATTTAAAAGAAAATAGAGAACAACTGTATTTCAAGGCACAGCGTGGGATCCAGAGCATGTTGGGCCCAGCAATATGTGGAATGAGTCAATGCATACTAGCTATGAGCAGGCTGGAGAAGAACCAGTCGGTAATGCCCAGATGAGCAGCCAAGCAACCAAGAGTCAATGTAGAGCCGGGCTAAAGCCGTAGCTTTCAAATAGGAAGCTGATACTCACTGAGTGCTTGTATTTAATGATGCTTTAAGCTTTTCTTGCTGTTTTGACTTTTTCAGAACCTGAGGCGGGAGAGGTGTCCCCCCCAGTGGGAGCTGGTGTGAACAGCAACAGCTGGACCTTTAAATTTGGACCGGGCAATCCCAAACAAGGTGGTCCTGGTGAGTTGCCAGACAAATTCATTATCCCAGGATCTCCTGCAATCATCTCCATCCGGCAGGAGCCACCAAACAGCCAAATTGACAAAAGTGACTTCATAACCTTTGGCAAGAAGGAGGAGACCAAGAAAAAGAAGAAAAAGAAGAAGGGAAACAAGACTCAGGAGAAAAAAGAAAAGGGCAACAGCACCACTGAGAACAGTGACCAGTGAGGGGTTTATACTGAAAGAACCCACTTAGCCAGTTTTTGTAATAATGGCAGATTTCTCCTATGTAGCAATTCCCAACTTCTTCCTACTGTTAACAAATTTCCTGTATGTACAGACTTGAGAAAATCAGCAGGAAATTCACAGTGTCTGTCTAAATTGCTTAACAGGTTTTGTCTTAAAAGCTTTATTAAGTCTGGTGTTAACTCTTTTTCTCCACTCTGGCTTGTTTTCAGAATCTAAAAAGCAGACACAAGTTTCCTTTCTCCTACGGCGAAAAGGAGAATCTTCACAGTACAGCCAGTGAGAGGTTGGACTCTGCACTGTGGTTCCTGTGCTCCTGTCTTGATGACACTTACAGGACAGGTTTAACAGTTTTAATGTTGTGCACCCTCTTTCTGATTGGAAATATTTGTGTGCAGATGTCAGCTAGGTGATATGAGATCAGATTATAAAATGCAAGAAGAGCTGGTAAATATGCAACACAGGAAACACCTAATGAACACAAATGTTCAAAGATGTTCAGGCTGGGGGGGAAATGTCTGAAAGGAGATGACCAGGCTTTTCAAATCTTGAGAAGTCACTGTGGGGAAATACTGAGTCCTATACATGACGTATTGTACACACTCCTGCAAATGAAACCTCACATTTACAGCTCTTTAAGATACCATATATTTTATCTCTTACCAAGCAAGCCATTGGGAAAATTGTCCCTTAAAGCCCTGCATTACCCTGGCAACGCTAGCCCTCGGAGTGTAAGAAGGGCTGGGCTGACATCCCAGGAATGTAACTGTGATGCTCTGTGTCCCTGTTTCCACTCCAACATTATTTTGCACATTATGTCTCTGAAAAGGTCAGAGTTTTTCCACGACACTTATGCAAAAGAGAGAAAAAAAGAAACATTAACTATGCTATTTGTTATTTGAGATATTTATTTATAAAGAAATATAGCTGTAAATGTTAAAGAAATATGATGCCCTTTAACCCAAACAGAAGTCAGTCTAGAGCCATTATAAATTACAATTGCTGCTATTCAAGTGCTTTAGAAAAACTGCCTGAAACATCTGTATTATATCGGCCACTTGCCAATAACAGCTTTATTCTGTCGGGTGACTTGGGGGCTGCCTCTTGCATGTGTTAATAAATACAAGAATATCTTCTCTTTTTTTTTTTTTTGCATTAATCTGCACTTTGAATACACCTTTGCAAACAAACTGTCCTAATATGAAGAAGCAGAAGCAAGCTCCTCACACAAATGGATTTACTAACCTGCTAGCTCTGTGCAGTACCTTGGTGTTAACTCCCACACAACCTTTTCTGATTTTAGTTTTACTTTTCTATGAGATTATGAATTTCTGACCCTGCTAACACTCATTATGTAAAATTCAAGTACTGTATGTATGCTGTATGCTCTTATAAGAATCCTGAAATATTTATTCTGTGCTTGTGTATGTGAATGTCAATGCAACTATTATTAGAGTGGACTTTAAGCTTTACCGTTGAATGTACATTCATTATTTCTTTTTGTACACTTGTGAAAAAGTGGAGTAGTGTTAATTTTTTAAGCCACTGTTGATTATCAGTTTTTTGTGTATGAAACACGAGTAAAATATCTTTCTTAAATCAAGCCATGCATGCATTTTGGGATTTATTGGTAAGAATCTGTGAAGCTGAAGCTCTGTCAATGACTAAACCTAAGGGTATAACTGGAGTATTGAATGTGGTTGAGGATGTTGCTATAAAACCAATACATGTATTTTTTAGTAGAATATAGCTGATGAAGGGATTGCAAGGAGTTTTCTACATTATTGTGCATTCACAGAATAAAGCTCAAGTGTCGTCTTAATTGGAAGTGTGTAAGAAACTACATAGCTGTCAAATATCTAACAGGCCCTTTAATCTAGGATCAAAGGGAACAGCTGGATTTCTTGAGACGTGTCCTGGATGTTTTAAGTTTCCAAACTGCTGACAGTTCAGAATAGGACAATTCGTATTCATTTTTAAGAACGTGCAGCAAGTCTTAAAACATCACAGAAGGTAAAGCTTTAATAAAAGAATTTATTTCTCGAAGCATAAACAACCAATGGCCTCATGTGGTCTATTTAGAGTTTTCTTTTACTACCAGTCTTGTTTTACTGGCAATGAAAAAGATACTACTTGAGAAAGAGAATCCTTGATTCAGTTTTAAAGGCTAACCAAGAGGGAAAAACTTAAGATTTGGGGAGGGAGATGTTCCTTTATGCAAGTGTGTTATGCTGGTACATTTAGACTTATTTTTGTATTTGGTGACTAATCTAACAGTTCCCAAAATGTTCATAAACTGCAGTCACAGTGGTAACTTAAACACACAGAAGGATACTATTGTTTTGTACTCATCATAAAGTAGTTCTCCTCAATGCCTCTGGCAAAAATCCAGCACAAATATTTAATTCTTACAGGAATCTTTAACATTTGATTATTTTCAGATTTTAATTGAATATTTTTTTCTTTTGATTGCTTGCATTTTCTTCTATACCAGCTAACCCGATTCATTAATTTGTCATCAGTGGTCATACACAGCTGTTTTCCAACATTTGCTTCTATCAGAATGAACCAAGAGCTGCAGTATGTCTCCGATTTGCCTGTTTTAACACAAAATTATATTTGCCAATGCTGGCTTTGTTGCAGGTGCTTACTGCAGGAGGACTGTATGCTTGCATGACTTGGTAGGCAAAAGCAGAATATCTGAAGATAAGCATTCCAGTATGGAGATCTGATAGAACGGAGAAAAAACTTTCAGAGGAGAGGAAAGGAGATGCTCTTGCTGGATTTGTTTAAAAAGAGGCTGGATTGCACTGGTAGAATATACATTACACAGATTCACTGTGTTTTCAGAAGGCTGAATCAGGCACCTCACCAGATTTTTAAAAGGTTTTTCCATATTTAACCCCCTAGTACAGCTGGAACGCTGAGATGTTTTAAGCGAAATTTGGCTGTTTCAAAGCTAGTATACAAATTACACCACTGACATCCTTCATTTTGGATGTCCAGGAGGAGGACAAACCCTCCTCAAAGTATTTTTGGAAGACTGGTTGGGGGACAGGATGAGGGGCAGACTTTGTAGGTTCTACCACAGTTTTTGGGGTTACTGTTCAAATACCACACAACAACGGGAACTGAGAATCAAAGGTAGCCAAGACCAACAAGAATTAAGAAACAAAAGTTTATTTTATCCTCTTGCTGACAATGAAATGGGAAAGACAAAATACACTGCAGAATTTAACTAGGAAATTACAATTTTGAGGCTTTTAACCACTTGAACAATTTATTTCTCTCAGAATCCATATATTTTCTGTGAGCATATTGTTTTTGGAAGTCAGGGTTTTATGCATACAAGATCAGTGGCCAAAACCATTGGGCTTTTATAACAGTTAAGCCTGAGTTATGTTGTATAGTAATCACATCCTGTCATTAAAAAGATATCTCATTTTACATTAGGTGTCTAAGATTTAGTCTTGTGCATTTTCTTTCTGCTCAGTATTTGGGTCATTGCACATCACAGGAGGGAGGTCCAATTAAAGTTTTCCATGATCTCTACATAAGGGAAAGAACATAGAACCCAAAATGCATTCCCAAATTTCATATATGAAAATCCACTATGGAATTAATTGCAGGCACCTTTGATATCTTTTAGGATCATCTTTCATTTCCTCTTCTTCTTCAGTCATTTGATGTGTTTCAAGAACTGCTTCCGTTTTTGGAAAAAGCTGTTACACTGTTAATTGACTTTCTCCCCAGGAGAAATGAGTAAGCTACCTTTATAGAACAGTGCTTATTAGTACATGATACAGCAACTACAATTTCTGTAAGATACATAATTCATGTCGGCTGGGCAAAAACTTAGACCTGCCCATTCCGGGGCTTATCAGTCTCAAGGTTCCAATAAGTAGCATTTCCTCCAGGAAACTTCATTTTATTAGCTCCCTAATCCATACATAACATATTTAGGTACAAAATGAGTCCATGATTCTTCCTGCTTCATGCCACCAAACACTTCAGTTAGAGTTTTCTATGTTTCTAAAATCACCTGTTCTCAAACTGTAATTATGTTCTTAAAATGTAAAGCCAGTTACTGCCTTCCTTTTACACAATTTGCCTCACTTATTTTAATCCAGTTTATAGCCAAGTTTGTGTCAAGAACTGGGTAAAATAAACCGTGTACAATCTTCGTGTCCAATTCTTTCCTACCGCAGTTTTGTGGATCTCATGTAAGACAAGTGTTAAGGAAGGAGCTGAGCCGTTATCCTCATTGCAGTCCTAAAGAATGAGTGGGTTCCTCAGTTTTGCTGTTATTTAATTGTTTGGAAACTACTGGCTGTTCCTTGACACAGACACCTTTTAAAGACAGTGCCAAGAGTCCCATGTTTTGTCAAGGCTCCTGTAAATACGCAGAAGTATCACTTTGATCAAAAGTTTGGCTTTGGTGAGTAAGTTTACACTTAGTCCTTTAGTTTCTTCCTTCACATGTCTCTGAAGGAGAAATAATTGAACAGCATTTTGATATCATCACACATAGTTTAATCTGCATGAAGGAAATATATGCTCTGAAAAGTACAGGACAGGCTGAGGACTCCAAGAAATGCAATAATAAAATGTGTATATGAAGGGCTTGGTTTGGTGGCTGGTAGATATTAGGCCCTGTATGATGCTCACACATGCCTGAGTGTCTGGCTTTGCTCAGTGCTCACACAACTGGACATACCAAGAGTGCATAGAACAGCTGTAATGAAATAAACGCTTTATCACATTTTAATGACCTTGTACAGCTTCAACCAGCATACTAGAAAATCAGTATTGCTAGCATATAAGTTAAGAGCATTAGCTCTTGGTATGGGGATGCTGTACTCTCTACTCTCCTGAGTTCTTTCTCCTCTCTATGGCCTCCATCTCTCACTAGAGGATCCAGCAATACTGCTCTGCATTTGCAGGTAGATGTGTGAGTACATATATATCTATACATATATATGTGTGTGTATATGCAAGAGTTTATGTAGATATATATACAAATCTGGGACCTGGTTATGTTGTTATACAGAATACTGCAACACCTACTGTCAGTAGTAATACTGCTTAGGTAAAGCCTATTATGCAAATCTATATGATTTTTCAAGGTGATGCTATTATGGTGACATTATGCACCTACTTCTGGAACATGTGTTGTTCAGGTGCCTTTGGCTGTGCTTGGAGAACTACTGAAAGGAATCCTTCAGCATGAAGTACTACAGAATCGCTTCTGCCACATGGTGAGAAAAGCATATCTTACACTGCACTGTGGATTCCCCTTCATATCCCAGGCCTGCCTCCATGCAATCACTTTGACACAAGTTTTAACATCAAAAGATGACAGAGGTGTAGTGAAGTAAACACCTCTCAGAAGCCACACGGCTTGGCAAATGTTAAAAATGTTTGCCTGCCAGTGGCACCCAGAGCTATATAACAGTTGTCTGAAAAAAGACAGCAAATAACTCATCCACATTTATGAAGTGATGTCTAGAGCATATTACGAAACAGACGTGCTAGGCTTGAAAACTAGATTTTTAAAACCAGGACCCAGACAAAGAGTTGGAGGTATTAAGCTGGCCTTCATACCAAGTGGAGCAGCCATAAGTCGGTTGTCACTCCCACCACTCAACTCACTTGTCCCTCAATATAATGACCTCCATTTTGGTGGGAAGGGAGTGGGACACGTCATGAAGAGATAACCGCATGTATGCTGTCAGGTGGGAAAGGTTATGCTACAGGCATACCATTGCAACAAGGCACATAGGTCAGGTGTTGGGCGCACCTATGGGGCTTTGTGTTAGGTGAAGGGTGAAAGCCTGTGTTGCCAGTGTGCCATTCCAGCAGGAACAGTATCTGAATCTCTTAACAAATGTGAGACCCTGAAGGGCTGCCCTAGGGGCTCAGCAGTGGGTACTGCATCAGTGCTGGGGCATTACACGTGATTTCAGGCTTCAGCACCGAGATGGGATAACATTACAACTGGCCCTGGCAGCCCTGTTCCAGCTCCTTCGGAGTTATTTTATGGAAGGTTCAAGTGCCTTGGCACCCCTTGAGCAGCGCTGAGGAGAATTAGAAAGTCCTTGCCATTAATTACAGGAATGGCACCACACAAGAAGCCTGACAAGCCATAATAGTTATTACAACACATCAATCACAGCCACCCTAGACTTTTAATCCTGCAATAGTTTTCCTGTTAGATAAATCCTTCAGCTTTTCTGGGACTCAGATTCCACTCAGTGCAGCCTCAGTGGAAAAACTGTGTGAAAAATGTGTGTGATTCTGGGGGAAGCTAGACTGAAAAATGTGTGTAGATGTAATTCTATGTCCTAACTAAGGCCCCACAGTATCATAGCCCTCCTTCAGGAAGACATGAATCACTCCCTACCCTGAAGAACTTCCTTGGGTCAGTGTTTAAAGAATCCTGCCTGAAGTGTCTCTACCTGTGAACCAGTGTGCTAAGCAGTTACAAATCCAATCAGTTCTGCACGCTAGGGCTTGAGGCTTTTCAGACATCACCACTCCTACCCCCAGATCATCTACACTGTCAAAGCCGTTACTGACTGGTGTCTACCTTCCTCTTCATCACCGATGGTGCAAACAGCCTTAGGCTCAGTGGGGACCCAAGACTTCATTGCCGTGGGCTGGCCCAGGAGGCTGAGGCCCAGCCAGAGCAATAGGCCAACCCGGCCCTTTCCAGACGCTGTGAACTCCAGCTGCGGGTGGCACCAGGGCCGCATGGTGACAGGATGAAGGGGCTTAACTTGGCTGAACTTGCTCTCAACTCCCCACCTTGCAGTGCGGAAATTGCCTGGGGTGTATGTTAGATAAGGGACAAGCCTAAAACCATGAAATTCTATGTGTCTTCTTAGATGCCTAAAAGTGGATTATGCACCATTTAGGTACTGACATTTGAGAAAGTGATCCACAAAGCTCCTGACGGGTGTTTACGTGATAAAGAGGAGCTGCCTAACCCCAAGGGTGTGTAAATTCTGTTAGCCCAGGCACCTGTAGACTCAGGAAGTTCTTTGTAAGACTGAATTTAAGCTGCCATCAAGCATCACAAAAGCTACCTTGATCTTTCCAAACCACATGTAACAATCTCTTCTTAATCTACTTCACTGCAGTTGCAATATAAATGCAATCCTGAAGATAAGCTGCATCTTACCCTGAAAGGTGACTGCACTGAGAACTGGCAGGTGCAAGTACCTCCCTCTGTTCTCAGGGAGTAAATGGCACAAAAATCTGAAATTAATTTTATTTTATCCTCAGTCTCCCCTCACACACACACAAGGGGAGGTCTCATCTGGCCACATAGGGTCAGATTCTGGCCAGCAGCACAAACAAGGAGACATTTATTAGCCAGAAAGTAATGGGAGTGTTATGTGGGTAAATTTTTCCACAACATTAGAAGATACCAGAGATTCAAAGCGTGGCAGGTCAACCCAGGGCACTAAATGCACTTACTTTCAGTCGCAGGGAGGGGCTATTCCGCCTATAGACCTTGCTAATGGCCCCCTGGGTCAAGCAAGCTTTCATAAATGGACAGCCTGTGTCATCTGCAAAGCTGTCAAATATGCTGTTTGGCTGATGGCAGGAACCCGTGAGTTATATTGCTCCAGCTGTTTGTACCAAGAAAAAATTAAAATTCCCATCAAGTATCTTTGCTGAGGCCCTTACTGTGCCCTGCTGGGCTCCCCCTGTGAACCTGCCAAGCCATGTCCTTGCAGGCGTTCTTTAGTATGCCCACAGGCTAATGCAAAGCAACTTGGAAGTAATAGGATATTGCAGTGCTATAACGCCAAAACCTTCACAACCTGATCAATGTTGATGGTGCAATTAGTTCTGCATTGATTAACTTACAAAGTGAAACCCCTACAGCAAGTGAGTTTCGTGGCGAAGTGCTCACTGCCATACTGCCTACCAGAATCATGCGGCTGTATAAAATAATAGATAGGTCACAGGCAAACTACAGGTATAACCACAGGCAGCCCAAACGGTACGCTGTGCAATGAACATTTGCAGGACGGCTGCACAGCCTGCAGGGTAGGCTGGCAAATTTTTACGTTATGCTAAGTCTTGTCCCTCCCCAACACAGACTAAAACCTTTAACCCCAGAGACTGTTGTCCATGCTCCCTGAGCTCACCCTGCAAGGTCATGTGTACGCTCCACCATACGTAACTATATTGTTGACTGTAGGTGCCAGTGGGCTTTGGGCTGCTGGTACCTGCTCTGTGTAGAGGCAGGGCTGGCTACAAAATCCATACATGCTGCCAATCCGTGATGGGATTATAGTGGCATATGGGCCCGATGCCCTGATGCTCACCCACTCACATGGCAAACAGTGATTTGCCTGAGCCCATCCTGAAAACTCTCAAGGTCTCTTCACGTCTGTGCAGCTGGGTGAGGTCAGGGCTGTCAATTCCTCTCCTCTGATAAGTTTGCTTAACCAGAAGTCCTATGTTCTCTTTTAAATCCATGGAGGAGATTACGTCTTTCTGTGTTTTCTATACACTCTCAAAACAAATAAAATAAATTGGTGGTGAAAACCATGTACTACCTCCTCCTGCCCTAGTCCAGCTCCCCTACCCTCCTCCAAAAAAACCTGATATTAAAATGCAGAACTGCACGAGTTCAACAGGACTGGATTTATGCCCATTTCCAGACACACCTTCAAAATGAATAGTCCAAACACTTCCTGTCTCAGCCTATCGTGTCAGCTTCTCTTCCACTCTCCTACCTACCCACCTATCCCAAGCTCTGTTTCAGAAAACTGTTTAAAATGTTTTGAAAAGCCATGTACCTTCCTTACTGGCAACTGAAGGCTCACAGGTTTTTAGCTGTTTGTGAAGCTGAGTGGCCAAGGGCTGACGCAGACCAAGAGGACAAACGTCCCCAACCTCCATCAAGCAGTGTCCCAGTCCTTCGCTGGCACGCATGGCCAGCACTTGCGTAGCCCAGGACAATCCCAGCTGACATATAGCACATCAGCTCCCAATGGAACTCGTTCACTGACTAGTCCAAAGCCCTTTCCAATACACAGCTGTTACAGATATGGATTCCTCTAGTCAGACACATGACCTACATTCTTGATCATACAAGATAATGCCTTTGGACGTGGTAAAGTATATGTGTCTCAGTTGCTCTCGACCTTCAAAGCCAGTTCAGGTTAGTCTGTATAATTGATCTAAGTGTCTCATTTTCTATTCTGTGTGCCATCTGCATGTTTTTCCTTGAATAATTTTATGTCCTCTTCTACATTATTAATTTAGCAGCATTTGGTGAAGAAGAAATCCCCTGGAGATGCACAGAAGATCCCAGAGAAAGATTTACACTTGCTGTATTCTATCTGTTGTAGTAGCCAGTTTACTGCTTTATTATATATGATCACTTTTGTGTAAAACTAAGGCACACAAATCAAGCTTTTGTTTTTGTTAGCACAGTTTTCTCTATCAATAAGGCCAATGATCCTTTAAAAAATGTATTGCATTTATTTGACAAGACCCATTTTTCATAAAACTATAGTTTTATTCTTTACTGTTTGCATACCATACCAGTCTTTCCTTAATTTTTCCTGGCACAAATTTCAGGCCGTTTGCCCTATAATTTTCTAGATCTTGCCATTTGGCCTCTTTCACTGGTTTCTCTCCAGAGTTCCAAGAGGTGTTAAAATAATCAATCACTGAAAAGATCTGAGCCAATGCTCATATTGTTCTTGAGCAAAGGTATCTATCTCACCTGCCATCAGCTCCAGGATCACTTACACATGCAAAAATGTACCTGTAAACAGACACTCACTTCTTGTACTTTGTAGTGCTTTATCTGTTTTGACTGTCATCTTATCACAGCAGAGGTTTATTTTATTCTTAGCATAGTACAGCAACAATTTCAGATGAAGCTTCTGGGCCAATACTTTCATAAAATAACAATAGCTAGTGAAAAGCCAGGCACATTAGAAATGTTCTCATTTCTTACAGTCATTTTTGGCAGATACTTATCCAGCAATTTCTCATCCCCTTCAAGACTCTGTAGAATGAAGCTCTTACAGCTTTTCAGGGCTTGTTTCTTATAAATAGTTACCCTTATACTGACAGTGGGGTGTACTGAAGACAAGATTCTGATGAAATGTTTTAACTGGGCCACAGTGAAGTGTGATATTCAATATAATGCCTCTGCCAAATGCAGTTTAGTGGAGGTAGGGAAATGCCACAAATCTAATTGTCAAGGCCATATAACATGCTGCTGCAAACTGAGGCCTAAATCCTACTTTCAAGTATCTCATTCCCCAGTCCCTGGTGCAAAAGACTAGAAATTTTGCTGCGGTTTCATTTTCAATTGCTCACATAGTACAGTTCTTCTGAACTGGTTGCTTTAATATGAAATTACATACACACTCCTTTTTTCTCAAGACCCCTGATTGTCGTTTTCTCAGAAAATAGCCTCATAGAAAGTGTCAAAAATTATTAGAGAAGAACTGGAGCTTTTGACACATGAAAAGTTGTGGGAGAGAGAGAGTTGAGATGAGGGAGATTTTTCTGTAAAAGTGAAGAGAAATGAAAGAGTTAAAGACCTTTATTTTGGAACTATGAATGTTTCATTTCATCATTTTCAGCTCTTTGAGACATGGCAGTTCACATTTCTCTGGCTGGCTGGTGACTTAGGACAACCCCTTCAAAATGCAGACATGCTGTCAAGATTGTCTTCTGTATGACAAGGACAAGCATGAAATAGAAATAAAATAGGAATTTGATCACACAGTGGGCAAACGGCACAAGGTCTTTCATCAGCCTCTAACTTCAAACAGTAATGAAATATAACATGCCACAATAAAAGCTGGGGGCAAGTTTACCTTTGCTGGTATGTTTTGAGAACAGTGCGTTGTTAGATACACGGCTTTTCTCAGGCGGTACAAGACATTTTCTGTTACAGTCGCATAGATGGGCTTCTTCCTCAGATATGTCCAGCAAGGTTACTGTGCTCATATCACTGCTTTTTTTCTGCTAACATAAGATCATTGGGACTCACTATGAGTATGGCTAAGAAAAGGCACATGTAGACTCGAGGCATTAACACCATGTCTTTTCCACCCCAGCAACATTAATAACAAAGTGTCTGTTCTTTGTGCATTTCTCCTGCAGGCAATGACCACACCAGCTCCTACAAAAAAACGAGTGCCTGAGCAGCTGCATGGGCATACTGCTGTTAGAAAAATGGTCCAGAACTGGCAATTTTAAGTAGTTGCCTGCTGAAGAAGTCCAGTACCATTAGAAAATACCGGGTAGTCCCACTGAGCATAGACTGCCAGGGTGTATTGTGTGGGAGATCCCATCCTGAACAATGAAATGCAATTTTATACATGTTTAATGATATTTTTTTTTGTCCAAAACAGCTGATCTGGAAATCGAGTACCATTGGGAGTAAAAAAGTTGCTCAGGTAGGCTTATTGTTTTGATTCAGGGTAGAAATCTAGCATATTTTACTAACCTAGTTTCTTCATTTTGTGACTTTAAAATTTGATCCTTTAATGCTTTATCTAATGCATTCCTCACTCATGTAATTTTTAAAAAGATAATACATTATTTTACAGAAGATTTCGGCATTTAAGGGGCAGCTGAGCTTCTTTTAATGTACAGCTTAATATATTTCAAACTAGGAAAGAAGGTTATTCCATGTCAAAACCCTGAGGATAAAGGAAGTGGAAAAAATGCTTTTAACAAAAGTGTAAAAGAATAATTTGGTCACAAAAAAAAAGAGAGAAGAAAACACCCGCTGAATACTGTTTGGAGGTTCCACACCTTAAGTACTTTATAGCTCAAATTTTGTTATTTCTATGTAGGATAGCAATATTTCTGGCTATGAATTTGGAGTTCCTTTGTTAGTTTTTTGAGTCCTGGGAGAATGATTTGTCAAGCTTGTGAAGATCTACTTCTAACACTTAAAAACTGAAAGACGAACGAACAGGTAAGACATATTCTGATGAGAAAGACTGTCTTGGGCCACAAAATACCTATTTGTAGTTCTACTAGCAGGATGTTGGACCTCAAACGTCAATATCCTCCAAAATAGGCAAGGATAGCAAAGATTTGCTCACTGTGCTTTCACCTCTGTAACGTGAGCTTCCTGATATTTGCAATTCGGAAGCCTTCCCTTGATAGCCCCGCGGTCTTCACCAGCTCTGGGACAGTGCTTTCACCTCCGCACCCAAAGTCCTCCAACCCTCCGGGCCTCGCACTAGCCCACTGCAAATTCCTGCTAGGTCCGACACGTTGGATTTGTGGTGGGACACTAACGGGTTAATTGGCTTTCCTTTTCTGCCTCCCGCCTTGTAGCTTTAACCTAAAACTTTTAGGGAGCACATTGCTCAGTAGATAACAATAGGAGGCACGGGTCATTTAAACAACTAATAAACGTTACCCAGTGATGGGCAGGACAACACCTGATGGGCAATTAGGGCTGCAAGATCTGCACCTCATCAAAGCCTGCTCTAATCAACGCTATTAGCCTAAACATCGGCAACGGGGAGACTGAATGGGGCCTGATGAAACCTTATTGTTATTACAGTTGGAAAAGTATCTGGGGTTTCCTTGTTGTGTTGGAGATGCTCCTTCAGTTGCTAGGAGAGCTTTCCTTTTCTGTTCTTTCTGCCTATTGTTTTTAATTCACTTTTGCCCAGTGATGACTTTTTCGGTTAGCGTTGATGTGTGCTGTCAGCTGTGGATCCTTTGAGTAAATCTCTGTGCATGCAAGCCTGCCTCCTCATTTGCTGTGCTACAAGGCTAAACTCCTAATTTATTGTTAAGTGTTGGGATGAGGGGGTTGCTGTAGTATTAAATATTAGGAAGACGCTTAAATCTTCCTTCCTCTCCCCACCTTTTTCCGGTAAATAAACGAGTCTCATTAGTTTGTTTGCTTCTCTTATAAGACACAAGTGCTTGTAAACATTTAGGTTCTGAAATCAGTGTTTGGAAGAGAAAGAAGGAAGATAATAAACTTTATCCCGTGATATTCGACTCCCTAGTTATCATTCCAGACTGGCAGTGTCGGAGAAGGACATGATTTCAGGAAGGGTTCGGTCTGAATCGGTCTCTAGAGCAGCAGCCACTCTCTGACCTCACCTTGCGACCTCCGGCCTAAACAGGCTGCGCGTTTCCTGTTGGGAGGCAACAAGTGAGCTGGAGGAGATCCTCCACCTTTGCTGTTGCCTTTTGGCAAGTACCAGCTCTTGACTGCAACAAGGAAGACATATTTTTGCACTTCAAATCTATATTTTGTCTAAGGAAAAAAAGACAGAATTTAAAAGGAGAAGAAAGTGCTTTCAACCTAAACTTGAAGAATCTTAGATTTAAAGAAAATGAATCGTTTAATTTTGCTTATTGTCCTTAAGCCTGGTCGTGATATTGCAGAGGAAACATATCACATCAAAAAGCACGTGGGCTGGGAGGGTAACAGCAAAGACAGTGGAATAAACAGCTGAGCAACATGTGCTTTGAACTGATACCAATTAGTTAAAATGTTTTCAGCTAGCCTAAGGAACGCCTGCTTTAATTCAGCCTATAAAAGAAACAGAATGGCTTGTTCCCTTCCCTTCCCTTCCCCTAATGGAGTCTGAGGTAAAAGAGGAAATGAGAGAACCTTCAGTTTGAAGAATAAGAAAGCCACCAAGCTGTCTGTGGTTTTCGCAGGTAATGGCCCTTTCAAAAAAGGGGGGGAGGATTTTATTTGTGTGTTTGTGCTTCAAAATCTGGTAGTTCTGCTGCCTCAAAAAGAGACTGGATATTAGGCAGGTGTGGTAAGCAGTTAAAAAACAATTTGGTAGTTCCTATAGTTAAAAATAATTATAGGAGGATGACTTTGTGAAAGCCTGGGTTTCTTCTTTCCAATTGTAGACATCTTAAAGTGGAATAGTTATTAAAAGCTGCTTTTTTGTTTATTCAAACCCACTTGACCGGTCTGCCTTTACAGCCGACAAAGAACAGCAGCATTCCTGGAGGGCAACTCTTCTCAGTGCTTGTAACAGTGAATTATCACTTGCAGATGCTCATCCTTCTCTTTTAAAAGATCAAAGTCCTTTTTCTTTCCCTTTTCAGAAGGGAGGGTGTGCGTGGAGGATTACTTCAGATGAAGTAACCAGCTACCCAACTGGCTAAAGTCACGCTACAAATGTCTCAAGAAACTGCTAAAACTTTGAGATTTGTTGGTTACAAATAAGGCTGTGCTATCACCGATGCTCTGACAAATTTACTGAAGATACAAAAAAAAAAAAAGGGGGAAGAGAGACACAGGACAAGGCTTTTCCAGATAGCTTTTGATGTTTTAAAAAATGGTATTCAGTCCCAAGATGGTGATAGTAAGTGCTGAATTTAAGAAAATATATTTTAAAAGCCCACACTGGAGAAGAGCTGAGGAATTCTGTGAAGTCACAAGATGAGACAGATAACTAGTGTTGCATTAGAATCAAGAAATTTTTACCAACAGAGCAACAGCTCCGTACTGTATAAAAAAGTTTCAATTAGTATTTGGTGTTGGTTATGGTCCTCATTATGCGGAAGTTACTTCATTCAAGAATCAGTTGTCTTCTCTCGCTGTGAAAAATTTTAGAAGGGCCTTTCTAAGATGGGACCTTACATAGCTGGACATTGGTCTAGAGTCTGAACACTGCCTTTTGAGCTCTTTTTTCTGGCCAGCACGGGGTAAGAAATCCTGGCTATTTTTGAATACTCATTCCTAAAGAAAATCTCTTGTTTTCAGATACTTGAAATGTTATGCTTGCTTACTTAGTCCCCCGTGCTGCAAATTGTTCTAAATAATTTTACTCTAAATCATAGGTAGGAAACTATGCTGTTGAAGACTTCTATTCTCACAGTTAGCCATTCTCAGACTTTCCAAATTATTTTTTCTGCTCTGTAGTAGACTTTTTAAATCACCACTGAAGCTTTTATACCTGTAAAAAAGCAAACATAGAAGTCTCACTGAAAAATGAGTAAACCACTGTCGTGGTTTAACCCCAGCCAGCAACTCAGCACCACGCAGCCGCTCACTCGCTCCCCCCCCACCCAGTGGGA
>JAVKLA010000042.1:1134631-1157892 GCA_034782735.1 Sagittarius serpentarius
TCCCACTGGGTGGGGGGGGAGCGAGTGAGCGGCTGCGTGGTGCTGTGTTGCTGGCTGGGGTTAAACCACGACAACATACCAGCCTGCCCTTCCCAAGACTCTTGAGAGAGATCCCCTGTGGCCTGTGCAGACCTTAGTGTGTACTTTTGGTCCTTTCATAGAAATACAATGGAACTCAGTCCTATTATTATGTAAAAGAGTAAAGAGCAGGCATCCCAACCTGTCCCGATGTTATTCCTGAGCTGCTGCTGTTTTCTTCTCTGAAAGAATAACTTCAAATACTTGGTGGAAGCTGAAAACTTTTGGATTGGAACGAAGTGGTTGTTCCTTGATGTAACAAAGGGATTGGCAGTTGGTTAACTGCCTAGTCCAGCATTTAAAAGGAATTGTTTCCTATCTAGACTCAGAGCAAAGCATAGACACTCCTAAAACTGTCTAAAACCAGCTTGTACTTGCTGGTGGTCTTTGTGCTATCAGGGGTTTTTTGTTAGGGTGGTAGGGGAAAAGCACTTTGATTTACTTTGCTGCTACTAGGTATGAGGTCTTTGAGAGCACCTGATGGAATAGACTTCTTTTCATAAGCTTAAAATAATGGAATTCAAGACACAAACTTCTGAGCTCCTCAGTC
This sequence comes from Sagittarius serpentarius, assembly GCA_034782735.1. Lineage (NCBI taxonomy): Eukaryota > Metazoa > Chordata > Aves > Accipitriformes > Sagittariidae > Sagittarius > Sagittarius serpentarius. The sequence continues at coordinate 1,135,260 of JAVKLA010000042.1, forward strand.
ATTAGTTACTGCAGCAATTGAGCTGGCTTATGTTTGGGCCAGCCAGTTGTTCTGGGATGTCTTATGCACCTTCTGTTCAGACTGCTTCACTTGATAATTCTTGGGATTTTGGAGGTTTGGGGTTTTTTTTTGACAGATCTGTCTTATGATAGGCAGCTATCTAATTGTCTGCATGGACAATCTTCTCTTGCATCTCTATCCTGTTGTAATAATATTTGGCAGATGTTCTTTCTTGCCCATCATCTCCCAACTTTTGTATTGTGGTTGCAAGATGATGTGTTAGGTGGAAGTACAGTTCTCTCACCTTGCTGTGTGCATCACTGGTTGCTTGTTAAAATAAGGGACCTGCAATGCACAAAAGTGAGACATGGGGTTTTGAAAGGAGCTGTTGAAGCAGTTATTAATCTTTGGGAAAGAAACGTAATATATTTTTTAAATTCTAGTAACTCTGCTACTGGCATTACCCAATAGAAGTCCCACAAATGGGGAGGTGAAAGATTATGAAAATTAAAGATAACAAAGTCACAATCACAGCTCAGTATAAGCAAATTATTTACCTGTTTATTTAAATTTTAATTTACTCAAAGCACTTGCCTTGGACCACTAGACACTTTTGTGATTTTTTTGAAACATAAAAATCCAGCAAACTTAGTGTCCTTAAAAATCTAGAGATTTCCTTTTTTCCTCTACAAGGAATAAGCTCCTAAGTTCAGTGTAATAAAACCCACTAACCGCATTATGTATTGAGAGACTAATGTTGCATCTTGTCGTACCTAGGAAGCAGGTGAATTCAACATGCATGTTGCCAAGATAAAATATCGGGGTAACAGTTTCCTCCCATATGAAAAGGTTGTTCTGTGTCAAAGCAGCTCAGTAACTAAGAATTCACTTAGGGTCACGTGGAGAGAAAGGATTTCCAAGGTAAACATGACACAAATAACTGAGCTGTGTAGATAAAAATCAATAGGCTGAAATTCACGAATGTGAAAACATTGCACTTCAAAATATAGGTATGATGTACTCTCTGTGGGTATTGTTTGGCACACAAGAATTTTGGAAATGAGAGAAGTCCACTGTCAAAAATACTGTAGCAACCTGTTGACAAAGACATAGACTGCTCCAGCAGGATCTGCCCTGTAATAATTTACTTTCATGTTCTTTTCTGGTTCATAATGAAACAGTGTCATCAAATAGTGCTGCTAATGATCCTTGTTAGTATGTGTGTTAATAGCCAGTTATATCACAGATGGCTGGAATATGCTCAATGACATAACTTACCAAACACTTCAGAAAGCCTCTCAAGAATTCTTGCTAATTCTGCAATCCAGATGCTCATCGGTGTGAGGTCAGATGCACAGCCTGGTCCAGTATCGTTACTATAGGGTATGTGTGGAAGCAGTGGTAAAATTACATCACAGATGCAAGAGATGACCAAATAGTCTTCTACCTCACTTGAAACATTAAATACATGCAGCTCCTGTCCCTGACACATCAGCTAAAATTGTTTGTAAAACTTCTTACTGAAGGGATCCTACTACCTCTCCAGATAGCCTGTTCTAGAGCTTAACTATCCTTATAGTAGCAAGTTTTTTCGGGTGTGTAACCAAAATCCCCTGTGCTGCAAATTAAGCAGATACTTCTTGCCCTCCTCCAGAGGACACTGAGAACAATTGGTCACTGTCTTTGTTGTAATAACCTTTAGTAAACTGGAATACTCTTCTCCCCTTCCCTCAGCCTCCTTTTTTATCATCTAAACAATTCTTCTTTAAAGATAGTGGTTTTTGAAAAACCTTATTTTTCTCAATCTCTGTTAGGTATTCTCCATGTCCATGCCGCTTTAATGCTGTGCCCAAAGCAGGAACCAAGCTCTCGCTAGTAACAAGTAGAGCAGAATAATTACCTCCCTTGTCTTGCATACACCACTTCTGATAATATACCCCAGAATGAGATTTTTCCATTTTTTGAAAGTGGCATCTCATTGTCTATGAACCGCTATAACCCCAGATATTTCCTGCAGTACTGCTCACTCATTTATTTCCCCATTACACTCTTATATTTGCTCTGACTTTCCTGACTGTACCTTTTTGAATGTGTCATTATGAAATTGTGTCTTATCTGAGACTCTCCTTCCCAAACTGTCAAGGTTCTCTTGAATTCCAAAAAGCTTCCCTTTTTCCCTGTCCCAGTTTGGGATCAGCTAAGATTTTGTGTCCATTACAGTAGCACACAAGGTGCTAGTAAAACAGTTTTGTAGAGCTGGATGACAGACTCCTGTAGGAGTATACACCAAATGTCGTCACAGATTGACAGTAAACCATAATTTAAACACTGAATTTCTTCAGAGTCAGTTACTTATGAACCTTATGGTGATTTAATCTAAACCATTTCTAGGTTGTAACCAGGTTGCTTTTTGAAGTTCATGTGCTTGACTTTGCAGATAAAAGTTAAGTGTCATGTTGAAAGTTGAGGCGGGAAGAAGGAAGAGGTCAGATTTGGAGTAATGGATCATTAAAAGGTGACTGTTGCTCTGCCCAGCATCAGGAAAAGAAAGCATACTGGAGAAAAGAAGATGAGGCCAGGCACAAAGATTCACAAAGGTTTTCTGGAGGAAGAGGAACAGAGGAATGTTAGCAGAGACATACTGTAGGCTGGGAAGTAAGTGTGAAAAGTGATGCAGTTTTCTTTAGTCAGGAATGGACCAGATTTGAAGGGCAAAATTAATTTGGAAAGTAGAAAGATCATGTTACCAAAAGACTTCTTGCAGAATTGCTAAACGTCATGAGCAAAACCAACAGAAGTGTGTTTGGGAAATAGCCCCCAACTCTTGCTTATGGAAACAACTCCCATTTGGACAAAAGGGCAAAACTTCTCAGGGGAACAGCGAAAATAGGCCAGAAAAAGCAATGTTATGACAGAGGGAATTGTAATAGGGGATTGAAAGTGTGGATGACAGATGAATAGCCAGAGGAAGGGGAAAGAGCAGTAAGAGGTAATAGGTCCCTGTTTGTCTTCTCAAAGAATATGTCACTCATCATAGCAAACATGGAAATTGAGATGGATTATGTGCACTGCAAGTTTAAATTCCCACAGATATTTTCAAAGCTGGTTTGCTAAACCAGAAAGATTTTAAGGAGTTTAACCCTTGAAGAAACTGTATTACATTTCCCATTTATGTCTACTAACTGTCAATGTCCAGACCCCAATCAGGATCACTGCCAGCAGAAGATGTATTAGGAGTTGTACTTCTGTGCAAAGGACAGAAAGCTTATTGGGTAACCACTTTTCATGCTGCAAGTCCCTCCTTTATGTACCATCTTTCTATGTCAGAGCAGTCTGGGATTTCCCTATATGTTTACTGTTACTTAAGATCCCTGTAATCAAGGGTGACAGCACAGTGGGGTAAGCCAAGCCCACTGATGCCCATGTAATTGGATGCTCCTGTGTACAATAAGCACCTTTTACCGCACAGTTGACAGTGTGTCTTGTGTGAATCATTCTGTTCTGCTCATGCTTCCTTCACTCTGCATCATTTTGTTGCTCAAGGGCATTTTGTTCTTACTTAGAAGCCTATGCCTGCCTTCTTTTTTTAAGCTTCACCGTGGTTTATTTATGTTTAAGTGCTGAATCTTATTTTCAACTCACTGAAGCCTACCTTTAGGTTGTCCTTACCTGCTTTCTGGGGCACCAGTCAGCACAAACTCAGTCTCCATGTATGATAAGTGACTAGCTGTAAGAAAGGTCAGCGCTCTTCAGTGATATACACAAAGACACACAGGCTTCTTTGAGTAAAGGAAAATAAGGAGGTGGCTTTATAAATGTTCTAGGTGTTCAACCAAGACATGAAGACACTTCAGACAACTGGAAAGTTTTTTCTGCCATTATTCTGGGCACAGGCTGTGATAGAGATAAGTATGAGAGGTATGGGGTAGATGAGATCTGAGGAAAAAGAGGGGCTATTCAAGGAGAAATTAAGTGGTCAGAGACAAAAATATGTTTTTTCACATCTGCATTTTGACTCCATAGCATATGTCACAATGCAGATGTCATGAAGAGCAGCAATGAGGAGGACGCAGAAATGGCGAGGTTCTGAGGAGCTGTGTACTTCTGAGTAGAGAACAAATGGTACAACTCTGGGCTGGGGCAGTGCTGACTCATTTGACATTCCTGAAGACAAGCCTGAGGTAGGTCCCCAAGGGAGCCCTGGCCTGGCCTGGCCTGGCAAAACTATTCCAGCGTCAACTGGGCTGACTCCATGCTCCAGGAAGTTCTGAGAACATAAGTTACAGTGATGATACTTAGTGGGGTGGATCTACACAGCTTTTACAGTGCTCAGAGATGCTGATATACCAGCAGAACTGAGAGGCACTTCAATATCCAGATAGGAGATGGAGCTTTCTCTAAGGATTAGGCCTGGGAAAAAAAATCTAGTTGCCTTATACTCACAGCCTATGTCCAATATTTCCCCTTCCCAATCCCCAGTTCTTTTCAGAGCTCGGGAATCAGGTTTGGTGAGCCATTGCACCTAGAAAAATGTGACTGACTGGTTTCCCAGATGAGTTGTGTAGTATGGTCCATGGTAGACATAAAGGAAAACATGGTCCGGTTTGGTATCTTCAGCATCAATCAGTTGTGGGGTTTCCTTTTTGACCTTCACTCTGTACTGCACCATCCCCTCTTCAGGTCTGTTGAACCATAGCTAGACTTCTGTACACATAGTTAGTCAAGGACTAAACATCGGCTGGAGGCATTTGTGGTATAGAAGTGCACTGCAGCACTGTGGCATGGAGGCATTCCTCCTCTGGCTTCCTCCCCTCGTTCATAAATCACTCCAGAAAGGGGATTTATGCGTCTCCTTCCCTGAGGAAGAGTGCTGGCACAGGATTATATGATGAGGCTATGTGATACAATGCAGCTATGTGATGTAATGCAGCTTTCACACATGTACCCACAAAGTATATAATTAAATCCTGCATTAGCAAGTGGATTTTAAAATGTATTACAGTGTATATGAAACTACAGGACTAAACTTTCTAAGCATGACTTAGTGTATGTACGTTTTTATTACATTTTCTTACTAAGGAACCCACTATCTTCCTTTTTGTCTATGAAATGCCACAGTATCAGCCTGACAGAGATGAATGTGTTGTTTTCTTGCTGCCAAACTGAGAGATCCGAGAGTCTGCAAACTGAACTCGGAATGTTATTACAGAGAATCAATATGTGTGGCCCCGGCTCTGATCTTCAAAACAGATAACTGTCAAAGCCTGCATTTAATTTCCTTCCAAATATTACGCTATTTTAAAATGATCTTTGTAACTGATTACATTGCTGTAAACATTACTGTTGGTAAAATAAATGAGTAATTCTTTAATATTCTTTGTTATTTGGTTGATAGTATCTAGAGTGACTGACTTCAACTTTAACAAACATTTATCTAGAAACATTTTTGGACTTACACAAACAACTTCGGTGTTAACTAAAGTACAATTTTGGGGCCAAAGTCACCAAACTTTGTTTCTCTTAAGCCAAGTAGGGAGATGAGTTTTAGAGCTGAGGAGCATTCACTGAAGAAGTTTTTCAACAAGCAATGACCTGGAGTTCCTCTAGAACTACTTTCTGGGTAGTACAACAGCCTCAGCTGATAAAATCCACCAGAGGGTTGTATGAGAAAATTACCAGTCTTCTAGGTTATAATTAAGTCCTTGCATTCAGCTGAACAAAGGGTGTGCTCCCTCCTGTTAAGCCCTGGCATATGAACCATCCCAAAATATAAATGGAAGCTGCCGACTAATTTCCTCTCTTTGCCACACAGCAGTGCTGTAAAGATAAAGTAGTAGAAAGGCTTTTTGTTGGCTGGGGGTTTACTGGAGCAATAATGCCCATTTGATTATCTACTAGTGTATTCTCAGTATAGTTATGCTCCATTGTATGTCCTTTCCCCCAAGCTGGGACAGTTACCACACTTGACTACAGTGTAAGGAATGATGGCCAGAAAAATCTCACAGATTTTTCAGAGTTTGTATCCATTCTGATATTTGCTGAAAGGGTGACAGAGTGGGACACAAGTAAGCCAGGATGTTTCTGGTGTGCGTTAATGATAAATTCCTGATACAGGTGACTGAGTAATCAAGGAGAGGAAGTTCTTTGCTGGACCTGATACTTACAAACAAGGAAGACCTGCTCTGGGGTGTGAAGGCTGGGGTAGCCTTGGTTTTAGGGGACCATGCAATGGTGGAGTTAAGGATTCTGGGAGGAGGGAACTGGGCAGATAGCAGCCTCTCAACCTTAGTTTTCAGCAGAGTAGGCTTTGGCCTGTTCAGGGATCTGCTAGTAAGAATGCCACAGAAGATGGTCCTGGAGACAAGAGTTCAGGAGATCTCAAAGTTTTACCTTCTCCAAATTCCAGAATGGTCCACCAAAACATGTAGAAAATCAAATAAAGGTGGCAGAAAGCCTGCATGGATGATCAAGGAGCTGCTGGCACAACTCAAATATAAAAAGGAAGCATACAAAAGATGAAAGAAGGGACAAGTTCTATATTCCCACAGGAATATAGACACACTGTCCAAAATGCATGCAAGGATGGAATAGAAAAGCCAAAGCCCATCTGGAGTTGAGTGTGGTGAGGGATGGGAAAGGCAACAGGCTTTTACAGGTTAATCAGTAGCAAAAGGAAGACGAGTAAAATGTGGGGCCACTGATGAATGACTCAAGAGATGGTGACAAAGAACAAGGAGGCACTTGATGCTGCCTCTGCTGTGGTCTTTACAAGTAGGATTTGCATTCAGGAATCCCAGGTCTCTGACAGCAGTTGGGAAGTGTGGAGCAATAAAGACTTGCCCTTAGTGGAGGAGGATCAGGCTAGAGAATGCTTAAGTAAACTGGATATACTTAAGTCCTTTGAAAAGTCTTTGAAAAGTCATGGTGTTTGAGGGAGGTTCCTGAGAATGGGAAGAAGGTAAATATCACTGGTATCTTCAAGACTGGCAAGAAGGAGGATCTACAGAACTACAGCCCATCAGGTTCACCCCAGTCCCTGGGAGGATGGTGAACAAAGAATCCTGGAAACCATTTTGAAACATATGAAGGTCAAGAAGGTGACTGGGAATAGTAAGCACGGATTTATGAAGGGGAAATCATGTTTGATCCACCTGGTATCTTTCTACAATGAGGTGACTAGATCACTGGGTGAGGGAAGAGCAGTGGATGTTATTTACCTTGACTTTAATGAAGATTTCAGTGCCTTCTCCTGTAACACTCCTTCAGACAAACTGATAAAGTATTGCCCAGATAAGTGGACACTGAAGAGGACTGAAAACTGGCTAAACTGCCAGGATGAAAGGTTTGTGACTAGAGGCAGGAAGGTCAACTGGAGACCAGTTAGCATTATGGGGAAATGCTCAGAATGCTGGTAGAGCTCATCCTTGAGAAGAGAAGGATCAGAGTGGATTTTATCACTCAAATACCTGATCAGAGGGAGTAAAGCAGACAGAGACAGACTGTCTGACAGGATGATAGGCCATGGGGAGGAATGGAAATACATGAAATTCAGTTCTAAACATAAGGAAGAAACTTTCATACTCTAATGGTAGTTGACCACTGAAACAGGTCAACCAGAGAGGCTGCAGATTCTCTGTTCCTGGAGGTATTCAAAACCCGACTGGCCGAGATCCTGAGCAACCTGCTTTAGCTTACCCAGTTTTGGGGGTGGGGGGTTGAACTAGATGATCTCCAGAGGGTACATTCTAACATCAACTATTCTGTGGCTCTGTGAATGATAGGAAAACTGGTTCCTGATAAAGCAGCTTGACAGTGAGGTCCCAGGAAGAAAAGACAAGACTGGAATCAAAGCAAGAATTGGTCACGTTTAGGTAATTGTACAATTTATGCACTTTCAGGTAGAGGATGGGTATTCCTGTTTTGCTGAAAGTGGTGTATTAATTCCTCTGTGGTTAGGTGACCAAAAGATATTAGGGGTAGGCAGATACATTTAATCTGATGAAGCTGAGTAAATTAAAATTTAGTCTACACTTTATCTTTTGGTTTTATATGTTTCATTTCAAAGCCAGCTTTTTCCTTTTGCAAGCTTTTCATGCTGTATGTACCCTAATCATTACCTTTCTAATTTAACAATATGCAGTACAGTGCCAAATCACTTCTATGTCCACAGCTTCCCTCTGTGATATTTGTTACTACTCTGAAAAATTGTCACATTTTATAGGAATAATCTCCCATGTGTGAATCCCTCTGAGTCAAACTCTCCTTAATTAAATCATAACAGTCCAGCTGGCCTGCTCGATCTTGGCTTAAATGGTGTCCTCTGTTACCCTTCCTGCATTATTTTTACTCTTGTGTTTTCCTTAGCATAAAAGGCAGGTGTTACACTTGAATCTTTCTAAACATCTCCTTGCTTCTGGAAGCGTACTGAATACATATGCTAATATTGGCCCAGTTCTTTTGGTACTTGCCTCGGGATTCTGCAAGGGAGACTTTCTCATTTCGTACAGTTGCTTAATCTTCAAATGCTCTAATTTTTTCTTTTATTGCCTTCTTTTTAATGTCTTTCTTTTTAAGTACCAGTTCTGGCAAAATTCCAGTTTCCTTCCACAGGTTTTGTTTTCTGAAATAATAACATCTGTTCCTGGGAAAAGTGGCTTGCTTTAATAATTATATGTTTTTAGTAATTCCCATGGGTGCTCTTGTTTCTCATGTGGCTGAAATACCGTTGTCAGTTATGCTGATACTGTGGTTGCTGCTGAACAGTCAGGCCATGGGCTCATTGTCAAAAACGTAAGCAGTCGGGTCAAAACCAAACTTTTTCAAAAATATTATATACTTGCTGGTGATAAAAATAAGGTGGTAGCACAAATTTCCTTTGCATTATGATGACTATTTAACGAGAGATATGTACAATACAAGGTGTAACCATAAGGCAGAGATAGAACTTCATCATTTTTGCTCATACCTTTCCTTATCTTTGTACAGCTGGATAAATTTAAAACCGATGATAAACCTGGAAATTTGATCTTAGGAATGTTAATTTATTTGAGTAACTACAGCACTTCTTAAATTTTATGTACTTCCCTGTAAACTTAATATTTTTCTAATACAGTTTGCAATTGGGGAAAAGGTATTAGAAGGCAAATGATCGAGTAGGTCAAGAAGATTGATTGTTCTCTTTCATGGTCTTTATTTCTCTGTTTCACTCCAGAATAGTCACAAAAAATTCTGCTATAGTAAATTTTAGAATGTGCTTTTATATGGAGATTATATTTGGACTTGCAGGGCTCTATATGTAAATAAACCTCAACAGTTCCTTAGCATTCAGTTTACATCCTCCCCTAAGTCATTTTGTGCACGTGGTTAGTTTTGTACCTCTGCACTTCTGCTATTTCTTGCTTTGTTGTTGACATGCTTTTGATTTTTGTAGACTTATCTCTCACCTCCTCATCTATTTCTCCCTAAGTTATACATTTTTAACTCTCTTTCTTCACATTTGATTTCCTTCAAGCCTTTTATCTGTTGATAATATTTCTTTGGATTGGCTAAGTTTATGACCATGTTGCATTTGAGCTATCCTGTGTGATGTAGTCATCCATTTGTTATAAAACGGATATTATAAAACCAGAGAGAATATAAATCAGTCAGAATTACACGGGGACCTAGGAACTGTAGTTAATTAAAAATAACGCAAAAGGTTCAGGTCTGCTGTTTAGAAAATAGGAAGCTTACTGGAAGATCACTGTACTACACAGGGTACAGAGATGCAGGGGTGTATTTGAACTTCTTGTCTTTTTAATTTATAGTGGATGGTATAAAGAAATATATGAGCAAAGCAGCAAGTAGTGATGTAGGAAATTGCTAAAATACACAGCTGACTTGCAGGGTACATTGCCTTTTACCTCAGATTACACCAGCTAAAACCAAGGTAACAGCCTACATGATATGCTACTTTTCAGGATATTTCAGAAGTGTTTCACAACACTTACAGAGCTGGCATGACAAATAAGGGTGTTGCCTAAACTAGAAATAATGATTTTATATTACAATGAAAAAGAGTTTATGAATTAACATTTCCTTTGGACTGGACAAACCAGTAACTATTAGCAGAAGTAACTATGTTATGGTAGAAGAATTTACCCTGAAAGCCTGTTCTGGGGCTAATGCCATATAGACCTAGGTAGGTACAAAACCAAACAAAATATGATTATTTGGCTAAACAGCTGAAATTCCAAGTAGTAACTAACAACATTTGAAGTTTGTCTATCTTTAGTGATATGTTACCCCCCATTTGTATATTACCACATCTTAAAGTGCCTTTTAGCACAATGAATGTGACTTCAGAAACTTTAGGCAAGGAAATATCTCCTGAGGGATGCTGGTTTTGCCTCACATCTTCCTTGTGAACCACTCTGGATTTCTCAAACAGGGTTTCTGCCCTAGATATTCTCTTTTCTAGGTACATGTTCAAAGGTCTGCTACCTTCATTGCCTGCTTCTTCACTTCTGGAACTTTTCATTTTCAAATACAATTAATTTACCTTATTAGATTCTGTCAGGCCTTACTGGAACTGTAGCACAGTCGCTGTGTCCAACTCTAGAATTTTTAGAAACAGGAACTTGCATGGTCTAGGATTTGGAAGATGGCTGCTTTGGAGAGGTTTTATTCTAGACTGCCAAATGTCACTCACAATGCCTGGGACTGGTGTATGATACCTCCTGGCGTAAGAAAGCTATGCACGTTATCTTGGAGCATGAAAGGTCCCTGAATATTAGAATGAAGCTCACTAGGAAATTAGATTTGGGCAAAAGAGCTGTCTTCTTATGGATCCTGTCTACTCCTTTTATTAGTTCCTGGTGATTTTCATGAACTGTCCAGAAACCCTCCTTGGGGACTTTCCATATTTTTGCATGAGGAGAGAGAGAACATAGAAGTAGATTAAGTATAGAGTAACCATATGAAGTTCACAGCTCGCTCTACTCCCCACTGCTATCCAGCATAGTACACATCAGCTACATGCTGTTCAGGCTTGGAGGAGAATGTAGTGAGTAAGGGACCCTGAGGAGTCTTTGGAGTGCAAAGGGGTGATTCGGTTTGGTACGAACATACTTGATGAGTGGCTAGTATCTGGAGACAGTAGGTTCCTCCTGAGGGAATAGACCAAGTATTGTCAGAAGGGGAAAAGATGACATTATAATAAAGGCAGAAAACCTCTGCAGAGATTCCTTTGATAGAGTCATCAAAACTAACAAGTATTCATGGATTATTGTTGCTCAGTTTCTCCTCAAGTGAAAAATGGAGCTCTGCCTCTCCCGCCCAGGTGTCCAAACAGTTCAATAATATCTTGTGGTCAGTGGTATCGGTGACAGATGATACATGTAAAAAAGCCCTAAGAACATTCTTTCTTTGTCAGTGGTTAGAAGATCATCAAAAGGTGAAGATCATTTGACAAGTGAAAGATTCTAGTATGAGATTACCTATAAGCCAATCTAGCCCAGAGGTTGAAGAAGAGACTGCGAAAGTGCTTGCTTTACTGATCTGTGGTGAGCAAAGAGGAACCTCTGCCATGGGGAAATCTCTGCAAAGTATAAGGCTGATTATAACTTCCAGTTACTGCTAGTAGGGAACACTAAAAGTAGAAGTAGGACACTGCCGCATTCTGCCAATCCCAAACTTATATTCAGGTCCCTGAAACTTCTACCAGCTGGCAGAAAACAGAAGATCTTTGAAACATTTCTGATTTGTCCTAGAAAGTGAACTTGGTTTTCTCAGTGCTGAGGAAGAAGATGAGTTGTTATATCCCCGTGTTTTATCCCTACATTGCAACTACAGCAGAGAACATACACAGCCTGGTCCTCAAGCTTGTCCCTCGAAATTTTCTTGATGGCATGTTTTTCTCATTGTTTTTAGGTTTCTTCATTCCTCAGAACTTGCCATCTGAATTTCACATAATGCACTGGACTGTCTCTAGGAATTTATTTCATATTTTGCAGAAAATCATTGTCTCGTACAAGTTGCTTCTTGCACCTTATCTGCAATTGTTCTTCATCAGATTCTTCCATTAACATGGAATGGGCTATTACTTCACTTACAAATGTAGTTGTCTTGTCTAAGGAGTAACTCAGTAGGTGAATCTTGAACTCCAGGGAGCAGAGGGAAAACCAGAACTACAACTGGTATTTTTTGAAGTTGGTATCAAGTTCTTTGCCATTGGAATAGACTTGTTATTGCAAAAGATGCGCCAAGCATTCAGCTTTATGCAGAGACATAAGGCATCACAAGAAAACACCCAGTGCTTTCAGATACCAGCTGCAGATTTCTCTTGTGCTTGGAAGGGATTGGCAAGCTTATGTTGTTTAAATTCAAATGCACTTCATTATTCTGAATGTGACGGTGTGATCTGACTATATCATGGTCAGCTGGTGTCCCATGTAGGAAGGAATGTTACAAAAGGAGAACAAAGAGAAAAAAGGATGTAAGCAAAGAAAATATGAAGAAGCCTGGAAGAGTGAAGGGCTAAAAAATAATGTGCAAGGGAACAGAAGTCAGTATGAAAAAACTTATACAGTATTTATTTCACACACTAAGTTCCCCCTTTATGTAAGCTGAGCTCCCTGCTAGCCCCTCTTCCTTTAACACAGCATGCAGTTTGCTAGAGTCTGCTGCTTAAAATGCATGGGTTTTATACAGAGGGCATGAAAAGGCACACAGTCAAATTACAAAGAAATTTTCACGAGCCAGAACAAGCTGTAGGAAGCCACAAACAAATCGGAGCATTTAAAGCATCCTCACTTTGACTAATCCAAACTAAGGGGAGGTTTCCCTCTGCTTCTGTCATAGCTGATCCTAATGCAGATGTAACAGTATAATTAAACAGAGAGATCTCCTTTTTCCATTTGCTCATAGGACTCTCCCTACATGTTTGGGCAAGTGTTTTTGTGCTCTGGTGGTGTACAGAGGTCTTCTGCCTTTAGCCTGCTCTCCTCCATCTGCTCCTTCAGCTCTTTCTGTACATAAAATAAAGATGTGTGTTGTTCAGGTTAATCACTCCTACAGAGCCACATTGAAATAAATGCCAGAGCTAATAGCTGGGGTACCTGGTCTTTTGATAAATAAGAGACTGAGTAAAGGAAGGAAAGAGAGGACCAAAAGCTGGTGTGTCATAGTTCTTCTGGCAACTTAAGTGAACAAAGTGCCCAGCTGATAAGTAATCAGGAGATATCAAGCATCAAAATAGTTTTTGATTAACAACTTACTAAAGCCAATATAAACATTTTTGGCTTGAAGAGTTGTATCTGGAGGAGATTAATTTTTTTTTTTAGTAGAGATTACTCATCCTTTTCCATCAGTCTCATTTGCACCCTAGTACTTTGCTATGAAATATCTTCTAGAACTTTCCTCAAACTTGGCTATCATTAAGACAAAAGACAGAACAGGTGAGGGTTTAATTTGAGGATATGGGAAATAAATGTTGGAAACAAAAAATGCTATGATCTTTTGGGGAAATATGTTAATGCAGTCATCAGCGAAGGACACAAATATCTGGTGACTGAAGATGTCCTGTTTGCCTCTAAATGGACCTTTGTGCTTTAACTTACAGAACAAGAATAAAACAGGAATACAGATGGTGATGTTATAAGCAGAATAATCCTTTCTGGCTAGTTGGTAGGAGTTAGCATTGTAAACATTGCCCTTGAGGAAACCCAGGTAACGAAATATTTCAGCTTGCATGAGTAACATATTAAATCCTCCCTCCTGTTTCCTTTTGGTAGTATTTATGTATTTGTTATTGTATAGCCCTTCAAAGGAGCAAATGTTAATCTGTTTCATTACCACTCCGCATCCCAGCTGGTTTTACCCACATCCTGATCACATTCCCTAGAAACTTCTGCCCAACTTACTATTGCATTGAAGGGCAAAGGACCTAGGACAGACCATTGGTTTTCAAGGACAGCCTCCTCAAAACACAAGAAAGTGCCATTCCAATGCACAGGAAGTCAAGCAGGCATGGCAGAAACCAACAGGAATGAGCAGCAAACTCCTGACTGAGCTCAAATGCAAAGAGGAGTTACACAGTGAAAGTGGGGACAGACTGCTTGAAAGGAATATAGAAACCTGACTTGACCATGCTGAGGTCAAATTGGCGTAGCTGAAGCTGAGCTGGCGTGGGAACCAGTGACTGATATCACAGCAACAAGAAGGCTCTGACATGTACATTGAGAACAAAAAGAAGGCTAAGGAAAATAGGGGCCCACGGCTCAATGGGTAGTGACAAAGAGCGTTTCAAAGGCTTTCATGTTCCAGTTAAAGCAGATTAAACTCATATTTCACTTTAAAAAGCAATGGTGTAAATGCAGGATGTAAGAATCCCACGTCTACTGTCTGACTGAACACAGGTCAAACATGTTCCTAATATAAGCAAGAAGTATGTTTTCTGTTGCCAGCAAACACCGTTTCTGGTTGAAGTCAGACTGTTTGCACTGTCTGGTGGATACGTACAGCAGGAAAGATTATATATAAACACATTACTTTGATTTTTATCCTTGGAAAGATCATAATTTCAGGATATACAATGGCAGACAGGGAAAAAGCTGGGTACAGCCATTACTAAGGCCAGCATCTGGCCCTGCAGATGCATCTTCATTAACACTTCAGTTGATATTTGTGATACTGCGCTGGCAGAGCAAAGTTGGCTCTACAGATCTCACAGGAAAAAAAAATATAGCAGAACTAAATATAGCTAGGGGATCAGCAGGGTATCTGCTCTTCAGAAGACAATTGGTGTTGAAAAGCGGTATTTCCAAAATGACAAAATAAAAAACCCCACCAACTTATTCTACTTACTACACATGTATACAGTTCCTGAGGGGTAGCACAGAGATCGGTCTGTCATTTGAAAGAATCCTGTGGGAAACGGACTCACAGGAAGCAACATCTGATGCTCACACATGTCTTGACCAGAAGGAAAGGGTCTTGTGTTTCCAAAGGTGTGAAGTTTGAACTTTGTTTTATCTGTGTTTCAGTAACTTCTGTGAAAATCTCTAGTTCTCTTGATCTCTACTAGGGGCACAAAGCAGAATAAAAGCTGAATTTGGTTCATTCTATTGTTTAAAAATGTAATTCCTGGGGAATCTGAGTGTTAATTAAAAGATTAGATGATTTTGAAAGCTAATAGTTATGTGGTATTTGGGAATCCAATGTGGAGAGGCTAAATACAGAAGACATGATAGGTGACCTGGAACATGCTAGATACCAGTGAATATATTTCACAGGTGCAAGATGAATTTTGTGATCATCTAATCTGCTCTGTGCTTGGCATACACCCCATATTTGTAGCCACTGCTCCCTGCAACAAGACCACTGACTTGTGACAGAATTAAAAACTATCTTTAAAAAGACCCTGCCCATTGACTTGAAGGTATCAAATGAGAGGTAAGACACCATATGCTTTGGCCATGTCCTCTTGATGTTATAAATTGTGCTTTATTGCCTGTTTTCATTTCTTCTGGATTTAACAGGGACGTGTCAAATGCCCTTGCTAGGTTAGAGAGACATCTAATAGATACCTGTTTGTCAGAGTCTGATCAAACCATGTATAAATTCACTACGGTGAGTTGGAGACTGGACTTCTTTCAGTCTCTGTGTCCTGTTCTCTAGACCAGTTACCACTCTCACTGTTCCTCTGTGAACTACCAACAGTTTTGAAGTGCATGCAAGGAGGTTGTGTTACAATGGGTTCTTTCAAAGAAACGCTGTATTTCTATTCAGTGTTCTTCTGTAATAATCCACGTGTTGCGTTAGCCTTTCCAGTGCTGCTCAAGAGATTGCCTATAGAAATTCTCAGTCTGTCTAGAGCCAATGGTTTCTGCAGCACTGTCCAGGAACAGGTCTCTGCATGGGATTCTTTGTTCCTGCAGGAATAACATTGTGTTTTATTGTATTACAAAGTGTCTTGGTGTGCCACACCAAACGTTCCACAGGTTTGTGAACTGCTCTGTGGCTTTATTGTTTATCACCATCCCAGTATTTATAGAATCTGAAAACTTTCCAAGTACAAATGTATGTTTACGCTAGCATTATATCTCTATATCATTGTAAAAGAAGATTATAACTATATAAGACCACAAGAGAAAGTCTTTATAGGACATTACAAGTCTAACTTCAATTATTTGATGCATCCACATTAACTACAGTGAGACTATCAACTTCACAAATTTAATTTCATTCAGTATGTGCCATTCAGATTTTCCATGGTGCTCTTGTTATCTGAATGTTAGAGGTGTAAAGCCAGAAGACTTACAAAAGTCTGATTATATCAGCAGTACAGTCTCCGTTATCATCCATATTTGTAATCTCCTCAGAGAAAGATATCAAATCTCTTTGACATAATCTGCTTTCCATTAAGCTGCACTCTCCTCATTAGGCTTGTGATGAGAGTTAAGCTGTTGCCACACAATGAGAGGAGTATCTAGAAGAAAGCAGTAAATACGATATGATATAGCAGCAACTGGGGGGGTTGACTTGTTCACTTCTTCTGCTTCCCAATGGCCAAAAGCACTTTTTTCCTCTTGCTTCTGACTTTTGCTGCATGTTTATCCTTGTGTCCAAGTCCAATAACTGTGTTTTAGGAACAACAGGTCAGACTCCTCTGCCTGCTGGTTGGCAGCCAGTACCATGTGCTACAGTAGCTGGGGTATTGGAGGACTGGAAGATGTAACACAGGCTCTGTTGGGGACCCATGTCCTTCTGGCACTGAAGACAGGGCCAGACATCCTATGTGCTGTGATGCATGAAGAGCTTTTGTTAGAATGGTACTTTGGCTTTCTAAAGAAATTCATTTGACCATTGATATAAAGTCTTTTTAATTTGAATATTCGAGTGGATTGGTAGTTATACCAGCTTGGATTTTTTTTTTTTGTTTGGGGCTTTTTGTGGGGAAAAAAGGTTTTCTAATTTCACCATTTGCTGTCAGCTCACAACAGTTTATTCCCAGGGGAAGGTTTAGCGTTTTCATTGATTCAGCTACGATAATACAATTCTGACACTCTCTTACATTTCCTTCTTATTTCTCTTGAGGACCCATTGCTTGTTATCTGCCTGGCATTTGTAAGTGTCGTCTTTTTGCTGGACAACATTTAATTAAAACTCTTAATCCTCATCGTGATATAAAGTAAAGCTCTCTTTAAAACTCTGGAAGCTTTAGAAATATCCTACAACACATCGCAGAAGGATGCATTACATAATGCATCTTCCATTCCGGGATTCTTTAAGTAGAGTGTACTTACTGGTATTAACCTTTGTGAAGGGATCATGACAGCTCATATATCTCTGACTAAAATTTATCTCCAGTATCATGCTAACTGTTCCCAATGCGGTACCCAGTATGTGCGTTCTGGCTATGTTACAGCTACATTTCAAACTATTGACAAACTTGACAACAGATAGAAGGCTTCTATGTATCAGCAGAAAGCAGTAATATATTTCAGAATCTGCTATCTTCCTAAAATAATTACTTGTTCTTAAAGACAGTGTAAGTCAGAAGTTGCCTAACAGAGGCTGCCAGTATTAATAGAGCTGTATGATTATTTTGTGTTCCTTAGAATTTCTTACTTACCTCAACTACAAACAAGCCTATTTTTTTTGTTGTTTTGAAAGATGATAAATTAATTTCCCAGTCTTATCACATAGCTGCTGCTCTAATCCAGCTTTTATTATTGGTACTAGGCCTCACTGTTCTCCTTTGCAACACCCTGAAACACAGTGGATATTTCCTTGTGTATTTTCAGCCAGCCGTGCCTCACTGTTCTGAACTTGGAGAGTTTCTGAGCCATCAATGAGGTAAGGAGGAGAGTGAGTAAGTTAAAAAACTCAGATTCTCACAGGCAACATCAATTGGCTTGTCTGAAGGCTATGTAAACTAGAACTTTTTTGAAGAAAATTTTTGCTGTATCCTAGTGATGCTGGAACTCAGCTCAATTATCTGTGCAGTTCAACATCTGTCTTGATTTTTCTGATGTTTTGTTCGTGAGGCATGTGCACAAATAAGTGAAGGTGATGTACAAAGTAAGAATCACTACATAGGTTTATTCTGTTCAGCTTAAAGGTTTTGCCAATAGTTTTTCTGATGTCTTTTTGCTAGATGCATTTAGTGGGAAGAGTTAATAAACAAAGAGACTGGAGCGCTAGGAGGCTCTTGGTTTAGCATTTTTATGTAAAAGTAACTCATACTCCATCTACTGAACAACAAGGTAATGAACATTTATCCGTCACTGTATCCAATACCCTGGGTTTACCCTCAGAATGGCAGATGATTGTGTATTGGGCACAGAGCTGTTTTCTCCATAAGTTCAAAAGGATGCACTTTTAAACTTGAGTTTGGGATTTAAAAGTTCAAAGTAAGCGACGTGCTTCTTATTCACACAGGCAGCCCGCATTAATTCTTAACCTCTCTGAGTCACCTGTGACTTTGTGCCAGGTTTGGGGTGGAGCTGGGGGGCAAGTGTTGAGCATTTCTTTCTTTAGCTGCCTTGATTAATATATATCAAGAAGTAGAATGAGGTGAATGAAAGAAATAAAATGAGGAAGTAAAAAGATATTGATTTAGTTGTTAACTACCACCTTCTAATGAATATATTTTGAAAGGAAGGCTAAGAATCTCTCCAGTTCCAAGCCAAAGTTCCTATCATGCAATACCCAGAGGTGAGTTTGAACACTTTTAGGTGAAGCTTAACTTTGAAACCTTAAACATAGAATGGTATTAGAGAAAAAGAGACTCATACGATATTCTCCATTTTAGAGTTTTAAAAGAAAGGTCTGTACTTTGTATAGCAGTGCTGCATTTTGCATAGGCTCTGCACGAAGTCTGTCCTTTAAATGCCAAGTGAACCGAATCCCTTCTGGAAGACAGACGTGGGATCACAAACTTCTGGACCCCACCTGGGCACTTAAAGGCAAAAACAAGTTGCTTGGTAAGATCAGGACACATCTGCACATGCAGAAGCAGAATTTTGTGGGCTTACAGAACTCTACAGCTAAAGAGCTAATAAAGAGCAAATGCTCTTCAGCAGTGTATCTCGAAGTTCAGGAGACATGGAGCAGGGCTTTCAGGATTATGCTTTAAGAAATCTGTACTTAATTTGCAGTTAAGATGTATTTTAAGTAGTGTCTTATCATCTGGGCTTTCACGGCTAGTCCTAACTACACACATGATGATTGGAGAAGTTAAGACACGTTTTCTATACATGTAATTTTCTTCAACAGTGGAAATATTATGTACCTGCCTAATCAGACATATACAAATTCATTTTCCTCTAACACAATACAGAATACACTGCCTGTTTACATTTCATATAACTTTGCCTAAATAGACTTGCAAGTCTAGAGGACTAGAGGACTAAACTGTACAGCCCAAGGGCTAGAGGACTAAAACTGTACAACACAAGTAAAATGAAACAATAAACTGACCTTCTGCAGAAATTAAATAGTACTGTGAAGTGCAGGCACAAAAATGTTTTGCACAAAACTTTTTAAAAGAAGAAAAAAAGGAGACAAAAACTATTTTGCTTGTACCGTAAGGATCTAAATGGGAGATTTACAATAGTGCATGATACGCTTGCTTATTCAAAATTAGATGTTCTTACTCTTCCTTGGCTGAAACTTCTTGATATTGAATGCCTCCGCATCACTAATCTTATTTAAAAATCTTGGCTTAAGCATTTTAAGGTGTATTTTCTTTAAAGTATTTTAAATTAATAAATCAGTCGTGGACAAACCTGTGAATTTCACTTTAGACTGAGGTGTGTGAGTAGGAATATTTATATATATATATAAATGAATTCCTGACAACTGTTTCTCTCTCTAAACAGGTGTCTGTATCCCCTTTGTCTTCTGTAACGCTTAAAACAGACAACAAGCATGTAGTAATGAATGTGAACACAATTCTTTAAGCATATTTAAAATAGTATAAATATTTTCTGCATTAGACACACTCTGGCCTGACAGGGAAGGAAGTTAAGAGATTATTCAGCCCTGGTGTCTCCTACAACAATCCCCGATTCCCAGGATTTAAGCTGGCTGCTGTCCTCACTTGCCCTGTAGTCCCAGTGCTGGGGGGAACCAGCACATGCTCAATACTACTGCAATTTCATTTTTGATCTGTGGCAAGGGCAGAAAGCCAACATTAGGCAACCCAAGGGATAAAACGATCCCCACGGTTGCTCCATGACCTACATCCCCTCCCAAACTCAGCTCAGTCCAGAGAGCCGGATCCCCCCCTCACAATTTCACCGCCTCACTAATGACCTTGTAACTCCCCTTTCTCTCCAGCCTCCTGCTTTGAGTCTAAAACTCTCTGGGTCTGAGCTTGTTTCCCGAGGTCTGAGTGTGTGCTTCGTTCCTCCGTGCACCGAACAGCATGACAGGAGCCAGCTCCTGTGGACAAGAATGCTGATGGATGGATGGATGGATGGATGGATGGATGGATGGATGGATGGATGGATAGATAACGGATGGATGGGTAGGTAGGTAACTAGATAGAGGGATAAATGAATAGATATAGATGGATAAGTGGACGAGTGGATGGATGGATAGATAGAGACTAGAGACCTGCCTTTCTCCGGGGGACTCGGTCCCTTGCCCTAGCCGAACCCGGGGTCCTGCCGAGCCCGGTGGTTTCCCAGCCGGTTTCCGCCGCTCCTTTCCGTGACTTGCAAAGTCCCTCCTCGGTTTTTTGCCTGGTGGCGGCTGCCCTCCGCCGGCGCGGCGCGGGGAGCGCAGCAGCCAGGGCCAGGGTGGGCGGCCGGCCCCCCCTCCGCGGCCTCTGCTCCCCCCGGGGCAGAGCTCCGGGCAGGGCCCCGCTTGCTGGTGGACAGAAAAGTGCGCGTCAGTGACCCCAAGGTGTGTCCAAGTCGCATCGTTTTTTGGCTGGGCTTGAGCAGATAATATTTTTATACGTGACAGTGCTCATGCACTACAGGTTGTTTTCTCTTAGCCCTCCCCATCATTGATGGAATCCAGTACCTCTAATATAAAAATATTAATTTTTTTTCTTTTTTTTCCCCAGATTTATGAACCCAGCAGTAGAAGCATCTTGACGTCAGACGTGTGCTGCACCTGTCCAGGTATAAAGTCTTTGGAAAGAAAACTAGCTGTCACGCACTTTCAGCAGTACCTGCTAAATGCATTGTTTTCATGTTTGCTTTATAATTATTCACTAGGAACTGTGTGTGTTCATCTGCCTTTAAGCTACTATTCAGTTTTTCATTGCCAGTGTGTCCACTCCGTTAGTAAACATGATATTGATACGAGTATATGTTTGTTGCCTAAACAGTGAATAAACCCTTTCTGGATTTCTCCCCATAGGATGGATGTTTTCTGTTCTGTAAGTCTTCTTTCTTTCAGAGTATCTACATGTTGTTGCTCAGCAGTACCAAGCATGTCAAAAATCTGTCCAACAGAAAGATGGCTTTTCACAGCTCAGCTTTGACAAGATACAACAGGTATAAAACAAAATACTCAAGATACAAGAATATGTTAGGATACCGAGAGGCTAAACTTCACTGCCTTGTGTAAAAGATGTCCCAGGAAGTTCACTGGTCACCCTGTATTTCTGGGAATGGTTTAGTAGTGTCAGAGACACAAGGGTCATCCTGTGATCGTGGAGGGTGCCTGGTCTGCAGTTACTGCTGGAATCATAATGTGAGAGGGAGGGACCTGCAGCTGAGGGCAGAAGATGTTAAACAGAGGGCATAAAAAGCCTTTGTTTTCCCTGCTGTCCTCCCAAAACAGGATGTCTCTGCTGCTTCTGTAAACCATAGGCCAGATTTCTCTTATGCTGGGGTTATACAGCCCTTATAATTTAGCTGGGCTTGGTTTATGAACAGTGCTGGCCACTTAGTGAACAACTGGGCTGGTCACTGTATCTTCAGAAGCACTAGACATGAAGTTGGGGATGATTCCCCTCATGTTGACTCATCTCTCTGTTCATCTGTGACATAAGTAAACATGACAATTCCCTTGATCTCTGTCTCCTTTGAAAGCCTCTGTTCAGAAGCTGTTTTCCTTCCAGGCAGTGATTATGCTGTCCATGAAGTTGTGCTTGAACCACTTCTCTACTAACCTCCCTTTAAGGTAGCACTGGGACAGGTGTTTCCACATTCTCGATATGTTCATGCCATCCAAGGGTTACAGGGTTGGGAACTTGGCTTGAAGATGGGCCAAGCCTGGCATCAGGAGACAGAAAGTTGGGCACTGATGCTTCCTTTCTCTGGGCAATTAATCCTCTTAAACTGGCTGAGATACTAGGGTTCCCTTTGGTTTGCTGCTACCTTCTGATAATTTCCTTGCTCCCCAAGTGGAAAGAGAGGCAATCTGAGGGAGAAAGATGGAAAAGATGGAATCTAGGTCCTAAGCCAGACCCTGAGAATGGAAATTGAGGAGGACATTCTTTACTCAGAGGGTAGTGAGGCGCTGGCACAGGTTGCCCAGAGAGGCTGTGGATGCCCCATCCCTGGATGTGTTCAAGGCCACATTGGATAAAGCCCTGAGCAGCCTGATCTAGTGGGTGGCCCATGGCACCAGGGTTGGACTAGGTGATCTTTCAGGTCCCTTCCCAAGGGGGAACCCAAGCCGTTCT
>JAVKLA010000042.1:1158726-1170027 GCA_034782735.1 Sagittarius serpentarius
AGTGGGTGGCCCATGGCACCAGGGTTGGACTAGGTGATCTTTCAGGTCCCTTCCCAAGGGGGAACCCAAGCCGTTCTATGAGTCTATGATTCTGTCCATGGGGGAAGGACAGGCACAAGCCTGAAGGGCCATATCTCTGCCTCTCTTCCTCCTACCTTCCTCTCCTGCTGAACTGTTTTGTTTCTTCCTTCTTTACGTCCATTTTGGCCCCTTTCTGATCTATGCACATGCTTTGACTTTAAACTGCATCTACTGCCCTTCCTGCTTCTCTCCAGAAAATTCCCCATACCCTTTTCACTCTGGCTGATTGGACCCCACTTTCCCTTTGCTAACGCCCATTCTGGTTCTTTTCTTACAGGTGCTATACCAATAAGCTCTTCCTAAGTTGCCTTCAGGATGGATCCTACCTGTATTTCTCTGTCCTTACCCTCCTTGATCAGCCTTGTCAACTGAACACGTTCATTCTTGGCCCCTCTTGCATAGCATCTTCCCCTCCTCTAACCACTGCTGTCCCTCCTTCTGCTCTCCTTTTCTCTCCTTCAATTCCAAATCTGTTTCTCAGCTGAATCCCTGTTTCTGTCCTCAGATGACCAACTAGATTTTCCAAATTAGCCTGTCGAAGGCCACCCTCTCCCCATATCCTTTCCTGCCTGGCCTGTCCATTAAAGAGCAAATGTGCTATTTCTGTGCCCAGAACAGCATACAGTCTGGCTATTTCTCACTTTCTTATTCTATTGCTCAACTGTTTTCCTTCAGTCACTCCTAGTCACTATCTTCTGGTAGCCAATTGTGGAAACATTTCTTCACAAGCTGAAAGTTTCTTGCCCTTGCTCATGAAATGCCTGTGTGGCACTTCTGTCCCTGAAGTCTCTTCTTCAAGGCTACCCAAATGTCATTGAGCAAATCATCTTATTCTCTGTGTTGCTTCATGAAAAGCACATGGAAAGCCAAGATTATTCACACAGTGGACTTGAATTGCCTGACAACCGTGTGCTGCTTGACTGTTCATCGTGTGACTTTCCATTTGTAGCTCTCTCCTCCTAGGCAACTGAAACAGCCACTGTAGAAAACTATGGAAGGAGTCACATGGAAATTGGACACAAGAAGATGAAAAAGAATCTCAGTAGATGACATATTCCCCCACAAAACACATCAACTTAGAGCTAGAAATTAAAATATTATTTGTGGGCCATTTGAGACCTCGGGATACAAGAAAACGCATGGTTCTAGGGATTTGCGAAGAAAATTGCTGCATAGTTGACCTAGGAGGGAGGTTGAGGATGGAAAAATTGGATCCCATTAAGGACAAAGTTTACGAAGATGAGAATAATATACTTGGCTTTAAAAGGCATTTGTAGTAGCAAAGTGTTGAAGCTGAGAGGATTTATTTTCAAAGAAGAAGTACTGAGATTGTCATGGCTAGAGAGAACAGAGGAAGAATTCCTTGCCTTCAAAAGATGTAGGATGGAAAAGGTCCCAGTAGACATCTGGCAGGTATCTTCTGTCCGGCATTGTCTTTGGAGACTGGAGAGTGCAGAATGTCTCTGAGAAGGTATATGAACTCAGACTTTTGAAGCGGGGAAATTTTCCTTTATTCTTCAAAGTTGGAAGGTATGCAGGGGAGATTTTAGAGCAGGCAGCCTCACAAGCAGATGTTAGTAGAAGGGAAGTACTGTTACCTAGCAGAAAAGTGGCCCCCGTTTTGTCTCAGCAGAACAAGCAGCATTTCTGCCTCAATCAAAACCCCGGGGTCCTGACAGCAAAGGAGTCGCTGGACCAAGAGGTGATCTGAGATCTGTCTGCAGAGCAATACCCGCACTCTCTTCTTTGAGATATTCTCTGAAAATCCCTTGCAGCTGATCCAAAGGGCAGTGGAGGTTCGTGCTGCTATTAATACTGAATTGGTTCTTAACCTCAGATTGCTTCAGGAGAGGACATACAGCAGCTGGAGATGTCCTTGTGAAACAGAAAATATTCAAAACTCGGAGCCTCCCGCAACTGGCCTGTGCTCTAAAACGCCCCGATTGTCTTTCTGACTTCCAGAAGATGTGGTACACAACACAGGAGCGACGCTTACTGTGTTTGCCCATAGCTTATATCTTTGTTAAGCACATTTGACAGAAGGTTTGTATCGGACGCCTTCTAGACGTTTCATACTGGCCTGGATTGTTAGTGCCAAACCAACTGTCTCGACAAGGACTAAGAAAGCGCGTTTATTTGCCAAAGGCTTCAGGTGGGGAACGTTTTTCCTAATTTGCCCTAGCAGGAGCCAGAACCTCCCGGAGGAGATGCGTGCCGAGAGTCGGGGGTGGACGCCCATGTGCAGTTCCTGTGTTGGACGCCCAGTGCCGCTGTTGGCCAGCGCTGGGCGTGTGGTGGTGCTGCTGGGCGGGGGAGCTCCCAAGCGGGGAGAGGCCAGCGAGCACCAGTCCGATGCTGCATGGCTGACGTTCGCCGAGAGCCCAGCCGAAATGTCCCGGTTGCACCGGCATACGCCCTACTTCAAAGGCTTTCCAAGGGATGTGCTGGGATTTGCCGCGTCGAGAACCGTCTGGAAACGCCGAGAGAACAAGGCAGAACCGGGAACGTGAAGGAGGGAGACGGTCTCCCGGGTCCATCCCCGGGGGATTTGGGAGGATTTCGCCGCAGGGCTGGGGTGACTCAGGCAGAGCCCGTTGGTGGGTAAGCACCGACTAAATGCCGCGAGAAAGAAAGGTTTACATTTAACAGCGTGACGGGGAAAGCGTTAACTGGACTGAGCGCAGACAGGGAGAGGAGGCCGGTTTCTCACTTGGGAAATGAACCACAGACAGGACCGGTACCAGTGGTAGTTACAGCATAACGGAGAGCCAGAAGGTTGGGAACGATTCTGCTGCCTTTCCTCACGTTTGCATCCAGCGGCGAGCCGAGGGCAGCAGTTCCGGGGAGAGCTGGGAATTCAGGTGCTGTCTGAGCGCCAGAGCCGAGAGAAGAAATCCTTCGTGGGAGCTGGCTGGGAAGGAGAGGACAGGAACGTTCCTCCCGCTTTCCAGTCGGGCATGGAGAGCTCAGTGACTCGGGGAAGCATCTGTGCTTTTGATCTGCAGGCAACTACTCCTCCCAGGCCACGCTGTCCTCGGGGTGTGCTGGAGGTGGATGGGCAGTGGCTCCAGGGGTGGGGAAGAAGCCTTTACCCGGTGGGGGGGCAACAAAACCCGGCTTGGGGCCTCTGAGATTTCACTCGGTGGATATGAATTCCCAGCTGGAAGACCAAGAAGGGGATTTCGGAGACTGACGTTGCTCGGGCTGCAGAAGTGCAGGCAGAATCTTTAGCAGCACTGGGTTCAGAAATACGGAGACATAGCAAGATCCGAGCAGAATATGTCGCTGTAGCTCTTTTCTAGTGTTAAGACGTAAATCTCGGGGTAAAGAGGAGAACCGGTTTTCAGTCGGTTTAAGCTACTTTCTTAGGATAAAGAGGTCACCACTAAAGCAAAAAAACGAGGAAGCAACATCGCTATATGCTCAAGGAGATAAGTGACCCATTTATGCAAATTACATTGTTATTATGGCTATAGTTCCTTAGTCTGTCCTAAACCACAGCGTGCCTTCACCTGGCACTATACGTCCTTCTTGTTTCTCCACTCATACACATCCATTTTATTGCTGTGACCCAAAACCAGTATTAGCTATCCAGTGGTGCACGGTAAGTGACCCTCTTTATTTCGCATTTCTCTCAAATCTGACAGAATATGCGCTTCAGTCTAAGAGCAGCACCTTCTGATGTGCAAAGATGTTATTATAGCCAAGAGCTCCGTTAAGGATCACTGTTCCTCTTAGACGTTTCTATACCTGAAGCTGAAGGACACCATGGCCCTTCTGAAATGAGGGGAGTAACAACTACCGGGTTACTGCAGTCAGGGTGGGACGTGGGACGTGCCTGTGGAAGCTCTTCTCAGCTTGTGTCTGTTCCCTGCTGCGTGGCGGTGCCAAAGATTAGGTTACGGGGAAGCAAATACACCTTCCTGTCTCAGAGGTGCCAAGAGCTGAGCAGGAGCACTGGCAAGGGCACAAAGTAAATGGATTCCAGGTGTCACTGTTCTTTTTGCATGGCACGAATGAAGAGAGAAGCCCCGTTCCCAACACAGCTACTGCTGCACTTGGTCTATGTACGGTTTTACATCAAGCTTCAGTGCTGGTGATAATGATAGCAACTCGAAAGATGGACGTGTCCTGGAAGGGAAGAAAGGAAGAAAGAGCTGACCTGGCCTTTGAAGTAAGTTAGCCTTTTACTTTCTATCACGCTTCCGAGTCAAGGGGAGGTAAGAGAAAATCACCAAAAATGGCTGCATCCGTGCAAAGTAGCTAAAATTCAGGGGAATCCTAAGGTCAACCCTGGTTGTTAATTTCTCCTACTGACACAGTCACGACGTTTTTGTTTTCAAACAAGCGTAGGCACCAGGACTTCACCTGGTGAGTGTTGTTTGACAGTGTCAGCCCTTTTAGCAAACAAAAATAAGGGGAAAACCTCTAGGAGATTAAAGGAAAGGTGTCGAAACCAAGGAGGTTACGATACTTTCTATTTAAAAAAAGCGTCGTTCATTTTATAGTAAAAACCGAATTACAATTGTGTGAACCAAAAATAAGGAGAGCAAGCTGTATTGTTTTCTCCTCCCCCCTTTTTTTTTTTATTCTGTAAGAGGAAGACTGGTCTGGGAGGCAGCTGTGCGCGCCACCAGCACATTGCGTGTGCACTTGCCGGAGCTCCCAGCTGGGTCCGCAGGAGTAGTCGCGGTGTAAGTGGACCCTCAGGGCAGGGCTGACCATGAGTGCCTGACCCTGGGGTTTTTATCCCGTCTCTGGCACGGATCCTGCCTCGCACTGCCAGGCCGCGCTCAGGAGCCCTCGCTCTCCCCTCCCACCTCCGTTTTCCCGCGGTTGTTCCTCCCAGGTCCACTCTTGACCTCTCCCTTTTGCCGAGTTTGATCCTGCCTCTCATAATCCTATAACAAGCTTTGCATATTCCTAGAACTCCCCTCAAACAGCTCGTAATCAGCTCGCTCTTTCCTATGAGATCCTTTCTAATAATCCATGACAATCTTCCCTCCCCCCGCCTCCCCCCCTTATCGTTTACGACGTTCCTGGTTGAACCTCCTGGAGTTTACACTTGAATGGTTCCTGTAATGGCCCGTCCATCAGTGTCGTTAGATCCCGATTGTCACCGCTAGCTCCTGCTCGTTAGCGATTGTGTACCTGGGGGTTTAAGTTAGGAGCTCCCCGGTTTGTTTCCTTGCCTTTTGCATTAAATCGCTGTTGGCCGTGGATCCTCACGCAGGTACAGGAGTTCAGGGTTGACCGCTGAGTACCGGGGCCTTTAAAGTATTTCTAAGCCTGTGTGGCAGCATCAGAGGAGAAAGGACTGCGTACCTCCAAAACATGAAAAGGGGTTGCAGCATTTCGATGTCTGTGTACGGCTGGGGACATTTTTCACGAATGTGTTCTACAGTCACCCACCTTCCCGTGGGTGCAAGGGTCAGCAGGCGGCAGGGGAGGACGCTCCTGGCAGGTAAGGAGAAAAACGCTTTTCACGCAGACAAGCGTTCAAGTTGTGTGTCCTTTGGGCGAGGAGTGATAACCAATGTGAAGAAACCAACACTAAGATGGTGTTTCCTAGAACAGCAGCATCACTGTAGCGCGACGGTGAGCTAGGGCGATGGTGAAGCATTTGCTTTCGGGCCCTTTCCCTGGCACCAGCTCTCCCATTCAATAGCGGCGCTCCTCTGACCCAGCCCGCTTGCTGACGGCCCTGTGCTCATTACCAGGCGGAGAAGAGAAGGAAAGTGCCGCCGTGCAGCCTGTGGAAGTAGCAGATCTTGCAGGGCCTACACAACGCAGAGGAAAACCAGAAGCTGTGCATGAGGAGTTCGCGGCTGCGAGCTGGGCAGCGACACCCGGAGCAGCGCCGTGTATGCGGGGAGGGAGCTGCTGCCAAGCGAAGAAAGCATTTACACTGCGGGTTTTGCCTGCGGTTTGGCACGGGGAGCGCAGTGTCAAGCGGCGAGCTCCGAGGCAGCAGCTCTGCCCGGAACGAGAAGGCGGAGGAAATATTCCCCCTTGCGACGCTGGGTGGGGGTGTTGGCCACGGACCGGCCGGTTCCTCTGCCCGCACCGGGTTCGCAGGCGCAGGGAGACCAAAAAAGCCGCGGGAGCTGCTCGGCCGGGCGGCGGGGCGCGCAGCCGGGGTGCGCGGGGGCTTTCAGACCCCCTTACCCGGCGTTCCTGACAAACACCGCTCTGCCTCGGACGCTGCTTAAAAATGCTGGGAGCCACGGAGGACGGTGGATGGCTTTTCTGGAGAGGAACGGCGTGTGGGAGACGGTGCGGAGGCAGCAAGAGGCAAGTGATCTTCTTTACTCTGTGCGTCTGCGTGTGTCAGAGCGGGGCCGAAACCCTCCGCTATTCTCTGGCGGAAGAAATGGAGAGGGACTCCTTTGTCGCCAACATTGCAAACGACCTGGGTGTTGCTCCGAGCCAGCTCGCAGCTCGCAGGGCCCGCGTTGTGTCCGAGGGGAAGGAGCAGCTTTTCCACCTCAACCAAAACACCGGGGCCCTGACGGTAAAGGAGTCGCTGGACCGAGAGGAGATCTGTCCGCAGAGCGAGACCTGCACCCTCTTCTTTAAGATATTCTTTGAAAACCCGTTGCAGCTGATCCGAGGGGAGGTGGAGGTTCGTGACGTGAACGACAACTCCCCCGTGTTCCCGGAGAAGGAGGTGGTTTTAGAGATTCTGGAAACGACACCTCCCGGGTCCCGTTTTCCTCTGGAAAGCGCCCAGGACAAGGACGTGGGCGACAACGGTTTGCAGAACTGCAGCCTCGGATCCAACTCGCATTTCTCCCTCGCTCTCGGAGCAGGAAAAGATGG
This sequence comes from Sagittarius serpentarius, assembly GCA_034782735.1. Lineage (NCBI taxonomy): Eukaryota > Metazoa > Chordata > Aves > Accipitriformes > Sagittariidae > Sagittarius > Sagittarius serpentarius. The sequence continues at coordinate 1,165,630 of JAVKLA010000042.1, forward strand.
AGTAAAATACGCGGAGCTCGTTCTAGAGCGGCAGCTGGACCGCGAAGAGCAGCGAGAGCTGAATTTACTCCTCACCGCCACCGACGGGGGCTCGCCACCCAGGTCGGGCACGGCTCAGGTCCGGATCGTGGTCCTGGATGCCAATGACAACGTCCCGGTCTTCAGTCGGGAGATCTACGAGGTGCGCCTGGCCGAGAACAGCCCCCCGGAGCAGCTGGTGGTCAGAGTCGCGGCCGCGGATCCCGACGAAGGGTCCAACGGGAAAGTGCGGTACGCCTTCACCCAGACACCGGAGCGGTCCCGGCAGCTCTTCGAGCTGAACCCTGCCACGGGGGAGATACGGGTCGCGGGCAGCCTGGACTTCGAGGAAGCGAAAACCCACGAGATGGTAGTGAGAGCCACCGACGGCGGGGGGCTGTCGGCGCGTTGCAAAGTGCAGGTGGAGGTCCTGGACGTGAATGACAACGCCCCGGAGATAGCGCTCACCTCCCTCACCGCCTCCGTTGCCGAGGACGCCCCGCCCCGCACCGTGGTGGCCCTGTTCAGTGTACGGGACCGGGACTCCGGCGACAACGGCAGGACGGAGTGCTCGATCGACGGGGACTTGCCCTTCAGTCTTACCCCCACTTTCGAGAATTACTACAAGCTGATGACAAATGCGGCGCTGGACAGGGAGAGGACCGCGGAGTATAACATCACTATCACAGCCACGGACTGGGGAGAGGCGCGGCTGAGCTCTCGGGAAAGCATCTTTGTGCAGATATCGGACGTGAACGACAATCCGCCGCAGTTCACTCAGGAGGTTTACACCCTGTCGGTCACGGAGAACAACAGCCCCATGCTCCGGATCGGCAGCGTGAACGCCACGGATGCTGACGCGGGAAAAAACGCCCGCGTCAGCTACGCGCTGGTGCGGCAGGAGGGCAAGAAGCAGCCAGACGTGTCGGTCAGCTCTGAAAACGGGGATGTTTACGTCCTCCGCCCGCTGGACTACGAGGAGGTGCGCGCCTTCGAGGTGGCCGTGTGCGCTGCCGACGGCGGCTCGCCGCCGCTCAGCGCCCAGGCGGTGCTACGCGTGGTGGTGCGGGACGAGAACGACAACGCGCCCGTCGTGCTGCACCCACCCCCCGACAGCAGCGCGGCGGCGGGCGAGCTGGTGCCGCGCTGGGCACGGGCGGGCTACCTGGTGGCCAAGGTGGTGGCGGTGGACGCGGACGCGGGGCAGAACGCGTGGCTGTCGTACGAGCTGGCCAAGGCGCCGGAGCCGGCGCTGTTCCGCGTGGGGCTGCACAGCGGCGAGGTGCGGACGGCGCGGGCCGTGGCGGAGAGGGACGCGCCCCGGCAGAGGCTCGTCGTGCTGGTGCGAGACCGCGGGCGGCCGCCGCGCTCGGCCACCGCCACCCTCGGCATCGTCCTGGTGGACGGCTTCTCCGATGCCCATTGGCGGGTGAGCGAGGAGGCGCCGGCCGCCGAGCCCGACGGGCCACTGACCCTGTACCTCATCGCCTGCCTGGCCTGCGTGTCGGCTCTGTTCCTGGCCACCGCGGTGGCCGCCGCGGTGGTGAAGGTGCGGCGGGGCAGGCGGAGGGAGGCGGAGACCTTGCCCACGTTCCCGACGGCTGCCACGGAGAGCACCGCGGGCTCCCTGCCCCGCAGCTACGTGTACGACGTCTGCTTCGCCGCCGGGACCGTCAACAGCGAGTTTCGGTTCCTCAGGCCCCTCTTGCCCTGCTTCCCCGCCGGGCTGCCCCCCGCGCCGGGCGAACAGCGAAGCTCGGTGTGCTCGCAGGAGGCGGCCAGCCTCGGGGAAGACGGCGACTGGGCTGCCCAGGTGAGGGACCTGGCTGGGCTGAGGCGACGGGGGGAGCGGGGAGGGAGCAGCGCGGCGGGGCGGGGTTCAGCCCTGGCAGTAAGGGCTATCGGTGTTGCGGGGCTGGCGGTGAAGGAGCTAATGGGGCGGGAGGAGCGGGTAGGGAGGCTCTTCGAGCCGCTGGCGGGCGCCTCCCAGCAGGATCCGGCATGGCTCAGCCCCTGCCCAAGGGCTGACTAACCGCGCCCCTCCGCATCCAGCTCTGTGCCCTGAGTATTCGCGTTAGATCAAGGCTTTGGGGTCACCGCAAAGGGGGGCAGCTGGATCACAAGAAGACGGGAAGGAAGGGTAGGGATGTGTGAGCCACACGGCGGGTCCTGAGCGCGCACTGTGTAGAGCCCAAAGGGACCCAGAGCAGGAACGACCCGGGAATGTAGTGGTTCTGTCTAGCGTTAGGCGGGACTGTGGGGACAAGGGTGCAAAGGGCTGTCACATCACTGACGGTGTCCCCTGCACTGCTGTTAGGAGCAGTTTGCCAGGCTGGTGGCAGTGCTGAACTCAAGGTGTCTTACACGGGGCTGGAGGCCAGGGAGGTGGGGGCTTCTCCCATTAAGTTCCCATATGTTTTTGTGGCTTGTATGAACAGTACTGGCCAGAAAAATGTGGCTATTGGGGCTTTACAAAGCACCCTGCCGGTCCCTTCCTGACCCACCCGGGTGCTCCCAGACGGTACCAGCACTTCTCTTCTCAGTGCTGCTGTGAACTTAAAGTGAGCCATGTCTGAGGCGGCCTTTAAACTCCGGCTGTTCAAAGAGCATGGGGGAGGCAGAAGGTGGCCACTGAAACAGCTCCTTCTCTCCTCCCTCTCCCATTGATTCCAAGTCCCCTCTAACATGGCGTTACTAGTTTCCAGGGATCCATCTAGCACTCACAAGGGTCCGGACGATGAACACATATGAGCCTGAAGACCCACACACACCATCTTGTCGTCACCCCACAACATTTTCATACTTCATAACCACTGATGACTCGGACTCACTTTACTGCAGGTTCTCAGCACCATAGTCACAGTAGCCTCAGGAGAGAAAATGTTGATACCTCCACATTTAAACCACATTTACTGTTTGTGAGAAAGCGGTATTATTTTGGGCTCTTACCATCTTAAATTACCCCCCCAGATTCGTGAAAGATTTGCGGGAGTGCGTTTCTGACGTCCACGGTGGAGGATGGTTTCTGGCTTTTGATTTTCCCCGTTCAGGCCAGAGACCCACCACCCGGTCCAAGCTCCTCTTTGGCTCTGGGTAGAGAAAAGCGGTGTCACACACGTAGTGGTGTAAGACGTGCCCGCTAAGCTTCTCACTGACGCAAGCTTACCTTCGGCACCCCAATGACAACCTCCATTCTCTGTTCGTTGCAGGGCAGAGCTCCCCTCCCTGAAGAGACGGGTGCCAGGCCTGCGGAAGCAGCTTGCCCTGCAAACTCGGGGATGGAGCTGAATGTCAATTCTCATCAAAACCCTTGGCTCAGCCGTCAGTAAGTGAGGAGAAAGACAAGCAGGTCTGTCATCGCCGGCTAATGTCCTCACAGGGAAAAGAGAACAAAGAGACCAAACGCCCACCAAAAAAGTACCAAGGAGGCACAAGGCTTCTCTGGGAGAGAGCAAACCCACTGCTCTTAAGCAGTACTTTATTCATGTAGGTATTCTGTAATTGTGATATGGGTGGAGGAGGCGCCCTGTGTTGCATGTTGATTACACCGAGAGTTGATGTACGATTGTGAGTGCTACTGCTTCTGAATATTAAGGGAAATACTGAAAACTGGAAGCAGAGCTTCAAGATAACTGTTTCCTACATCACCTTTTCTGTGTTTGTTTGTTTTGGTTTTTTCTTATGGAGAGGGCTCTGTAATAATGTCTTAGTTTTCTGCATTCTGTTCAGTACCAGGCCAAACAGTTATTAAGCAAAATTCAGTGGTGCTTGCAAAGTAATTCCTGAATAACAAGCAGAAGCCGATTACATTAGAAACGGCTGACAGTGGCACATTTGGCCAGGAGTTTACAGGTTCTCCATACTGTAAAGAGTGGGCTTTGAGCAATGTATTCATTTTTTCCTTCGTAACGTAAAGTTGAAATGAAGGTTTCAAGATTTTTGAGTCTAATGTAGACAATTAACAGTACTGTTTGTGGTTTTACAGTAGAATAGGCTAAGCCGTATACAATAAACTTAAGGAACTGTAGAATATAGGGAGTCAAGAAGCTTTCTGGTTTCTTTTATCTTCATTAATCGGTAATCTATATAGTACATGTGAAATTTTCTGTCGCGCACACATTTTTTAAGAGTCAAATGCCTGATGAGAGAAAACAATAAAACGCGACTTGGAACTGCCTCGGGTGAGCGTGCTGTCTCGAAGATGGCTTGTCACAGCCATCGCCGACGAAATAGCCACGCCAAGGGCCGGGTTGCGGGAATAAATCCGTGCCTTTGGAGCGGATCTTAGGCAGGGGAAATCAGCCTCACACGGGAGACGCCTTGTGCTCTCCTTGCCGCCGTGTGGCTCGAAGGGCGCGGCTCGGCCTCCCGGGAGCCGGG
>JAVKLA010000042.1:1200238-1213649 GCA_034782735.1 Sagittarius serpentarius
GCCCCCGGGGCGCGGAGGTTCCGGCGCGGCGGCGGCGGCGGCGGCGGCTGCTGGGGCCGGCAGCGGGGGCGGGGAGGCGGCGGAGGCTGCGCGGAGCCGCCGCCGCTCCGCTCCGCGCTTCTCCGCTCTCACAGCCGGCACGGGATGCTCGGGGGACGGAGTTTGCCATGGCAGCTCCCGCTGCTGCTCGCAGCCCTCTCCTGCCTGTCGGCTCCCAGCAGCGCCCAGCTCCGCTACTCCGTGCCCGAGGACCGAGAGCCGGGCTCCTCGGTGGGCGACCTGGCCAGGGACCTAGGGGTGGAGGTGCGGAGCCTGGCCGCCCGCAACCTGCGCCTGGTGAGCGAGGGTGGGCAGCGGCACTTCCAGGTGGACCTGGCGGCGGGCGTGCTGCTCCTCGACAGCAGGCTGGACCGGGAGGCACTGTGCGGGCAGAGCCCCACGTGCTCCCTGCACCTCCAACTCGTCATGGAGAATCCCCTCCAGCTCCACCGCGTCGAGGTGAACGTCCTCGACGTCAATGACAACACGCCCCAGTTCCCCAAGCCGGAGGTGGTCTTGGAGATCACTGAGGTAGCCAACCCTGGGACTCGGCTACCCTTGGAGGTAGCAGAAGACCCGGACATGGGCTCCAACTCCATCTCCACCTACGAGCTGAGCCCCAGCGAGCATTTCGCCCTCAGTATCAACGTGAGAGGAGATGGTGTTAAAATGCCTGAGATTGTACTTGAAAAAGCACTGGATAGAGAAAAAGTGGCTGTTCATCACCTAACACTGACAGCCCTGGATGGAGGGAATCTGGTGAAATCTGGCACTGCCAAGGTTACCATCCACGTCCTGGATGCAAATGACAACCCTCCTGTCTGTGACCCACCCATATCTAAAGTACATCTGGAGGAAAACGTGCCAGTGGGTACTCTGGTCACAAAGTTGAATGTCACCGACCTGGATGAAGGTCCCAACGGGGACGTGGAATATTCTTTCAAAACTAGCAATAATGCACCTGGTAAATTCACCAAGCTGTTCTCCTTAGATCCCCGGACAGGGGAGCTCAGAACCAAAGCCCCACTGGATTATGAGGAATCCAGTGCTTACGAGATTGCGGTTCGAGCCAGAGACAAGGGATCCCCAGCCATGGAAGGACACTGTCACTTGCGAGTGGAATTAATCGATATCAACGATAACAGCCCAGAGATCGTGCTGACCTCTCTCTCCAGCCCAGTGCAGGAGGATGCAACCCCAGGCACTGTGATCGCTCTCATTGGTGTGAAGGACAGCGATTCTGGTGACAATGGGCAGGTCCGTCTGCAAATAGCAAAAGAGCTCCCATTTAAACTGGTGTCATCTTTTAAAGAGCATTTCTCGCTGGTCACAAATGGTCCCCTTGATCGGGAGAAGGCCAGTGGATACAACATCACGGTGAGGGCAGTGGATTCAGGGTCCCCACAGAGGGCTACACAAAAAACTTTTTACCTCCAGATTGCTGATGTGAATGATAATGCACCGAACTTCTCCAGCCCTTTTGATACAGCTCACATTCAGGAAAACTCCCTTCCTGGGACTTTGGTTTTTTCAGTGTCAGCATCTGATCCTGATGAGGGTAGCAACGCCAAGCTGTCTTACTCCATCCTGGACAACGGGATGCAGGATGTACCCATCTCAGCCTACTTCCGGATAGACCAGGACAACGGCACCATCTACACTGTGCGGGCTCTGGACTACGAGCAGGATAAGGTGTTCCAGGTGCCTGTGGAGGTGAAGGATGCTGGGTCTCCCACACTGAGTAGCACTGCTGTGGTCCATGTGTTTGTCCTGGATGAGAACGACAATGTCCCCACCATTGTCTACCCGTCCGTCCCCAAGGGCTCTGCCTTCCACCAAACCATCCCGGCCTTGGCAGAACCTGGCTATCTGGTCACCAAAATTGTAGCTGTTGATGCTGATAGTGGCCATAATGCCTGGCTGTCCTACCAGCTGCAGGAGACGGCCGAGGCTTTGCCTTTCCAAGTGGAACGCCGCTCTGGGGAGATAAGGGTTGCACAGGCTCTCAGGGAGTCAGAAGATCCCCACAGGCTGGTGGTCGAAGTGAGGGACAATGGGACACCGTCCCTCTCGGCCTCTGTGGTAATAGTCATTTCTCTGGAGGAAAACAGTGTGCAGGACTTTGCCAAGTCCTTGGACCTCCCCAAATCTTCTCCCAAGGATACCAACCTAACGCTTTACCTCATCATCTCCTTGGTGTCCATTTCCCTCGTGTCCTGTGTGATGTTTGCTGTGGTGGCTGCCCGGTGTCTCAAAGCTGGCGCTGCCAGCTGGACCTTTGGGGGCTGCTGCCGAGGGACTGGCCGCAAGCCCGCCTCCCATTTCCGTGGGCAGATGAAGCCAGATGGCTTCATCCAGTACCTGGATGTGGGAGGAGTGGGCTTGTCCTCCCAGGCACAGAATTACACTTCTTGTTTCTCACCCATGTCTGACCAGAGTGATTTCCTCTTTGTAAAACCTTTCAGCCATTCTAGCACTGCGGAGACCGTGGCTGCCTATGAGCAGGTGACCAGCACCTTAGCGAGTCCTTGTGATGGGGTAAGAGATGGGTGTTTCTTACTGTCCTGTCTGCTAAGTGCAATGGTCCGTAACATCCAGGCCAGTTGGCTGGTCTCTGTCTGTCCTTCCACCTAAGAAGGTAGCTTCAGGGCACGTGTGTCACCGTCACCTGCTGGGAGGTGGCAGGTGAAAGCTTTGGCTCGGTTTGATGGAGGTGGGGGAAGGGGCTGGGCAGCGCTATAAAAAATCAAAGACTGTGTGCTTGTAGAAGTGGAGAGTTTTTCCCTTGGCCCCGTTCGTACTCTTTTTAAAGTGATTCTTAGCACGGTCAGGAACAGGTGTTTTGGGTGTTTAACTTCTTGGTTCTGGCTAACCCCTTTATTCTGCATGGTATACGAACAGTGGTGCGGGAGGAGGTTACCTGAAAGCAAAGTTTGTCAGTGGTTCTTTTGCTCTGTTTTAGAGGTGCATTGTAGAAATTTCTCATTTCGTAACTCCCAAGTGTTATTAATTACTGATTGTGTGCTGGCAAGGGATCATTTTCCAGCTCGGTCATTTTAAGTGAGGGACTGAATTCACTATTCAGCACTGAATGTAGTGACATTTTTTGCAAAGATCCTGGTGACCTTACATGCCCTTGGGCTTGCAGAGACCTAGGCAGCAGCATGCGTTGAAAACTTCAGCCACTTGTATTCAGATGTCTAAATATGGATGTAGGTGACTGTATTTAGCTGTAGCTTTTATAACTTTAGGATATAAAAAGTAAAGTAATTTTGCGTCATAAATGCCTGCCCTAAATTTGAAAGTGGTAATTACAACAGAATTCGAATTATAGATTGGGAAGGGTTTGAAGGGTTTATCTAGTATGGGACTGTGTGTCAGAGTGTGCAAAAATGTGTATCTGAAATCTGGAGGGCAAGTACTTAAACAGCTTCATTTGTATGGAACATGGGTACCAGTGGGGCCTCTCTTTTAGGGGAGTAATTTATTCTAATATATTCTTTCATGAGAATCATCAAAGCTGTGGAGAAGTTAGTGAAATCACATCTACTAAATAAAAATCTAGGTCAGCTGCACCCGTCTTCACTTATCCTTAGTAATTGCATGTACAAGCAGAATAATCCTATAAAACTGATGTTCCGCTGTATGGACTATGAACTGCTCACTCCTAAGGTAACTGAGAGAAATATTGTCCTTTCCAGGTAGCATGTTATCATTCTGGAGTTAATTAAGAAGATTACTATTTTCGGAAGTATCCTGTCTTCCAGACAGAAAACAGTTCTGCTATTTAGTGCTCTCCACAAAGGCGTGATTCAAACAGGAATATGCAAGCCTGCTTTGTGTCCTTCCTTATTTACAAAATGTCCATTGTCTGATGGTAAAATAACATGGGCAGAAAGCGACATAGGGGCTTACTAATGAAGTTACAAAGTGTGCTGCTGTGTCCGAAGTTTACTGTGTCTCCTAAACAAATAATGCTTTTTTCTATTGCTGTCGGAAGTTCATTCTTTTCTCTGCGGACAGAAAAATATTGTAATGCTCTGAGGCCACAGCAGCTAGGAAAAGTCATTCAAATACAATGTGTGAAATCAAGAGCTCAGGCAGGCCTTTTTAAGGACAGAAGAAGGACAGATTAGGAAGGTCTGTTATCATTTTACCTTCTGGCATTAAAAGCATCTTTCTCAGTATCAATTAAATCTGCCGCCCCCACCCCCACCCTCCTCCAAGCTCATTCCTTTGGTACCATTGCTCCTGCTGAATTGATGCTGTTATCAGTTTATTTCATGCTTCATTTCTTTCACAGCCTGGTTTCCTGAGCTGCTTTGGAAGATTATTCGCTGAACAGTTTTCGTCCTGCTTTTTAGTATTCATGCTGGTTCAGAAATACTGAAGAAAGGGGGAGGGGGAGCTTCCTTTTTGTTCTAATTGATTTGCTTTAGTTGGAAAGAACACGCTGATATTCCAGACTCAAATAATCCAGGATCAGTTCGCTTTCATTTTCAAAGGCAAGAATGGAGGTATTAAAACTCTTCTATTTTCTCTGCAGCAAGCTCAGCCTAACACAGACTGGCGCTTCTCTCAGACCCAGAGACCCGGAACAAGTGGGTAAGTGCCTCTTTCTCCATGTACGTGTCCGGTGCAGGTTCTTTCCTTTGCATGCCACTTTCAGTGCTGGGAAGTCCTTGACTGGCAGCTCTGAGGATGGGTGTTCCCCGGCATTGGTAGAATTGTCCAGCCATAGAGTCAGAAATAGAGCTGCTTCTGTGTCAGCTCTGTTTGGTGGTGGTGTGATAGCTGTTGTTTGCAATGGTGTGTCTGGTTTCGGCGTCTGCAGCTCAAGGAGGGCAGTCAGGAGCCAGAGGGAACTCCAGGTGAAGTTGTGCGATGGTTAAAGGACTGGAAAACATGATTCACAGAGAAAGGCTTCCTCTCTAAAGCAGATTTTGAGTGTTTAGACTAGATTCCGAGTCCAAAATCTTGATTCCTCCCCCTGTACAGAGGCCACTGGAAATCACCGTGTGAGTACCTTTACCGGCCATGGAGTCTCCAGCTCTGTGCTGCTGAAGTGTATTGCCTGCTCTGGCTTGAGCATCTAGTGCCAAACCGCTGTGTAAGCCCCCGTGGCAGCCAGAAGTCGAGTGGATGAGCCCCAGGTCCCCAAAGGCCCCTCTAGAAAAACGTGTCCCACCTACATCTAACTCAGCAGGAGCAGGTCCATCATGAAATGCCACTCCTATGGGCTAGTCTGGCTGAATCAGGGTTGGGACCCCTGGATTCATCTCCATTTGTTGGGCACTTTGGAATCTTTCTTGCATTCCTTGGGAAATGCCATCACCAACATGGGGTGGTTCATCCGGGTGAGGAGCCCTCTGCACGCTTCCTACTGGAGCTAGGCAAGTGGGCAGAGGGAGGCTAAGGAGGAAGAAATTAAACCTAATGGGTCAGGAGACTCACAGGAAGGATGTCTCCTAAAGTCTGGTCTTGCTGTCAAAACCATGGCTGATTTTTTGCCAATTTGCTCGTGATGTCCAAAAGATAAGCCCTGGCAGCAGTGCAGAGACATGCCTCCCAAATGAGTACCCCTCTCCTGACGGTGCGCTCTCTTGCCTCTGGCCCAACAAAGTTTGCTTTTCTTGGCCCACGGTGAGAAAGCGTTGACACGAAAATGTTGAGCAGGTGCCCTTCACCTCTCCCACCTTCCCTCCTGGTTCATAAGCAGGGGCAGGGGGCAGGTACCCTCTTTAAAGGGTGCACTTCCTTGAGGCCCATCGGGGTAAGAAAGGACTTAAACTGGGAGTCCGCCTTCCTCTGTGAATACCTCAGGCAGAGGTTATTGTGTATGGGGAGACTGGCTCCAGGATAACATATTTGTGAAAAGATTATGTATTTTGGGGCATACCTAAGGATTATACCCTTGGAGCAATCAGGAGTAAATTCAGGTGCCGTGCTTCCATGGCTGGCTGGGTCAGGTACTGTATCTCTAGAAAAGAGAGAAGCTCACACCTCTGTGCTTTGTCATTCCTGCTGGCCACTCAGGCAGCTCCTGCAGAGGTTTAAATGGTGCCACAGGGAGTGTCGGGTTCTGGATTTTGGTGTCAGAGCTTGCAGTTAAACATCTGCAGCAGCTGGTTGTGTCTGAGCCTTTCCCTGGGTCTGGCTCGATAATTTAGCTTAACAGAAAGTGAAGATACTGCCATAACCAACTTGTTGCAGAGATTAAACTTTGTCACTAAGCTCTTCTAGCTGACAAAGCTAAAATGGAGTAAGGGTTTGATGTAAAGTAGATAAAGCATTCCCACTAGAAACCAGCCATGGACTTTAAAACAAGGCTATTGCCGGAACACTTTTCTCAGAGGTCTGTTGAATTCCCCATCACTGACATTTTAATCAAGAAAAATCTTTCTAACCATTTACGCTCTAGTTCAAATGACAATTAACAAAGCCCTGTTAATACAAAAGTGTGCCAGAGCTGCTGTAATAGTTCTGTTACAAGAAGCGAGTAAATGAGCCCCATCAGAGCAAGCGCTATTGCTCTCTCTTCTAGCTTCATGCCAGAGCTCTTCAAGGCACAGAGCAGATGCAGTCCAGACCTACTTAACTCAGTGATAGGGACCTTTTCTCAGGTCATGGGACAGTGACCCTCACCCCCACACCCAGCTTCTGCCCGAAGCTCTTTACAAGCTCCAGCCCCTTCTCAGCACCTAAGTGGGAGCAGCAGCGTGTGGGGTGGGGAGAGAGAGGGCAGGAGGAAAGGGAGCCTCAGACTCTGTTCTTGGGGAGCTGAACAAGCACAATGTGTTGGTTCTGGTGCATGAGCTGTGATGTTACCCCCGATGATCTGTGGCCTGGGTGCCCACGGTAGTCCCTGAAACAGCCACTAGCGGCTCGTGTCAATGCCTGTTGTGGTGGGGGTTCCCATAGCACAGGCTGCCCGGGCTGGCCCCCAGGTTTGGAGAAGAGCTTTGCCCCAGCACAGGCTGGTACTGAAATAACTTAGTGGATTTTAATTCCTGCTGGTTTTGTCCACCTGTCTGTGTGCAGATTCCACATTTGCAATGAAACAGCTCTTGCTGATTTTTTTCCCTGTTTCTTTTATCCTGTTTTAAGTTAAATCAAGGGAGATGTTTTTATTCTAAACCTGTGTTACAATACTAAAGGATGGAAATAGAAAGTGCTATTATACGTTCAGTGCCCAGCCCTGAGATCTCTCTGGTGATCAAACAGGCAAATCCTGGAGAGCAGTCCACTCCCTGTTGTGCTCTTCGCAGTGTTTTGATGTCTGGTGGGTGAATTCCCCAGGCACCGGTTGGTAGTACAGGTATTAAAGAGGGTGCGAGGGCAGCTGCCTGAGCCCTGCCCGCTGTTACTCTCTCCGATGTTAGCTCACGTACAGCTGTGTCTCCTGCTGACAGGCAAACCTCTCTAGCACCGTGAGCTCTCTGAACCACGGGGCTCTGCTTGGCTCTTGGGGAACACAGGCCACCTCTTAGCTGAGAAGGAAGAAAACGGGATGTGCTCTTAACTGCATTTGTCTGCCCCAAATTAAATAGCAATAAAGACAAGGCTAGCAGTTTGAATGGATCCCGGAGGCAGTCCAGCACTGACCCTAAGCCAGAAAGCAGGCTTAAACCCATCTTGTGATTTCTCCTTTGCTGTCTTCATGGGAGTTGGAGAAGGAACAATCCTGCCTTTTCTCAGCATAGCCCCACCCACCGAAACAAATCCCACACCTCTCCGAGCACCTGGAACCAGGCAAAACTCCGGGTAAGCTCAATAAGCAGGGACCGTCTCTCCATCTGGTATATCGTTGTGTTCAGGGTGCTGTTACGGGACAACAAAGAGAATTTGTTCTTTGTTCTGAAACACAGGAGAGCTTTGGTGCGCATGCTCAGGACATAAGAGCTCAGACAATATCCTCTGAAAATATGGTGGGGAGTCAGACCTGAGTAGAGCGATTCTCAATTAATCTTGTTTGGGAGAAACAGGAGGATAGATTAATTCATTTAATGACATTTGTATTTTGTTTCCTAAAAAACAAAAGGACCCTTGCTGTCTCTGGGCAAATGTAAATGAATACAGAACGATACCGAGCAGCAGATGCTGTTCCCAGGCAAATCAGATCAGCGGCTGTAGTGGAGATCACAGCAATGAATTGTCGACAGTGAAGTAGACATATAGTCTGGCAGCGTTATGGGACATCCCTATGGGTTCATCACTGTAGGGTTTCCCTGGGCGGGGGCGGGGGGGCTAACACAGGGACCGGGACTGGTATGAGGGACCCATCTTGTTGCTTTTTCACTAGTTGCCAAAGGAACAAAGACTGGGCTTGTGCCCTGCACGGTCATGGTACTTGCGTGACGCTGGTAGCTTTTTGTTTTGATCTCTGTGTGACAGTTTGTTCAGGAAAACATTAGGCTCAAGTCAGGTTTTCCCTCCCGGAGGAGTGGCGAGGGCTTTGTGTTGCTCACAGGTAGGCATGGTGGGGTGAGGCATCCTGGGCTGGGAAGAGCCAATATGTCCTGGGCAGCTCCTGGGAGGAGTGGGGACAATCTCAGGCCATGTGGGTAGGCTGGAAAGAGATCCCAGGCAGCAGGCACCCCAGAGACCGTGGTGGGGGACTCACAAGGAGATGGGGAGCAGTGTGGGAATCACCGATCACTCCAGGGGAGGGAGGAGCAAAGCATGCAAAGAAGATAGTCTCATTTCACACACCACCTCCATTTATTTTCTCTAATCCTAAATCTCCCTGTGCTACTAGTTTCCAACGCTATTGCGAGCCAGACTCCCTCTCCCACGGTGAACACAGTCAATAGCTATGGTCACTTCACTCGCCTGTTAAACAGCACCACGGCCACCCTGTCTGACCCCGGCCATCATCACCCAGGCTGTGCAGAGGGAGGAAGGAGAGCGCAGCAAAAGGGGTTTGCAGCTGACAGTGGAGGTGCTCATAGGAGAGCTATGAAGGAAAGCATGTTTTTTTCATTCTTTGTTTTATTTTCACACCTGAGCTCCAAGAGTTGGTGTTGCAGGACTAACAGCAGCCTGCCTGTGTGTGAGGGGGAGACAGGGAGGGGGAAAAAAGGTGTTCCAAGGATAGTCCTTAAAGCTCTCAGGAGCATTCTTGGTGTTCAGAGCGTGCAGGTACTGCCAAAGGGTGGCTGCAGCTCGAGGGAGCTTCTAGTGTGTGTTTGGGGTGGTCAGGAGGTCCCGCGTGACAGCAGCACCCCAGTGTACCAAGACACGCTCCTGCCAAGGGGAGCCGATCTGTGCATGTCTGGGTGGGACATCTCAGAGCACGCAGCAGCTGGGGCCAGAGGACAGAGGCAGGGGGAGATGCGGACATTCATGGGTTTACACAGCACGGGGGCGGATACACAGCAGAAAGGCAACTGGCCAGAGATGCAGGCTTTGGCACGTCCTTCCAAAAAAACCCCGGTTGCTAACCCAGCAGCCACAGGGGTGTCTGAGGGTGTTGTAACCCCATAGGAATTTACGTTGCAAGTTTGTGTAACATTACAGTGGACACAGTAGCAAGTGCTATAAAGCACGTGCACGCTTGCACCCTTGGGGATGTCAGGGTAAACACTAATGTATTTACCTCTGTCCACTCTTTGATTGAAAATGTGAAAACCGGCATGTGCTGGGCAGAGGCACCGGCCAAGCTGCAGCCTGCAGCAGCCCTCTCCCTCCAGTGCTATCGCTGGGTTGCAGAGCCAAGTCCCTGTGACTGTGAGCCCTCCGTCCCTCTCATGCCCCACCATGACTCTTCCAGCACCTTTTCATCACAGAAGGGTTTGGGTTAAAAGGGACCTTCAGAGATCATCCACTCAAACCCCGCTGCCATGGGCAGGGACATCCTTCACTAGATGAGGTTGCTCAAAGCCCCATCCAACCTGACCTTGAACCCTTCCAGGGATGGGGCATCCACAGCTCCTCTGGGCAACCTGTTCCATTGTCTCACCACCCTCATTATAAAACATTTCTTCCTCCTGTCCAAACCAAACCCTGCCCTCTTTCAGTTTAAAACGCTTGCCCCTTGTCCTGTCACGCCAGGCCCTGATAGGAAGTCTTTATCTTTCTTATAAGCCCCCTTCAAGTATTGAAAGGCAGCAATAAGGTCTCCCCAGAGCCTTCTCTTCTCCACAACCCCAGCCCTCTCAGCCTCTCCCCCTAGCAGAGCTGTCCCAGCCCTCGGACCATTTCGGTGGCCTCCCCTGGCCCCGCTGTCACAGGTCCATGTCTGATTTGTGCTGGGGACCCCAGAACTGGAGGCAGTGCCCCAGGGCGGGTCTCAGGAGAGCGGAGCAGAGGGAGACAATCACTTCCCTCGACCTGCTGGCCACACTGCTGGTGATGCAGCCCAGGAGATGCTTGGCTTTCTGGGCTGCGACCGCACATTGCCCGCTTACGTCCCATTTGTCACCCACAAGTACCCCCAGTCCTTCTCTGCAGGGCTGCTCTCAATCCATTCATCCCCCAGTCTGTACTGATAATGGGGATTGTCCCAACCCATATGCAGGACCTTGCACTTGGCCATGTTGAACTTCATGAGGTTCACATGGGCCCACTCCTCCAGCCTGTCAAAGGTCCCCGTTTTCCCCCGACAATATCTGCTCTTGCTGCCCTCCTGTGCACCTCCGTTCCTCGCTGCATCTCCAGCCTCCTGCTTTCTCTGAGCCCCTCCCCAGCACTACCATCATCCCACGCAGCATCCCAGGCTGTGCCCAGCTCCAAACTAGCAGCAGAACAAGCAGCGCTTGCAATTTCCAGCCACCCGTGTGATGATGGGCAGTGACAGGCGAGCTAGTGGGCCAAACATGGCTGGTAACTGAGCCTTTCCCTAGTAGGAGACGTCAGTCAAGGTCTTTTTCTGTTGATTTCTGTGCAAATGGTAGAAGAGTAGCATATCGGAAACTTCCACCTGGCCGTCGGATCTGGTTGAAACCACCCAACACCTTCCAGAAGCCGTGGGTAATTGAATAAGTGGAGGGGCAGTGTGGGGGAAACAGGCTGAAAAAGGGAAAAGGAGACGGTCATCAGGACAATGTTACCTGGAGAACACGCAGCCAGTGGTACGTGCACCACAGCTGGTGTCACCGTGGCTCGGGGAAGGCCAGAAGCCCTGGGAGCAGCTGCTGGCACTTCTGGGCTACGCAGGCTTCCCACCCTCAGCTCCTCATTGACAGGGGCAAGAGGAGCAGCAGAAATAACTGCCATCCTGGGAAGTTTAGGAAATAATTGTAATCCTCAGGTTTCCACCCCAAATGCACTCAAGGGTTAAAGCCGGCCGTGGTATTGACTTTGCCAGGTGAGGTTCCACATGTTCTGCAGGTGAATCAAAAGAGGTGAAACAGTCTTCGGGCTAAAATTACAGCTCCTTCTGACTGGTTTGCATTTGTCTGCCTGTTCAGATGCTTGAGTATTGAGTGATTCCTCCATGGCTCCTGCAGCATGCGGAGCATGGAGCTGCTCTCAGCTGCCACAGTGGGGCCTCGGGAAGGTGTGAGTGGAGCCCAGCAGCCTGAAAAATCACAGCACCCTCTGGGAATCCCTTTGAGGTCATCGCTTTGCAGGAACAGCCGTAATCTAAGTGACACAGCACTCTCCTAAGACTGAGAGCCTCTGTGCTTTAATGTGGGCTGCAGACCCCTGAGTGAAGGAGGAGTTGTGCTAGTAAATGGGCTGTGCTCTGCGGGGATGGTTTTTCCCCCTGCCAAAGCCTCTGGGGCTGCAGACCTCAAATCACCAGCTTGTGCCATGTCCTGGGGAGCCTGGGAGAGAAACTGCCCTTCTGGGGAGTACTTGAGGTGGTTGTTCATGCCTGATGATGCAGCTCAAGCCATGCCCCAGCCTATTTGTGTGTCTTTTGCTCAGCAGACACCTCGGAGGAAACCATGGAAGCCCAGCAAGGGCCAGATGGTTGCATCTGCCAGGTTTGGGGTTGCCCTGGTCGGTATTGAAACAGGAAAGGTTGAAGACCACACAGAAGCTCACAGCTTCATGTGAGACTGTGGTTTCCCATCAAACGCTGCAGAGAAAACGCTGCTTTAAAGCACTGTGCAGCTCTAAGCAGAGCCTGGCTTTGCTGTGAGCATGGGCTGCAGCCCCATGGTGCAATTTTGGAGGGGATTTGGGGATGCTGTGACAAGCAGGAGCTGTTCTGACACTGGGAACAGTTGTCCCTGGCTAACTGCTCTCCTCTCCTCCCTTCCTGTGGAGCTGAGCCAGTCCTGGGACTGAAAGCTGAAGGTGTCCTGGGCCCACCCTAATTTCCCTTCCATAGCCAAGAGACCACAGAGCTGGTCCCCCATGCTGTGCATGATGCCAGTGAGCACTCCTGTTCGCTGTGTTCGCCCTCTTGTCTGTTAACAGCCCAAATCTCAGCAGATTCAGTTTATGGGCTTCTTTCTAGATCACGTAGCCCTCTTCACCTGAATGTTTCCTTCCCTTATTGACCATCCTGGGCCAATAATCTGTTTATCTGCATTTGTCGTGGCCCTTGAAGTCTGAGCCATCCAGACCCTGCCAGGTGGGACAAAAGCTGAAGAATCTTTTATGAAGAAGGGGAAATATCCTAGTGATGGGACAAGTTTCTCATTCTGGAAAGCCCCCAGAATATCAGGAGTTTCATCATCACAGTGTTATGTATAGAAATGCTATTTTAGGTAATTTAGCAGGTGCTATGTGTATTAGTTTAATTTTTCTGCCTCCATCTGCTTCCTGCACAGCTGAGCACATGCCATGGCTGGCTGCAGAGGCACAGGGATCCAACAAATAGGCACAATAACCTTTCCAAGGAATTTCTCAAAATATCCTTCCCAGTGCATTTGGGGCATGGATGACGGGAGGATGGGCTGGGCGAAATAATAATAGTCTCAGCTCCAGCTCATCCAGGAGGGCTGAAAGAGTCCCTGGGAGGGGGGACTGCCCTTGGTCCCCATTTTAGAGACATCATAGCCTTTTGTTCTGCCTCTGCCTGGCAAAGCAGCATCCCAGCAGCTCCGCTGGCTGGAAGTAACGACTTGCTGGTGCTTCGAGAGGCTGCAAATCTTCCCCCTGCTTGCCTGCTAACATTTTTCAATCCCGTCTTTGCAAAGTCATGATCTTAAAGCTGGGCCTCATCCAGGTCCTCTCCAGCCCTTGTAATTGCATTACAGAAGCGGCAGGGAATGTGCGGAGCTGGGGGAGCATGGGGGAAGGGCCAGCAGCATCCTCTGCTAGGGAAGGGAGAAAGGCAGGAAATTATGGCGATTTTGGAGCTGGTGCCATTTTTTCGGAGGCTGGGGGAGGTGGGAGGGTGGTGGGCTGGGGGCCGGGGCTGGGGGAGGGTGGTGTGGGTGGTGGGACAGAGGGATGCTGGTGCTGGGGCTGC
>JAVKLA010000042.1:1213749-1228187 GCA_034782735.1 Sagittarius serpentarius
TTTTTTTTTTTGTTAATTTTTTTTTTTTTTAATTGTCCCGGCGGGGGGGGGGCAGAGCGGAGCCCCTGGCCCGGCGGGCGGGGCAGGCGGGAGCGAGTTTTCCTGGGGAGCGTTACATTTAATTGCAGGCGCGGAGGGGCCGGACCGTGCCTCTACTTGCAGCACGGCGCGGGGGGGAGCCGCGGCCGCCCCCGCCCCTCCCCGCCCGGCAGCATCCCGGGCCGAGCCCCCGGCGCACCGGGGCTCCCCCGCCCGCCCCGTCGGGGAGGCAGGAAGGCGGAGGGGGGGGGGGGGGGGGGGCGGGGGGTGGGGGAGGCTGGTGTGGGTGGTGGGACAGAGGGATGCTGGTGCTGGGGCTGCATCCCCAGCCACGGGGCTGTGTCCCCAGCATACCTCGAGCGTGGCGGAGACTCAGCACCGGCAGGGATGGATTTGTTTCCCTCTTGCTTGTCACTTTGCCAGCCAAGAAACACGCAGGCGGAGATTTTATTTCTGCTGCTGCCTCCGGCTGGAGCTGTGTGTGGGAGGGGGCGGCGGGGGGATGGGGAGGGCTTGGAGGAAGCTGGGAGAGAGGAAAGAGCAATGCAGGGGGAGGTTGGGTGGGGGGGGCAGGCTGGGGGGGACCAGGGAATGGGCCTGGAGCAATGGGCTTGCAGATACCCCCTGGCCCTGGGAGCTGGGTGGGCAGGGGAGGGCAGAGTGCTGCCCCAGACAACCTGCCAGTGGAGGTGATGGGAGGGCGGGAGCAGCAGCCAGAGCTGGGGAGCAAACAGGAGTGAAAGGAGAAGAGGTTGGGAGGAGAAACAAACCCCAACCACATCCTCCTCCCCAGAGCGGGGAAGCCTGGGAGCAGCCAGGGCTGTGGGGTGGGAGCGGTGCTGGCTGGGGGGCGACTCCGGTAGGAGCCAGAGAGCCCCAAATGAGAGAGGAGGGAGGATGCCGAGTGTGTCCCAGGAAAATCCCCAGGGCAAGCGCTGCCCGCACCCCTGCGAGGCACCACAGGGTGCTGAGGTCTCGTCCACGGGGTGCTGGGCTGTCCTCTCCAGCCCCTGGGGCTCTGACAGCACTGCTCTGGCACGGATAAATTTTTCCAGTTTGTCGTGGCGCTGCTACGGCTCGTGTTTCCAGCTGCAGAGCGAGGAAAACAATTTTTCAGGAATCCACCGGGCAGCTGTGCAAATAAATGTTTGCAAGGCCTTCGGCTGCCATAGTGACGAGCTCCATAGCAACCCCACAAGAAAATGGATAATTCTGTGCTCGAAGTGGAAGCTAAAAAGCGACATGGTGGTCAGGAGTGCTCTAAAATAGAGGACCAGCAGAGCACCCAGGTCCACCCGGTGCGGCTCGGGCGGATGCTTGTGGAAGCCCTTGGTGATGGGGCAGCCTTGCCATGCAGCATGCAGTGGGGCTGCGTCGAGGCCGCTGGGCAAGCCTTTCCTTTCAGCATTCCCGGATTGCCATGTAGCCAGTTTTAACGAAGGCATCTGCAGGTTGTGCACCGGCCGTACCTGCCTCTGGTAATGCAGCCCCTGCCCCGTGCTCCATGTCCACCATGCCCTGAGCCCCCTGAGATGCTGCATCCCTGGGTTTGTCTCAAACATGGGTTTTCTTCCTTCCCTCCAGTCCTAGCTGTGCTGGAAATGTTCCTGAAAAGGAAAGCCAGCTCTTTTCTGAGCTTTGAAGTGTGGAGTAGAATTGAATAGAGAGAGAGAGAGGAAAAAAAAAAATTCTATCCTATGGGGGATGGGGTTTTAGAAAAAAACCTATTGAGTCAACGGCATTTGTATTAAAAACAGCGAGTCCTTGGAGTCATTTCCATAGGAACCAGTCCCCCCCCCCTCCCCGTTCCAGGCAGCCTCCTCGCAGCAGCACCCAAGGCTGCCGCCGAGCGGGGAGCAGTGCTGCAAGCGGGGGGCTCTGAGCTCTGCCCGCCCCGGGCAGGGAGAGCAGGGCAGGGCAGGCTGCTCGCTATTGAAGCGGTGATTCACAGCTCTGATTCACAACTCCATCCCATAGCTGCGGAAGACGGCCAGATCTGGTCATCAGCTGTGTGCCTTCTTCCAATGCGTGAAGTTATTTTTGGGCATTTTTAGATTACAGCACTTGTTTTCTTTCCTGTGCCTCTGAATTCTGGATGATTGCACTGTAAGTAACTGAGGCACTTGAATTTCCTGCCTAGAGAAGGGAGCTCAATACCATTTTTTGCAGCTCTAAGGCATTTCTAAAATAGCTTTTCTGCATGGCATCATGGGGAGCAGGCACACAGCTTTGGGGCTGTTTGTGCAGAATTTGGGAACACGGGGTGCAGTAAGTTTGCAGAAAAGGACCTGGGGACCATCAGGTTGAACGTGAGTCACCAGCGCACCCTTGCTGTGGTGGAGACTGACTGGGTTTTACTGGTAAGGTTGTAGCCAGCAAGTCAAGAGGTGAGACGGTTGCCCTCAGTTCATCTCTTAACAGGATCACACCTGGAGCACTGTGCCTGGGTTTTGGGCTGTCCACTGCAACAAAGACATGGCCACATGGGAGCCACCAAAGTGATCAGAGGTCTGGAGCCTGAGGCAGGGGAGGAGAGGCTGAGAGAGGTCCTTCAGCTTGGAGGTGCGAGAGCTGGGAGAAGGGACTCCTTGCTGTCTTCAGAGGTGCAAGGTGAAAGGACAAGGGGCAATGGGCAGACATTGCAACAAGACAAATTTGGAGTAGATGTTAGGAAATGTTTTTCACCCAAGGGTGGTCAAACACTGGAACAGGAAGCCGGAGAGATGGAGAAATCTCATACTCAAAATATGGCTGCTCAGGCCCTGAGCATCTAATATCAAGTTGGGTTCAGCTGAAAGCTTGGCCCTGCTTTGAATGGGGTGTTGGACGAGAGCCCTTCCCACCTTCTTTAGGCTGGGTGCTTCATGTCCGTCTCCAACTGAATCAGTCTGTGAGTTTGTGATCCCATAGGGCATTAAGGGGATCTAGGGCTTTGGCTGTCCCCCTGACACTGGGCTACAGCCATAATGCAGGGGCTGGTGAAGCCTACCACGTGAATCCGTGTGTGGTCACTCCCTCTCTAAGACTAGAAGAAAGGAAAAGGATCTGAAAGGCTGCCCATCTCCCCGTCCTCCAGGGATGAACCTCCTTCTGCTCGCTGGTGATGTACGGTCACCCTTCCCTGAGGGCACACAACTCTAAAACAAGAGCTCCAAACAACCTAAACACGATCCACGTTTCTTGGTACAGCCACGCTTCTTGTGCCATGCACTGGAGGGGCTGGAGTGTATCGCTCAACCCCCTCCCAGGCTGCAGGGACTAACCACCGCCCTTCTTCCCAGCCGGGCCCCAGACAAGTCTGGGGCTTGGCGGTGGCCAACTCTCCTGCCTGTGCCTCCATGCAGCCGTGGGGCTGAGGGTCATTGGGGTGGAGAGTGAGGACCCTCTCATTAGGGAGCTCAGTGAGGCTGGGGCTCCTGGTGCTGCCTCCCAGGTGAATGCCCTGACCACATCGTGAGCCTTCCCTTCCATGCATTCCCGCTGTCCTAGGGCGCAGAGGCACGGCTTTGACAGGAGGCAGGAGGAGCCTCTGTCCAGTGCAACCCGTTGCCCGGAGGAGAGGCGGGAGGGGAGGGAAGAGTCTTTTGGGAGGTGGAAAATGTGATGGCAGCACTGCCGCGTCAAAGAGGGAGTTGAACCTGGGCCTCTGATTTCAAAATTGAGTTTAAACCAGCGGAATATTACAATTAAAAAAAAAAAAAAAAAAGGATTTGGCACTTGCTTATGCTTTCCCTTTCCCCATCCCTGGATCCCATCACTGTGCTGGGGCAGTCCCCAGAGCCAAGAACAGCAGCTGGGAGGCACTGGGGTGTTTCTGGGCAGCTTTCCTGGAGCCCTGAAAAACCTGGGAACCTCAGCTGCCAGCTGGGGGGGGCAGCTGGTGGGGCAGGAGCTGCTGGGGTTAACTGGTGGCTGAACAGGTTGTGGTTTGCAATGGTGTTTAGGTTCCTAAGTCCTTTATTGGATCTAGCCCGGGGCTCTATTGCCAGCCCTGCTTGTGACATTAACAGGTCACAGCAGCCCCAGGGTTATCCCCGCTTTGTCCTTGCTGCCTGGACTGCCCACACGCTGCTCACTGGCATAACACTGAGTGCAGGGCAGCAGTACCCATGTCCGAGGCGTCTCAGCACAGCCATCACGCAAGTGCTGAAATCAATTTGTGAGGCGGGCAAGCCTCGCTTCTGGCCTTCTTGAAACTGTGCCACCACGCACGTTGCGGAGGATGGATATAAATAGTTTTTGGGATGTCCTGGGTTGCAGCAGACGGCAGGTATTTCAGAGGCGGTGCCGTTGGCAGTGTCATGCCAGGGCACCCTCTGCTACATTAGGGATTGTTTGCATCCTCCACAGATAAACCGGTGTGAGAGCAGTGCCCTGCGCCCAGCTGGGGCTGGATCAGGCAGGAGGTACAGAAGGGGAAGGGACAGGTGGTCATGTGGTCCTGGTGCAGGTCCTGCATGGTTTTGGACAAGTTGTTTAAGACCAGGTTTTAGGCAGAGTAAATAGGAGTGTCCATACACGCATCCTTAAACTCAGATTTTGTGTTTCAAAGGGAATTTGCCCATATATACCCCTCACTGGGTCCATACCAAGCTGTGTGACCGAGCAGGGCCATGTGGGGCCTGATCAAAGCTCACGGGCACTCTTATCCATCCTGTGCACCTGCAGTTTTTCTTCCTGTGTGCAGGCCATGTGCACGGGGAGGACAGTGAAAGCGCTTGTGCGTTCAGGGCTTCCCTCATTGCAAGAGCTTTGATGCAGCTGGGACAGTGACCTAGACATGGAGCTGCCCACGCTACAAGGTCGCTGTGGCAGATAAAACCTCCCAGGCTATGCCTGTGGGTCCATCCCGTTTCCCAAATGGCCATATTGAGCCTGTCCCGTGTGTGAGGGCTGCAGCGGGTGCAAACGGTGGGGGGGGGACTCAGGCAACGGGATGCTCAGCATGGTGGCGAAGAGCCCATCTGCCACCTAGCACGTGGCACTGAGTTGGCATCGGCAGTGCCTGCGCTGGCATTTGCAGCGTGCAAGGTGCTGAGGGCTCAAGCATGGGGCTGCTGGCAGGAGACCCCCGAGCTGGGGGAGATCTCGGCTGTGTGAGGATGTCTGAGCAGGGCTTCGGGGGGCTGGCAGCTCCTGGGTGCAAGGGCTGGGTCCACAGCGGTGGAGGAGGAGGAGGCCATCTCTGTGCCTTGCAGCCTGGTGGTTTTAACACTTGCCTGGGAAACAGGCCCAGCCCTCCCCAAGGGGGCGGGCGTTCCCCCCCCCCCCCCCCCACCTCACTTCTGGAGAGCTCCCAGCTGCAGGAGCAGGGCAGCCCTTGTCCCAGCACACAGCCAAGGGGCAGAGCCTGGCATCCCAGTGGGCAGCAAGAGCTGCGGGTGGCCAGGTCAGAGCACTCAGCTGGGAGAGGGGAGACCGGCAGTCTGAGTGATGTGGTCATTTAGGGTCAGAGCAGAGGAGGACACAGGAAGCTGGTGAGATGTTTAGGTCTCTCCGCTGGAAGCAGTGAGGCTCCAGGGAGAGCTCTGGGAGCATGGCCCTGACGTCTCCGGAGGGGAGATGCCACCACCAGTGAGCGGTGACCGAGCACAGCTGGCACTTGGCAAACGTGAAAGCGGGTCTTGTTAGACTGTGCACAGACTGCTGGTTGTATCCTCCGTCACAAACCCTCCTTAAAGCCTGGTAACATCCCCGGAGGTTTCCCAGGTGGATCTGTGGTGCTCAGCCCCCCCGTCAGCCAGTCCCAGGGAACTGAGGTGGGCACCCACCTCCCTCCTCTCCTCTCCATGTTGCTCCAGCCTCCCCAGGACTGTTTGCTGCTGGCTCTGCAGAGCTGGCGGCTGCTTTTGGACTCCCTTCAGAGCAGGTTTCATGGCACGGGACAGCTGGTTCCATGCTGATCCCAAATCCCAGCACGCTGTGGGGTTTTTCTCTTTTGGTTTCACAAATGAAGCTGCAGACCAGAGCAGTAGCCTGAAATAGCTTGAAAGGGGCACCCACTCACATGGCCTACAAAAGGAACAGAGGACCCAGTTGCACAAGGGTGCATGCAGCTCTGGGACTTTAGGACCAGCATTTTTTCTGGTGTTACATTGGTGGGAAGGCACCTACAGGGATTTTGAGATGATGAGGTGCTGGCTGTCTCTGAAGTCAGCCGGAGTTAGGTAGGTGTTGCTGGAAGCACCACTGAGCCCCCAAGAGCTTTTGGTATTGGGAGACCAAGCGTCTTGACTGTTGAGTGTTATTTAATGGAAGGATTTAAAGCCTAGGAACACCTCTGCCAGCAGGCAAGCCCGCAGCCTTGGCTCCTCATGCTCTCTAACAAGCCCACACCTCCTGACCGAGCTGCAGTAACTTGCTGTTTCTTTTCTTTACCCATAGCTCCCAGAATGGAGAGGAAGGTGGAGCCTGGCCGAACAACCAGTTTGACACGGAGATGCTCCAAGCCATGATCCTGGCTTCAGCAAACGGTTGGTCTCCATCGCGTGTAGGAAAACCACGGCAGTTCCTCTCACGCAAATGTCTCAGAGGCGTGCTGTTAGATAAGAAGAGGCTGGTGGGATTGATGTGTCCGGGTTGACTGGGTTGGCTTCAAAATTCCTTCTTCGACAGGTGCTGGTGGAAAAGCACTGCTGTCTGTGTTACCCTGCAGAGGAGAGGGGTCGGGAAGGAGATAGCAGACAGCCATCATCATCAGGCATACTGTAGACGGGGGTACCTCTTCCACCCAAACTATATTATCTATGTACTGGACAGAATGTTATCTGGCTTGTGACAGGGCTGTGTTACATGAAAGAGCCAGTCTTGAGCTGTGTTGTAAGCGACTTGGTTCCAGAAAGTCACAGTAAATGAAATGTCTGCTGTGTTGCAACTTGCCATAAGGCAAGGAGGTAGGAAGCCGGGAAGATTTGCTTGTGGCTAGAGGCTGGGCCAGGAATACAGTAAGTGCCTGACAGTATCCTCAACAAGTCTCGTGTCCAGAGATGCCAGTGTGTGCTTCCTGCTCGTGCCTGGTCCCTCTGCCGAGCCGTGGGCTCGCCAAGGTTTGCCCCACCGGCTGCTGGTGGCTCTCTGCAGTTGTAGTCGCTGGGGTTTGGTTTGGGGTCGTTTGGGGTTGGTTTGTTCTGGTTTATGGCTGTGCCACGTGGAAGTGGTGGGCAGGGAGGGGTGTTCCCATGCACCCATGGTCTCCATGGCTTTATGTAAAAGAAATGCAATTATCACTCTGGCAGCACTATGGATCAAGAGGCTGGTTTTTATACAGCCTTTGTTTATAAATACCTCCAAGTCTTTTCCCCCTCGATTTAAAAATAGAAGTAGCAGAACAGCCATAAAACCCTGTGCAAAATGCTTAGGATGTTTCCTTTGAGCTGTTGGGAGAGAAGGAATCTGGAGGAGGAGGAGGGATGGCTTTGGTGTTGCTTTCTTGGAAAGCTGCTGCCGCTGAACTTTGCCGCTCTGCAGACACAGCTGCCGTGGCCAGGGAAGGGGAAGGGGACGAAGGTCTTGGGCAAGGGGGTTGTTTACACTCAAGGGAAAGAAACAATGCGAAAATGTGTCTCTGCTCTGAAAAAACGACCATGGAAAAACAGCCTCTGGGCTTGCATGTGGTTATCATCACCCGGTGCCTCCAGATCCGGTTTCCTTGCTCACAAAGCAAGCTGTTTTTCTGACTGCTCCTCCAGCAGTCCCCAGGATCAGAGAGCTGAGGGGCTCCCTTCCAGGTTAAGCACTGACTTCCACGTAGCCCCCGGGTCCTATTGCAGCAAATCTCCCGCAACCCAGAAGTCTCAAACAGTCCTAACCTCTCCCACGGCTTCAGTGCGCCCAGGGGGTTAATTTAAATCAGATCCATCTGCTAGATAAGGGCTTCCCCTGCCCCAGCCCCAGGGAGAGGATGGCTCCCTGCTCTCCATCCTTCTCTTGCCCAAGACGGTCCCTTTCTGGGAGGGATGGATGGAGGGACGGATGGGGACACAGCATAAGCTTTTTCCACCAGCACCGTGTTCTTGTGTCTCCCCTGCTCTCTGTGGCCCCCCTGCACTGCCCCCGCCCCCCTTTTCTGCTCTCCCTCATTAAGCTAATAATGTTGATTGGAGCAGGCTTTGATTAGGGGCAGTGCTAATTACCCGTTACGCTTTGTACTGCCCATCCCTGGGTGATGTTTCCTGGCTATTTAAATGATCCTTATCTCTTACTGTCACCTGCTGGGCTCTGTCTGAGCTCCGGGGTGGCAGGTGGGACACAGTGACACAGGTGATGGCACTCCGTGCTCTTTGCTCACCCGCTCCGCCGAGTGTGAGCTGCTCCCGCACAGGGCGGTCGATGCTGACTTCCACCGCACTACGTCAAGGCCGTGCTCCAGTCTGCGCCCAGCAGGGCCTGCCTGGGAGGCCGGAGTTCCTTTGATCCTGCTCTGCTCCGTGAGCATCTGGAAGGGGCTGGTGATGCTCTGCCTGCATCCTCACCCTGTGCCAGGGGTTATCCTTCGCTTCAGCAAGCGGCAGAGCTGGCCCTGCCATGCCAAGCCTGCGTGATCCAGTTGCTCTGAGGATGAAATCGCTTGCCCAATGGTTCAATCACCCTCCCAAGCCAGAGTGCCTGGGGAGCTGGGTTCTCCCCAGGGCTGCAACCCTGGTGTAGGGCTTCTGGCTCCCTTCCCGCGCTCCCTTCCTCTGGACCTTCCTCCCTTGCAGCTGGAAACAACATGAAAAGCCAGTGTTTTGAGCCATCTGAAGGGGCAGAGGCGGCTGCTAAGACAGACCAAGGAGCACCGATGCTCCAGGATACCAGACTCTAAAGGGCAGACATTCTGTCCTTAAAATACTCTGGCTTCCCGTGAGAATTTATAGGGGTGCCATGAGATGGTGGGAGAGCAGACGGGGAAAGGCAGCCCGCAGAGGTCCTGCTCCCCAGCTCCGCTGCCTGCGGGCAGGGGCAGATGTGCTATATTGGGTTCTCCTGAAAGCCCCACCAGCAGCTGCAGCAGCACATGCGCCGGGGCTGCCTCCGGCTGGCCTCTCCTCCCCTCTGCTTACGAGGGCGGTGGAGCCACTAGCTGGTTATTTTTTGACGAAGCCTAAATCCTTGTTTTCCTCCTCAGGACCGTTTGGGATAATGTCTGGCTGCCGGTAAAGGCTGAACGTAACCTTTCCAGCAAAAAGAGCTGAAGTGCCCTGCTTGGCAAGAGGGGCTCAGTGCCCATTTATAAACCTCTGTTGTCCCTGTTCTCTCTTCTTTTCGGCCCTAATGTCAGTGGTACCCAGAAACAGCCCTTTGGCCTTACCCCGGGCCAACTGGCAGGCTGGGAACTTCACGGGCGGCTTTTCCTCCCCCATGAAAGCTGTGCTGTGACTGCAAACTAGTTCATGGGGACCAGTTGTCCTGGATGCCACTGGGACCCCCCCAGCCTCCTCACTGCCCTGGTGCAGCTGGACTCATCCGGGCGGGGAGGGCACAGAAGAAGGTGTCCAAGACCACCAAGCCCCCAACCGGGCTGTATCCAGCTGAGGGAGCCCAGAAAAAAAATTCTCCCCCGCTGCCAGAGGCCATAGTCCACCTGTGAGCCTGCCCCTGGCTGCAGCGTGACCTGACAGCACGTCTCCGGCCATCCTGTCCCCGTTCGTAACCCTCTGATGGGTGTGGGGTTGAGCCGGTTGTTTATGAAACAAGCTGCTGATAAGGCGAGCGAGGATTAGCGATAAATGTCACTAACTGTATATGCACATCTCCTCCAGCCCTCCTCCAGACCAAGGTCCTCAAAGCCCCGCCAGGTCTGGAACCCATTTAATGGGGACTGTAGAAGAATTCTCCTGCTGGTGAATGCTTCCGCAGTGGAAAGCAAAATGGCATTTCCCCGCCGTGGTTCGCTGTGTTTATACACCCTCCTGTGCATCCCCCCCCCGGGCCCGGCCTCGGTGCACAATATCCCGCCTGTTTTCGGACACACTGTGGGTTTTCCTCCGCCTGCTTCAGCAGAGCAGCTGTAACTTTTCAAGCTGCAGTTGCTTAATACTTCCGACCTCTGCAAGGGGATGTGTACACAGCAACATTTCAGGGGGCTGGTGGGATTGTTTAGCTTTCTGGCTGGCTTAGCCACCTCCATCTGCTCAGGGGAAAGCAAAGGCGACACGGAGGCGTGCACAGATCTGGTCTGGAGCGAGAGGGAAAAAAAGGAAGAGACCAGCCCACGTTCTCTGCTCATTCTTTTTCTTTATTCCCTTGGTCTCTCTGCCTGTGAAAGGAGGGAGCAGCAGCCCTGGACTCTGCCTTAGGCCCTTTGGGTGCCCTTGCTGGGTTTTTCCCAGGAAAAGCGTGTCCATAGCCACATGCACGAAGCAGTTAAAAGGCTGAAACGGGATCCACGGTATCCGATGCGAAGACAGGGTTTTAGCAAATCATTTCTGAGCGGGCCTCTGCCAGGATCCCACGGTGGGATCGCTTGTGCTCTGCCATCCCCGCCGTGCTCATTTCTCCCCCTGCCTCCGTGCATCCCCCTTGTCTCCATCCAGTCTCTACCTTCCAGCAGTGCCCCAGCATCCCAGGGGGGAGAGGGGTGGGGGGCTGTGCCCTTCCCCACCCCTGCGCTTGCTCTCTCTGTGCTGGGGCTTTGCAGAGCGACAGGAATGAATTTGCCTTCCCCTCCCCCTGCTCCCAGAACTAGACCATCGGACACGCTTGGGCATTGATTTGCTTCGTGCTCAGCTTCCTAGAGCCATTTGGTGGTATTGCAGGGGGGGGATTTTCTTTCTCCTCTCGTGTGCTCTGCTCCCGGAATAAACCTGGCTGGCGAAACACTGGGGGCAGGGTTTTAAGTGCAGTGGGGAAAAAAAAATAAAAATTTGATTGCCCTTAACGCTTTACTAATGGTTGTGGCTGTACAATATGTTTGCAATGGGCCACTTTTGGAGGGGGGGGATGTTTTTCTGCGGAGGCAGCAGGTGGGGAGGGGGGCAGAGCAGACAGCGGCAGGCAGGGAGGGGCAGGCAGCCCCATCGCTGCTGAGGGCAGAGGAGAGGTTGCCCTACCCCAGCCAGCCTCCAGCCCCAAATCCCAAACCTTTAACAACGACATGGGATGGAAACAAGGGATTTTGGTGCCGGCTGCGCCACACTCCCCAGCACACACGCGTTGCAGCCGTTCCACGGAGCAGTAGTGCTGCAGGGTAATGGTGGGTGGGGGCGAAGGCTGGAGGCACTGAGGTCTGGGTTTGACACCCGGTGAGAGCCTTTTGGGGCTGCTGGGGCTTGGGGTGGGCTCTGGCCGGCACTAACAACCTGCCCTTCTCTTTTGCCCCCTCCTCTGGCGTCCCCCACAGAAGCTGCCGACGGCAACTCGACCCTGGGCGGCGGGACGGGCACCATGGGGCTGAGCGCCCGCTACGGCCCCCAGTTCACCTTGCAGCACGTCCCCGATTATCGGCAGAACGTCTACATCCCAGGCAGCACCGCCACCCTCACCAACGCCGCTGGCAAGCGCGATGCCAAGAGCGCCGGTTCCTCGGGAGGCAACAAGAAGAAATCCGGGAAGAAGGAGAAGAAGTAGAGAAGAAGAAGGAGACCTTAGAGCTACAGGGCAGCTGGCTCCAGCACTCCCCCCAAACCACAGCCCAGGCCGGAGGACGAATGTGATATATTTTGTGACGCAAAAAGTAGGAAACGCTGCGAATGTATCTCATCATCATCAGAGCTAGGAGCAGGGTCTTGCTGCTGTTAGATCTCATGATGAAAACCAATCCAGAAGCTAAACTGAACACAAACAAGTGCCCTGTGAATACTTGCTAGTGTTTTATACAGTCCCTCGGGTATTAGAATATGCAAGGGTGGAAGGTCTTTTGCCACATCTTTGGATCCAATTTTCTCCCAGATAGTCCGAGAAAGGCACAAGGCTTGTGCTCAGCTTTGCCCAGTGTAAATAATTTTAATGCGGATCTTTCAATTTATAGACCTTCGATCATTTTTTGGAAAGGAAAAGGCAGTTCCTAGCTTAGAGCCCATGCTCCAGATCTTT
The DNA here is from genome assembly GCA_034782735.1 of Sagittarius serpentarius. NCBI lineage: Eukaryota > Metazoa > Chordata > Aves > Accipitriformes > Sagittariidae > Sagittarius > Sagittarius serpentarius. The sequence goes on from JAVKLA010000042.1 coordinate 1,225,801, forward strand.
GCTCTTAAACTTTCCATTAGTAAAATTCACCCTCAGTTAATGATAGCGATGGATTTGTTGCTGAGAAGTTGGTAGGGAGTGCTTCAGTTCCTGCTTACCTGTTGCCCAGATAAAAAAAAAGTAAGTGTTTATATTGCATGAGTCAAAGGGAATATGGCAAAGCTGCATCCTAAACATTTTTGGTTTTTTTTTTTTTAAAAGTGCAACCACCAATGGCCTGAAACATGAGACAAAACCAACCCCTCCTGATGTCTGAGAGGTAGGGAATTCAATGAGGAGCATGCCAAGGTGTGCGGCAGCTGCCCCCGCAGTTCTAGGGGTCTCCGAAGAGCAGACACATCTCATCCCTTCTTTGCAGTAAATATTTATATGTACAGTCAATGTTCTTCTGGAATTAAAGCTAAGTCTCGCTCCCCTGTGGCCAGGCAGCCATCTGGCTGAGCCCCCGCCAAGGGCACCAGGGGAAGATGCTTCACGTTTCTGCACACCGTGTCTGCATGCACGTCCTTCACCGCCCACCTGCACTAGCGCAGTTATCTCCGCGGACCCAGAGGAATCCTCGCATGGCCACGCAGTGTGGTGTGAACGCGCCGGCGGCTGCCTGAGCCTCCACGTTGGGGCTGCCTTGCGGGGCTGGGATCGGCCAAGCGGGATAGGGAAACTCATCGCTTCTTAGTTGGGATGTCTTTGGGGATCTCAAAGGGATGAGATCTGCAGAGCTGCCGGTGTGTGGCTTTGGTGCAGAGTAGGTGACTGAGTAAGTGACGGTTGGGACCAGACCCGGAGAAGGGACCCGAGAGCTGAGGGTGAGCATGGGGTGATGCTGCAAAGCTGGTGAGCCGGGGCAACGAGGGGGGGGGCATCGTGTGGGACCGTGCCAGGCCAGCCCGGAGGAGGCGATGCTCCTGCTGGCTTTGGGCTTTCCAGCCCATAGAGGGAATCGAAGGATGAGGAATAGAGTTTCTCCACATGACCATCACCCTTGCACCAGGCCAGCTTCCCATAGCAAAGCAGCTCTGAGCCCCCCCCGGGAAGGCAGAGGGGGTCCTTGTGTAGCCAGAGCGAGGAGAGGGGCTGCAGGGTGGCCAGGAAGCGGCCGCGCCGGGTTTCCCAGTGTGTGCGTGTTGTTTTTCCCTTTTTAATCACTTAACACGTAACTCACCTGAGCAGATCCAGCCCTCTTGGCCAGGCCCTGGCACAGCAGCGGTCACCCCCCCCGCCCCCACCTCCCTCCCCCAACCCAGGGCAGCAGGAGCATCCGCCGTGTTTCATCCGGATCCAACCACCTCCGGCACTGGCTGCGCTGGGAGCGATTCCCACCCTGTCCCCTGCAGATGCCCCCTGCCCCCCCCGCCCCCGAAATGCTGTAGCTGAATCATAGTCTTTATATTTCTTTTTAATCTGCAATCTGAGGTAGTGTAGTGAGTGTCGTGTATTTAGTGGCGTGTTATTTTTAATCTCGGTAACTAACTTAACTTGTGGACACCAGTATTTTCAATTTTCTCTGTATCTTCTTTCCATGTGGTCTGTGCTCCAAGTGTACGTGAAATGAAACACGTTTGCCCTTTCAATGTGTCTAATATTGAATTATACTTATATATTATATATATGCTTATATCCTTCTTATACCCATATAGACCAATGTCAATGTGTTACACGCAAGTTTTATACTCTAATATTTATATTGCTTTTTTTTCTTTGGAAAAAAAAAATAATAAAAGGGTTTCTTCTGAATGAATGATATTTATTCCAATGGGAAGAGGGGAGCACGGATGGGGCCTGTCCATCCCGATGCTGTCACTGTGCCGAGGCTGTCGGCGGGGAGGGTGGTTCAGGCCCAGCCTGGCTCTGGCAGCGGGGATGCTTTCGGGACACCTCTGTCCTCCGGTCCCCCAGGCCTTTGGGCTAAGGGTGACACGGCCGTGGGTGGCACTGATGCGCTCTGGCCAGCGTTTTTGGGGAAGGGCAGGGCAGACCCTGGCACACCCCACCAAGGAGGCTGCGGCGTCCACGGCTACAGCCCCTTCCCCAGCCCTGGTGGGGATCTGGTCACCCTTCCCCATCACGGGCCGGGATCTCTTCTCCCTTCTCCAGCCCGAGGCTCCCCTCTCTGCGCTTTGAGGGGGCAGAATGGCGGGGAGAGAGGGGGTCTGTGTCAGGCACTGTGCCCTGGGGGCCCTCTGGCCAGGACGAGCCCCCCACCCTCTCCCTTTGGGGGGCGGTGGGGCAGGGGGGTCCAACACAAGCCAGGGAGAAACGTCCTGTGACTCGGGGTGTCGCAACCGTGGAGGAAAAAATAAGCTGCTGCTGCCCAGATGTGAGGGGGAGGGTGGAGGAGGTGGGGGCAGGGCAGCCGCGGGAGACAGACAGACAGACACAGCCCGGGG
>JAVKLA010000042.1:1232982-1244047 GCA_034782735.1 Sagittarius serpentarius
GTGTCTGTCGGGGCCAGATGGGGGGGGCCAGGCTGGCTCCCTCCAACCCTATGGTCCCCAGAGTGGCGTGCACAAGACAGCCCACTGGAGTGGGGGAAGAAAATAGTTTTTGTAGTGTTAATAAATAAAAAAATACTTTAAAAAACAGTGCTTATTTTATCTCTATCCCATCCTTTTTTAATTTTTGTTTTAGTTTCTGCTTCAAAACGTATATGTTAGCCCAGTAGCGTGTCTAGGTAATTTATAAATCAATAAATGTATTGGGGCAGCGGGTGTACAATCAAAAAATTTGGAGCCCACTGCTCTGCATGATGCTGGTGGATGCCTCATTTTTGAAACCAGAAATCTCCCCCCACCACTTCAGCGCTCTGGGGTAACACGGCACCTCTCCCTGCTGAAGACCATGAGGTCTGCTGACCCCTGCAGAGCTTTGGGGTGTCCCCAGCCCCTAGCCGAGCAAGGCTCCCATGCTCTGAGGCCACCCCAGCCTGACTTTCCTCCATCCCCATTCCCTCCGGTCAGGCCCAGCGGCAGGTTTAGACGATTATTTTATCGTGGCTCTTTTTTTCCCAGTTTTCACAGGAGAACGCTGATGCATTGAGCCGTGGGGTGCCCCGGGAGACCCCGCTCACTGCCCCACCAACCCAATTCAAGACCTCCTGCTCCTCAATTAGCAACTTGTCATTGAGCTCATCAAAAGGCAGCTAAAAAAAAAGAGCTAAGGAGGTTTGACACAAACTAGGACAATAATCAGGTCTCTGTCCTCATTTTTAAATTACCCCTGCAGTCCCCAGCATCCATCCTGCCAGGGACCAGCTCCCGAAAGCCCACTGGGGCAAGCACTGGCCAGCCAACCCCATCGCACACCCACCGCAGCAACGGGGCTGCCTTGAAGCAGAAAGGGGGCTGGGGAAGAGGCAAGGACATTTTGGGGCACAGGCCTGGCTGATGGCCATGTCCCCCCAAGACTGTGCCTGTGGGGGGGATGAGGAAGGCACCAAGGAGGATCCGGGATGGGGAGGAGATGCTGATGGCAGCTTGCTGCAGCAGGAGGGGCTGAAGCAGCTCCAGGGGGTACCGAGGACCCCCTTGATCATGTTCCACCCCCACCTTTCTAAACCCATGGTGGCAGGGAGGGGAGCAGGGGCTGCTCCCCGCCACAAGCAGGGGGTAAAGGCAGCGCTACCCTGGGCAGGAGGGTGCTGGGGCTGACCGCAGTGGGGATTCGGACACCCCACGAGGTACCTACCTCACCTGCCCTCACCTACCATGAGATGCCAGCAGGATTTTGCAACCTGCACTTGGGCCCTGGGATGAGGAACACAGCCCGGGCCTGGTTGTCCATGCATGAAGGACGCAGCCTTTCACAGTCAGCTCCAGCCCCCCCCCGGCCCCCGAACCAGTCACAAGGGCAAACTCTTCCTGGACCAAGCCAGAGCCACCAGCACGTGGCAAAGCATTCGTCCCTCCGAAGTGGCCATCTGGGAGAAAGCATCCTTCATCCCAGCAGAGCAGCAGGGAGCAGCAGCCTGGCCGATTCCTGGCTGGGTTGACCTCTAAACTCAGCCGGCGGCCAGGCTGGTGCTGCTTATGTGAGAGCGAGGGCAGGAGGACCCTCCGCGGGGTCACTAGGAGCGATGCTGCTGTCACAGAGCTGCCGCACAGGTATGTACACCTTTGGGGACAAGAAGTGGTGTGACCAGGGCTCTGCTTACTGCTTTATCCCTGGGGACTATCCATCATGGCCAGTATTTGGAAAGTAGGGGTGGTTCCTGCCCTCACCAGCTTCCCACCTGCCTGCCTTTCAGCCTGGGTGACATTTGGGCGGGGGGGGGCACCTCCATCCCCCAGAGCCCACTCCACGTCTGGGCTCTCAGGCACCAGACCAGGTTTGCCAAGGTGGATTTTCTCTGCAGGGAACAGGACTTCCAGCCTCCTCCTTGGACGCAGCGGCAGCACCCAGCCCACCGCAGGCAGCTGCTGTGCTGCTCCAGCTCCCCAGCAGCCCACCCCAGCCGGGACGATGTCTCTGCGGCTCAGTGCCACAAGGCTCCAGGTTCGTCTCTGCACCAGCAAAGTTACGATAGGGAAGCAAGATCACGTTTTTGTCCAAAAAATAGTGTTTATTTCTCCATCTTTCGTACATACAAACTGTCACAGTAACACAGTGCTACCAGAGCATCACTTGCCCACAGCTGCAAAGCCATGAAAAAAAGGCTTTTATATTAAGGGAACTGCTACAAGAAAATAAAAGCTCTCAGGCAAGGCCCCAGGCTGGCCCAGGTGCAGCTCACATATCCTGATTTCTCTTTGATTTTGCAGCTTTCTGGGGCTGCTCAATGCAGCTATGGGCATTTGGCTGCTCAAAGGCAACTCCTGCCTGCACTTACCAGCCTGGCAGAGCCCAGCACCCCCTTGACGCGAGGGCGGCACATCTCTTGGCCCCGCAAGCAGTCCTCTGACGGCCCAGGCACTGAGAAAGCAAAGAGACTGATACCTTAATCGTCCTACCTGCCCTTTTTGACTCTCTCATCCCTTTGCAGTGAGGCATGGGAAGGGGTCAAGCCTTGCTTCTAGTGGGCTCCTGGCTCACCCAGGTTTGAGTGCCGGGAGTCCCGAGTCCCTGGACCGCAGCCAGCATCAATCTGCCTGACCAGCCGCTCGAGGCTGAACCAGAGCAACTCTTCTCCCCTCTGCAATCAGCATTTTTCTCTTCTAAGCACAAACCTCTTGTGCGCAGGCATGCACCTCCCTCTTCCCAAGGGCCTACCTGCAGCCACTGGCTCGCTGTTATTCTCTCCAGTTCATATGCATCACTGGGTTTGCACGCCAGAGCCGAGCACCTGGGATGCGAGCGAGATAATAGCCACGAAGTGCATTTCAAGCAGGGAGCAGGCATCATGGCCTGCACAAAGAGCCCTGCTGAGTGCAGCCGCCGCTGCCACCGCTGCCACGAGGGGACTGGTGGCCATTCCACGTGCCGCGCGGGGCCGCTGGGCCGACCTGGCAGAGAGGCACACGCTCTCCTCGGCTCCCCCAGCTTTTTATTAACGCTTCCAACCCATAATGTAATAACAAGCCCCAGGAACACCTGAAATGCTATGAAAAATAGAGTTGTATTATTGTTATTGAACATAAAAGTGTATTAAAACTAAAAGCTGCAAAGGCTTGGTGTGACCCCCACCAGGGACCAGTGCTCCCAGTAGTGCTTGGGCAGGCAAGAAAAAGCCTGCCCTGTGCTGGGTGACCCCAGCCATGCTGAAAGCCCCCCAGACCCTGCTGCACCACTTGTGCTGGCTCACCCCTCCCTGATCAGAGGGTGACAACCTGCCTTCTTTCAGAGAGCATTCCCAGGCACCCTATTTCATTCTCCACTCTCCTGGGTACCCCAGCTCCTACCTGGGCTGGGATCAGCCTGCCTCTTCCTGCTGGGATGCGACAGCAGCCAAGCCGTGTGCCAGTCCCAGGTGATGCTGGGCTCTTACGGATCACCCCGTTACTTCAACATTACAAATACGTTGAATTAGAACAAGGAAACAACTCAACACCTGGAAGCCACAAGATGGGGCAGAGCCATTCCCGCTGTAAACTATTGCACCAAGAAGCAGCACCCTGCCAGACAAGACCTGGGGTCCTTGCTTTGGCACCCCGGCACTAAGCTATGTGTAGGGAGGGCTGTGGCTTGACCCTCTCTCCCTGCTTTTCTGCCCAGTCTCCTCCAGTACAAGAACTGCAAATGATGTTCCCTCCCCTTGGCTGAAGCTTTTGACCCTGCGGTTGCCTACAGGGGCAGACCAAAGATCGGACAGGAGAGCTAAAACGCAAAAATGGGCACAAATGGCCCCAAGAGCAAGAAGGAAAATAAATTACCCTTTATAGCCATGCACAGATCCCAGAGTGAAACTTTATTTTACTCACTGAAAGCTCTCACAGGTCCAGCAGTTTTCTGCCTCTGTCTGGGGGCAACATCTAGCTTGAGCAGGTGATGACCTCCGTGGTCTCCTCAAGGATGCCTCCACCTCCTGTCATCTTGCTGGCTTTGCTGGTCTTGCTTGGTTCTGAAAACAAGGTGTAGGTGGGGAGAAGCACCTCTAGGCCAGCTCTGGTACAGACCACCTTCCTCAGGGGCAGCGGCTGGCTGGGCTGGAGGAGCTACCTGATCTCAGGGCACTGGGCAAATTGAGAAGTTCCCACCACAGGGTCCCGGGCTGCAAAACGCACCACGTTAAGGGTTCAGGCCTCCGCCTGTCTTCACCCCAACTCCAGACAGCAGGCGTAGCTCCTCAGGGGGCAACATCGTGACCCAAACAGGACTCCGCACCTCAGGACACAACCTCCTTACGAGGCCCCCGTGCACCCCATGGGAGAGGACAGTGTAACAGAGGATACTGCCCACCAGGCTCTCACGGGATTGTGCCGGCAGAGGATTACAGCCCCCCCAAATCTCCCCACACTCCACGCTTTGGCCTTATCCATATAAGCCCGGCATTGCCTTCTAGACACAGCCAACCGCTGGCGTCCTAATAACGAGGCCCAGACAACACCTACCCTTAAGAAGCATTTACGGCTTAAGGCTTGAGCGTATCGAGCTCATGATGCCATGCTCAAGCTGGCAACCCTGAATTAAGCAGCCGCTGAGCACTGACAGGCGCTCGGTGGCCGGCTGACCGCCGCCGCCGGCACAGCCGCAGGCAAGGAGCATTGGGGCAGGCGCTGCCTGCACAAGCTCCTGCCTGCAGTGCCGCAGAAGATGTATTTTTATGATTGGGAGGGGATGGCAGGAGGGAGGGGATGGGCTCAGGAATACAAAGCAGCAGCTGAATTGCTGCCCAGACACTGCAGGCATGAGAAATTAACTCTTTCAGGACTGAAAATCTTTCACGCTGTCACCCTAGCGCCTGAGATACCAAGGGCAAACACAAAACCCTGCAGAGGAAATAAGCTGTAGGATCCTGTGCAGGATTTAAAAGCCTTTCAGAGACTCTGCTAAATAACTATCATGAACCCAACACCTCTCTCATCCTCTCCATGCCCTGGAGCACCCCTGAAACTACCCCTCACCTCTCCTTGCTGCCTCTGCCTCTCCCTGCCCTGCTCCCCAGCCGCAGCCCCACAGGGTATCCATTTCACCCGCAGCACAGCAGGCAGGAGGCATCTCTTATGGGTCTGTCCCTCACCTCCCACCCCAAACCAAAAAAACCCAAGAGAAATGTGGGCTGTGCATGCAAGATGGACAGGACAGCACTTCTGCATTGTGCACAACAGCTCTGACACACGCAGGTCACACGCAGAGCCTGGCTGGAAGGGGACCAACAGCCTCCAAACCCAGACATCGACCATCTCCCTTCCCCTTCCAGGTCTGCTGGTGAGATGTCCCCCGTGCAGGGTGGGCATTTTTCGGTGCCGGACCTTGGCGTGTGGATCCTGTGTGGGTGCTGCCGATGGGTCAGCCCCTCTGGGTGGTCTCAGGTTGCTGCTGCCGGGTTGTGCGAGAGCTGCCTGAGAGCTGCTCTCCCATCTCAATCCAGCAGCAAGCAGGGATGAAGCATTTGATTTGCGCAGACAACACAGGGAGTATTCAGAGCTGCCAGGCTCACTCATCCCCTCGGGGCTACAGCAGAAAGGAATGGCGGGGGGGATGAGAAATGTCCCCCCCAGCTGCCAGCTGGACATAGAGTAGCTAGAGAGAGCTGAAAGAAAGCAGGAGCCTGTACTCAATGCACTTCTTGTCTTCATCCCTCAGCAAAGCCGCTTCTCCCCAACAGCCCCACTTTGATCCAGCAGCCCCTTCTCCCCCCAGGCTCTTCCACATCCCCCAAGCCCCCTCCAAAGCCCCAACCCACAGAAGCTTCTCGTTCCTCCGGGAAGAGCCATCCTCCTCCCGCAGCCCAGCTCTCCCCCAGGCCAACCCCCTTCCCCCCCACACAGCACGAACCCCGCAGACTGCTCCCTCCACCCACCTCCGCTCCTTGCGGATCCCAAATATTCCCTCACACCCCCACTGACACTCTCACATCTTTCTCAGCCAGTGAATTTTCTCACATCCTCCCACCTTTTCCTTCCATAAATGTATTTGGTTGCTTTTTTTAACCCGTGTAAACCGTAAGTATCTGCAACATCCTGTAAAGAGGAGGGCTGTGAAATTACAGCTTGGCATTTAAGCCTGCCCCTCCTGGCTTCATTCAAGCTCTTGCGGAAGAGACACAAAGAGCTCCAGTTTATAATTTCATATGCCTCCTTCGTGCCCGTTTTCTGAATTAAGCAGCCCCAGGTCTACCCCGTCATCCTTGCTGCCTTCCTCTCCACCTTATCTAGCTTATGGTGTCCCTCCTCAGGCAGGGGAACCAGAACTGCAGGCAGTACAACATACTTAAAACAGAAGAAAGCCACTGCTGGGGTTGTTTTTCCTTCCTCTCCTTCCTTTCCCAGGGACTCCTAGATCTCAGATGGGGATTTTGGGTTTTAACTACTGCAGAGCACTGGGCTGACATTGCCACAGACACCCCGTAAACCCCATGTTTCACTCCAAGTGGCAGTGGTCAGCTTGGAGCATCTCCCTGCTCACGGAGTTGAAAGCGAAAGGCACACAGGGCAAGACAACCCCTTTGAGATGCTATAAGCCACCGAGCATGCAGTTGAGGCCTTCTGCAGCCCTTCACAGTTAGTCTTTTGTTTTTACCCACTAAAATATTGTCAGAAATATTCCTACTATTCACAGTCTTCCTGCTGGATTTTGTTTCCTGCCTTTTAGCCTGTTAAATATGGGTTAGCAGTCATGTAGGAGCCCCCCTCCCATCCCACGGGAGCCAGCTTCTTTAGGAGACTGCAAGAGACCCCTTTGGAAATCCAGGTGCCCTTTACCAACTGGCTTCTCATGCCATCATCATCAGGAGCAGGACAACAAGAAAACACTGAAGGTACTGAACATTAATAGTAGTATTTTGAGCAATGAGTATTTATGGCTTGACCAAGGGACTGCCGGGCTGGAAACCCATGCCCAAAGATGCTACTTTCGGTCATCCCCAGCAGATCTCATCTGAGATTGCAATAGCTTTACAGAAGACTGGCAAAACATTTCAGGAAGACTTGGAAATTGCTGCCTCCTACCCACAATCCACAGATTTTTGCCCTGAGACGATTGCACCCACTGGCAAAGGCTGCAACCTGCCCTGCTGCCCTCGCTCAGTTTGGCGTTAGCACTACCTGGGTTAAAGATGACCATCATCTTTTCTCCCACAAACCAGGCAACAGCCTGAGCAATGGAACAAGGGGTGATGTGTCCGCTCAGCACACCACAGCTTCATCCTGTCTGAGGAAGAAGAGTGCCCTTGCATCCAGCCCGGCTCAACCCTTGCTCTCTTTCCTTTGGGTGCCTGGGCCAGCAGTGATGAATTTGTGATTGATTTCCTGCCTTCACTTTGCTGTGTGGTGGGGAGCAGATGGCATGTGTGACGTCGAGGCGACAGAAAAGGACACCGGTTGAGTCACTTCAACCACAAACCAATTCTGAATCATTTAGCTGAAGCTCTGAGGGTAGGACAAGCGCTGAGCCAGACCAGAGGAGGACATTGAGCGATTCTGTGTGTGCCCTGCCATGGTCCACATGCCTTTCTCAATGAGCTGGCTGCAGCACTCCCCTTTTGCTGACCTCGCTCCCCAACAACGGGTCCTTTAAGCTATTAAGCAGAAGCCCAGCAGCTTTTCCCATTCCTTTACAGTCTAGGGCTGGAGCTGCTCGTGGCTGAATAGACACAGCTGCCTGGGCAGGATGGGAGTCAGAGATCAGAGCTGACAAGGCTCACACGCTGAGCTCCTGTCTTCTCTGGCAGCCGTGACGGAGGATGGAGAAATGTCCTGACAACTGGTAGCGGGGTGATGATGAAGCACAATGCGTCCCACTGGGAGAGCTCTTGGAGACTGCAAAGCGTCAGGCAGGAGGCTCACAGGGAAGAGGACTCGGAGAAGGACCAGCTCCAGAGGACCCTCTGCAAACACACGGTCTCGGTGCACCACGTGGCAATGCCAAAACCAGCACAGGCTTGGGACCTGGTGTGGGTTAACCCCAGCAGGCAGCTCAGCCCCACACAATCGCTCCCTCACTCACCCCCAGTGGGATGAGAGGCAGAACTGGAAGGGTAAGGGCTGAGATAAAGGTGGTTTAATGGGTAAAGCAACAGCTGAGTGCACAAGCAAAGCAAGACAAGGAATTCATTCACCACTTCCCACTGGCAGGCAGGTGCTCAGCCATTTAGCGGCTGGTGAGGTTTAGCTGCCCACCAGGGTTAAACTACGGCAGGACCACACGGATATCGCATTGTACTGAAACCACTTTCTGAAAAGAGCAAAAAAAGGGGAAAACCCAGAGGGCAGGGGAAGGAAATCTCAGTGATAGGCAGAGTTCAGGCTCATGTGCTTGAAACCACACCCCCACCCCCCTCCTACCCCCGTGAGCGTGGTGTAAGGAAAGCCCTCTTGGCCCTTGCACCCTGTAGGCAGCAAGTCAGGGCCCCTTGTTTTTGCAGGTGGGGAAAGGGGAAATCCTCCCTCTCCAAGGGAAGCCGAGTCTGAAACAGCTATGAAGGTGGTGAGTGTCCTCCCAGGGTTTTGATTACAGCTGGAGAGCTTCCTGCGACCAGAGCACACAGTGCTCCTCTGGAAAAGGGCCAGAGGGGTGAAATCAAGTCGGGGAGATGTCAATGGGACACAGGGCACGCCATCACCAACAGCCGAGGTGGCATATAGGAGCACACGGGGTGCCGTGGTCATACATACCTACAGGTTTTGGGCTGCTGCCACTCACAGCCACAGTCCCATCACCGGTGGAGGACCACAGGCGCCCTGCGTGTCCAACAGCACCAAGACACGTCTGCCACGCAGACACCACACCAAGCTGATCAGGGTCTGATGGGGCAGCAAGGCTACGCTAACCATGGACCCTGCTGAGGCCAAAAGGCAGAACAGCCCATTAACTTTAAATCCCCACCCTTTTGTACATGTAAAAGATGAGCAAACATCCCACTGTTACTGTAGGCTGCTGAAACCAAGTCGGAGATTGCTCTCCATGCTTCTCCTGACCATCCCTCTCCTATATTTGAGACAGAAAAGTTGTAGCTTCATCTCTTCTACATCTCTACTCTGGTTTTCTTTTTCCAAATGCTTGGCTGAGAGATCTTCCTCCCCCACTCTTCTGGTCTGGTCACCAGCTTGCAGCCACTTCTGTGGCACAGATCTGGCACCACATGTCCTCACTGAAATCCTTGGGTCCTGTTTTTCTCTGCTTTCTTTGCCACCCTAAGCACATCACATCCCCTCTACCCAGGATCTCCCATACAGGGACTACTTTCCGCAGCACATAAGCTGCTCTAACATCTCTTCACACTGTTCTCCTCAAACTGTCATTTCTGAACCTGCTTCCAAACCGTCTCTTTTTCCAAACCCTCTTGATCTTGCTTCCTTCTGCCCCTGACACGGCACAAGCCCCTTCTCTCTATCTTTTCCTGTAGCTGCTGGCACCTGGCAGTATCTCCATATATCCCACTACCACCCTGACTCTTTCCATCTCTTTGCAAGTCTTTCTGGCAGAAGTGTAACAGTCCTGTCTTGACCATACATTAGAAGGTATGATTCTGCTTCCTCAGCCCGGGAGAAGACCTTTTAGTAGCGTCTGTTGCAAGAGCAGAAGCGGTAATGGTTTTAAGCTAAAAGAGGGTAGATTCAGACTAGACACAAGGAAGAAATTTTTTATGATGAGGGTGGTGAAACACAGGCACAGGTTGCCCAGAGAGGTGGTAGAAGCCCCATCCCGGGAAACATCCAAGGCCAGGCTGGACGGGGCTCTGAGCAACCTGATTGAGTTGAAGGGGTCCCTGCTCACTGCAGGGGGGTTGGACTAGATGATCTTTAAACGCCCCTTCCAACCCAAACTGTTCTATGATTCTAAGAAAATGTCTGGCGTCCCAGTCCACAGGCAGGAGCGCACAGTGAAAGGTGCTGTGTAAGCCAGCATGAATGGAGGGGTGGAAAAGCTATTTTGGATATGGATTAAAAGGACGTAACACATCAGCAACTGCAGCAATGCCAGCTGGGTACGTGAACCTTGCCGTGGTTTCCTTGACAGCTGGGAGGAAGGAACAAACACCGAGCAGTAATAGTAGGCACCATTTTTTCCTTCCCTTACCAGACCTGGAGTTCTCTGCGGGAAGAAGCGAGCGCAAAGGCAGCACAGCCTGGCGAGCCGCACCTATCCTGCCACACTGTCCTGCTGCGGCGCGACAGGCTGCTGGCCTGCAAAGGCTTCCTGTAAAGCATTCATCACTTTGGCCCCATTAGCCACCTGCAAAGAAAGAACAGGACCCCGTAACACCCATGTGGCAGGAACAGGGAACGGAGCCCAGCATCTGGACTCCTTCATGGAGGCTTTGTGAGCAACAGCCTCACACCCTCCTCTGCTACAGCAAACAGCAGCTTTTGCCTCTGGCATCACAGAAAGGGACAATAAATATTCCATGTCCTGTTCCTCCATGTCTCTCAGGTATGGGGTAAAATCCAGTGGGCCTTCACTCCACTTATGCTTTGAGGGAATGTTTTCTCGCCTGATGGGTATGATGGGGGGTGGGAAGGCATCCCCCTTCCCCCGCCCCCCCGGTCTCTGGATGGGAGGGAATGGATTAGGACCCAGACTGCCTGGCAACACCTCCCTCCCCAGGGAGGACCGGGTGGGGACGGCTCCGCCAGGATTTTGGGGCATGTTGTCTAAAGCCTTTCACTGCCTCACAGACCCCAGCTGTTGGGCTATTTGCTGCCGACGGAGGCCTCTCTGGCTCCCGTGCTGATCTCCCCCAGGGTCTTCTCCCTCTCTGCTTCGCTCAGTTGTCTCCTTGCTCCTCTCCAATGACCGTCCCCGGGTACTAATGCCACCCTGCCCTCTAATCTCCCTTTCACTCTCGTGATGGTGCTCTGGCCGCTAAGGAGATTAGCCTGGCCTCAGCTGCTCGCCCGCCCTAGCAACAGGGATGTCACCCCTCGGGGAGCCACGTGCAGGGGTGACACATGTACTGCCACCATC
>JAVKLA010000042.1:1266784-1297850 GCA_034782735.1 Sagittarius serpentarius
CCGAGAGATCCATGTGCCACCTGGTGTCCAAAAGCAGCTCTGCACCGTGACCCGAATTGCCGAGGGATGATGCTTTCGACCTCTCTAAAACGTAAATACACCACCGAGGCAGGTCCTGGACCGTGCCCTTCAGCAGCCGGAAGGGTCGGGGCTGGCCCTGGGGCAAAGCTCTGAAAACCAGGTATACACCCTGGGGAAGAACACGTTTCTCTGATGAACATGCAATTCTCTTCCCCTAACCAAGAAAAAAAGCTCAAAGGCACAAGACTTTTCTCCCCTTTCACCTTTTTAAGGAACAGAAGGTTGGGGATGTTTGTGTACATTGCCTTTCAAGTCCTCCTATTTATACATCCCTCTGTTGCACAGCTGCATGACTTGCCCTAATTGCTTGTTCATAACAGTTCCAAACCGTGTCCTCAGTGCAGGGGCAAACCCCCTCAAACGGGCAGGGTCTGGAGCTGCAGGCAGAGTAAAGGGTAGAGATTGTGGGGGCAGGAGCACTCCCTCTCCCCAGGTGATGCACACACACCCCGCCTGGATCCTGCTGCTCTCCTGCCTTGAGTGCAAAGGTGGGGAAATAGCTCCATAAATGTTTAACACAGAGAGATGTTATAGGGAGCACTCAGAGATGGTGGACGAGAGCCCCAACATCTACCTGGTAATGCAGGAGGAAGGAGAGGAGACAAAACCAGTGAGAAAAGCAGTAACTGGCTGTACACAGTGCCAAGCAGATATCTCTGCCAGGCAGCCTACTCGTAACACAACTGCTGGGACAGGCAATCAAGCAGAAGCATCTGGGAGAGGGACAGTGCAGAAAGCAAGCACAAAGCACAGTACCCACACTGTGCAGTGTCCTGCCACTGCCACAAACCCTGCCTACAGCCAGCCTGGCTTTGCCTCTTAGGCTGCTCCCAAGTCACACTGAGATGCAGGCATCATGCAGCCATGGCTTAGCCAGGAGACCACTCCTCCCCTCATAGCTAAAGAGGGCCTCATCATCTGGAAAGGCCTCCAGGTCTTCACAAGATCTTACTAAGGACTGCCAGCTTATTAAGCCAGTTTACACAAGAGAGACACCTCAGGTCAGCAATGAAGACCTTCCAGTCCACCAGAGCCTTCAAAAGGTGGCAGAGGAAAGCACGTGCCAGCATGCTGCAAAGCCAGATATCCTGCATGGTTTCTGGAGGACCAAGCATTCGAGGTCCCTTCAGGTGCTCTGCCCTGCCCTCTCTCTGCACACAAACGCAAAGATGAAATCACTTCCTCCTGCAGAAAATGCGCTTCTCTATAGATTACAGAAAGCAGGGCCATGAAACCCCTCAGCCAGGGTGATGTGAGATGAGATGCAAGGGAAAGGATGAGCTTGCTGGGGTGAAAGAACAAGGTGTAAGTTGGCCTTTAAAATGTAGGTCCTACCTTAGTCCAATGTAGTCTTTGCCGTTGTACGGCTGGCTGAGAATCTTCTTTGGAGACTATCCCCGTGGAAGCAGTCAAGGTGCACAGGCTCTCTGAATTCGAAGCCAACGGCAGGAGGGAGAAATACTCATTCCTCATGGAGGTGGTGGGATGCCAGAACACCCTGGGTGCAGAGGAGCTGGTGGGATGTCTCCAGAAACAGTGTCTGGTAGCGGATGGGTGGTGGTGGCTGGATGTTCCTTGCAGGGCCTGGAAGTGAAGTTGCAGGCAGGGAAGAAGAGCCTGAAGCCATTTCTCTCTTGGTGCTTTCAAGGTATTCTTTCAGCCTCTCCATCTGAAGCAGAAACAAGAACAAACCGGCGGTCAGCTTATACTCAGCTGCCCAGAGCAAACAGGGTACCACCCTGAAGCATGTCGCAAATGATCAGGTCTATCTCAAATCCCCAGCCTTCTCACAAGAACACTGCCAACTTCCCTTGTCAATGAAAAATGAGCAGAAGAAAGCATAACAGGCGACCCATACTATCACTTGGCGACCCGACGTCCTCCTCCCATGAGCTGACAGAGGGAAAGGTGCATTCCTGCAGCAGGGTGACCTCAGAAGAGGTCTGGTGAGCAAGCTACAGCTGGAAGCCCAACAGTGAAGTAGAGTCTGCTCCCAACCCCGAAAGTCAGTGGTTGAAACAGGCCTCAGAGATGTGTAGTGGTTTATTTGGTCCGCCTCAACTGTCTGGAAGCTTGCAAATATATATATGTGTCCCAGCAATCTACGTCCATGAAGATCAAACAGGGTGCTAGAGACACACTGTGTAGCATAGAAATAAAATCCCAACTCTCTCTTTGCACTATCCTAGTGTCAAGTGAGGATAAACAGGGAAGAAAGCCTGTGGATCTGCAGGACAGCCAGAGCCTGCGCTCTTACGGTGGTGTGTTCACACCACGGTCAGCCTGTACCCCTCACTGCTTGACACCTCAGAGACCCTGACAGATCTTCTCTTGTGCAGCATGACCCTTTTTCACCATGTGCCCTCCTCCCAGCTTTCGACCTGACCCTAGCATCAAGCAGGACAAGGCTGGTGAGATGAAACGTCTTGCCCACAGTATCCAATATCTCAGAAAGGAGAGGTGTCCCCTGGTCAGCTCACTCCTGCCTCGTGATAGAGAAGAGGCAGAGCAGGAGCTGCCACAACCAACTGCCTAGCAGTCCCAAGCAGCCCAAGAACTTCAGCAAAATTAGTTTGATGTTTCCCTTCCTTCGATCTGTGCTCTCTCATCTTGCCAAAGGCAAACAGCCAGAGGGAGAAGGCTCAATAATGGAGATGTTTTCTGCCTCTCCTCCATCAGAGGAGCTGCTTACAAAAGTATGTTGTCACCAAGAAAAGGATTTCTATAAAATCTCTATTTCAAGACTGTTTTGTACAAACAATTGCAAGAAGCTTTATCTTACTCTTTATTAGTTTTCTTGGGGTAAATTTCCCAATACGTTTAAAAAAACCCAAACCAGCGTGTGTTTTCTATTCTATCAGACAAGGGACTTAAGAGCAGAAGTGTCCACATTCAAATCCAAAAGTTTCCTTAACTGTTCAGCGTTGTTCTCCAGAGAGCAAAGCCAAGTATGCACAGACTGCCTGGGCTTCCAGGCAGAGCATGGCACTCAGTGCAGCAATAGGAGACTACTTGAACTGAGGACGCCAGCTAACACTGGGCATCCTGAACAACACAGATTGCAACATTTCTGCTTTTCCCTGCCCCACACTTCTGTTAATACAAAAAAGCAACTCTAAGAATACGCTTAGCAACTTCTAGGGGGGATCTTTGTGTCCAGGGAAAAGCCAAGACACTCCAGGGTCAGTCCTACATAAGGCAGGTCACTCCAGGGCAGATTTGGGTGATGCTGAGCTGAAAAAAGCGTGTCAGGGGAACGCTAGACAAAGTACAGGAAGAAAGATTCAAAGCAGACAGCTCTCTTCATACTAAATCTAAGATTCAAACCTCTTTAGAGCACAACAAAACCCCAGAGCTGCCTGCGGAGCAGGGTCAGAATCAGCTCAAGGTAAGCTGACCCAGAGACTGCTTCTGGGCTAGGGAGAAATTAAAGTAGTCGTCTGTGGACTGATCTTGCTGGCCTCACATCTATGGATACTGCCAAGAGAAAAAGAAAGCAGGGAGCAGCCAGAAGCAGCACGAGTGTCATTCAGCCTCTTCATCTTTCTCCTGCCTCTACCTGTTTAAGCAAAAGTTGCTCAGAGCCTCCTGAGGGCACTCCCCAAATCTCTGACCAGGGGAGCCTCTCATCATTGTTTCTCCTCCTTCCAATGTCACCTCTCCCCAGAAAGGGACAGAGCTCTGAGGAGAACGCAGTCTCTGGCCTGCTGTACCCCATCCCCAACTCATCAGCCCACATCTCAGCCCAAGATGGGCCTCCTCACTCAGATGGAAGACTTTGTTTGCCAGCTGCTGCTTCTCCACCGTCATCTGCTGCTTCTCCACACCCAGCACCTTCTTCCCACCATGTGCATCAAGTAGTTTCTCCTCGAAGTCCCTTTTTGCTTTCTTCATTTCAATCTGCAGCAATTCTGTGCAGTCAGTTCCAAGTCCAGCTGCAGAGGCAACAAACATATGGGCTGAGCAAGAACGTAAAAGGAGTATATGTATATATAGGGATGGGGGGGACAGGACACTTCCCTGCTTTTCCTAAAAAGCTCTCAAAACCTTGACCACCCAGCCCTCATGCAGTACTCCAGTCACAATCAGAGATGAAGATTCATGCCTCTGCCTAACCCAAGAGGCAAAAATACCCTCCTAACAGTCCATCTCCAGTCCAGCCATTCACACTGAAACACAGGCAGCGACACCTTTCTTGCTTTCTTTCTTTCACACTACAGATCAGGCACAGTCTGGAGGCAGCTGCTTGCACTGCAGTGACGGGAATGGCATTTTTCAATTCCACCCCGTCCCAGCTTCCATTATTTCATACCAGACAGAAACTGCAGGGGACTACCTGACTGCCTGCAAATTCAAGAGATAGGGGAGACTCAGGCCCACAGCTCAAACCTCACTTTCCCTCACTGTGACAACCTGCAACCTGCTTGGGTTTTTGGTTTGGGTTTTTGTTTTTTTAATGAAGATGTAAGCACATGCTCTGTCAGAAAGATCAAGCACAACATGTACAGCAGTAATCAATTAGGCAGGAGTGAGTGGCTGCGCCTGTAGTCCAGCATCAGGTAGAAGAGGCCTTAGTCTGATCCCTAATAACCTGTTACCCAGCCACATCAGCAAAAAACCTTTCTCTCCAGTTCCACTACTCTGCTTCAGTTTTCTTCACCTTGGTTTTTATCAATTGAGTTATCTAAAAAGAA
This sequence comes from Sagittarius serpentarius, assembly GCA_034782735.1. Taxonomy (NCBI): domain Eukaryota; kingdom Metazoa; phylum Chordata; class Aves; order Accipitriformes; family Sagittariidae; genus Sagittarius; species Sagittarius serpentarius. The sequence continues at coordinate 1,271,560 of JAVKLA010000042.1, forward strand.
AAGGAAGGGAAATACAATTAAGAAAAGCGCTGATGTAAACAACCTCCTCTTTTCATCCTTCAATACATCCACAAGCCTCACAATGCCCAGTGCCACCCACTGCAGGGCTGTGCTCTGCCCTGGCTGGAGAAACCCCATCTGCCCACCACCTGCTACTGCAGAACCTCTGCCTGAAGACTGACATGTCCTTCTCTTAAGGAGGACACCACAGGATAATGGTTTCTTCTGGAAGCTGCTGTCAATACAAACCACTGAATCCTGGTAGGACTCCCCACCCACTCTGGATTTAATACACGTGGAATCGCTGTGCCCAAGCAATGGGAGATGTGCTCTAAATGAAGTACTGAAGATCGGCCTCAATCCCTGTCCCACGTGCAGGGTGGGGATGGGAGTGGGTGTGCTCAAAACACACACCGTAAGACAGCTCAGCTCAAGGAAATACATGGAGAGAAAGAAGGAAGAAACTCTGATGGCCAGCAGCTCCAGTGAGTACAGGGATGAAGCAACAGGGTTTGCTCTAGGACCATGATCTGACGGGGCTGGTTTCAGCTGAGCTATAATCAGTGAAAGCACTTACCTATCAACCACTCAGGGTTCACATCAAGGTGCTTGCACCTGAAGTCGTGGTCAGGTCCATTCTTGTACGATTGGGGAGACCCATTCATCAACCAATTTATAATAGTGAGGTCTGCAGCAGAAGGCAATGAAGCAACAGAGCATTAATATTCCTGCAAGCAGCTGGGTTCAAATAAGGAAAGGTCTCACAATGAAGTATCTGCCATTGAGATTTCATAAACACATCCAATTGTAACTTTTCAAGATTTCAGAAAAACATGAATGAGGAAAATGTGGAACGGCTTCTCCATGCAGGACAAGCAAGTAAGCTTGGACTTCCCCAGGTAGAGGGACAGTGAAGGGGAAGAACAGAGGTTTAAACTGATGAATTGTAGGGGTATGGAAAGGATGGGGATGATTCTGCTGTTCACCGTCTATTGAAACAAGACTGGAGCCATCCCGCAAGATCAAGAATTGGGTTCAAAACAAACAGTTTTGAATGGGAGTTGGACTTGATGATCCCTATGGGTCCCTTCCAACTTGAGACATTCTATGACTCTATGGTAAGAGGAAGGAACTCTTCACATGAGGGGCAGCAGAGCTGAGACTCTCCTGCCCTGGATCTTACAGATACTCAGAGATGATACACCTTCAAAGGGGGACCAGGCAGGTTTGTGGAAAACAAACCCACTCAGGGCTACCAGGTACACTGAAACTACACCTGATGCAGTCTTGGAGCAATGTGAGCTTGGAGGCCAGAAGATGCGACCCCTTTCTCACATGCTTCCCAGGCACCAGCTTTCAGTCACTGTCACAGACAGGATACTGGTCTGGATGTTCAGGCAGACCACGTAATCAAACATTTAGTCTGAACCCCTACGTTAAGTTCTTTTAAATAACAAGCTTGCTTTTTAGATAACATGGGGTCTCTCATTTATCTGAATCTCTGCTACAAGCAGTAAAGCATCAAGAGATCAATGGCAAGTAGACTCCACACTAGTCAACCCTCAGCTTTTTGACTAGCATCTCCCCTACTGCTGGCTATCAGCTATTTCTCCTCTAAACTAACCTTTATCCTCAGCCCCTGCAGTACAGGTTCCCTCTCTGCTCACGCAGGCAGCAGTGAGCTTACCCCTCATGCTGGCAGCAACCTTTACTGCCATTCACCCAGGAACAACAACTCCTGAATGAGTTCAGAAAACAACTTTCAGAGAGCTCAGCAGTCACTAGAAGGTGGCAACTACCTCAGCTATTCTTAGACCTTCCAACAAATTCCTTCCTTCATCTTTGCTTTACGTGGGACTTCTAATTGCTTTATTTTATTCTCGTCCATCTAACGGTTCGTCCTGTTTCAGTTCGGCACAGGATCTTTCCTCTTCTGAAAGTCAACTTCTTTCAAAAGGGAGAGCATAAACTACAAATGTAAAAAATCCACAACAATCATCTGACTACAGAAAGTCGTGAACTCTGCAACCATTTGCAAGGAAGCACACAAATAACAATTTAAAAGGAGCTTGCTCTACCCACAAACTTGTCGGATTATGTTCTTGGCATATTTAAGCATAGCGGCAGACCTATGAAGGGGGTATGTGCATAGATACGGACAACAAAGGATTGAAGACTATAACTTTTTTTTTTTTTTTGAACCAATTTCAAGTAACTTTAAGCTTTCAACAACCCTTTAGGTGAGCACCACCTTTTGCATGAGGATTTCCCTGGGGATCCTCTGCATAATACTCCTTTTTTCTCTCTTCCCCCTAAAAACATTAGTCTTACAAGTCTTCCACACAACTGAAAAGAATGAAGCCACTTTAACAAAAAAGGAAAACAGAACAGCTGTGAAAAACAGAATTTATGAATTTTTTCTTTTCTGCTCTTTGCAGGCAAAGGCACAAGAAGGATCATGCCAATTTTGTTAATCTGTTTTTAAGAACAATTTGGAGTAAGAACAGCAGCAAGTGGGCTGCAGACGGCAGCCAAGCAGCACTAGACATACGTGCCACCACCACAGCCCTCAGGAGGCCACCCTCTGCTCTTGGGCTGCAGCTTCCAGACAATGGCACAGACTCACATGCAAGCAGGCTTTCTTCCTGCCACCTTCTCCTTAAAGCCTCTCACTTTCCTGTCAAAAAACAAGCCTAAAATTCCCATTCTGCTTTCTGATGAGGCAAATTTATTCCCCAAGGAATGATACCAGAACTGATCTTCGAGTAGAAAGAGTGCAGAGGCCACTTCTGCAGGGAGGGATGGAAAGGTTTCGGTTGAGTCTCTTGCCCATGAGAAGGGCTCAGGAGTTAGTAGGGCAAAAAAGCAGGGTCTTGACTCACTTCTTCACTCTTGCCCACCCTATCCCAAAGCCACACATGAACCACTGGCTGCCTTCTCCACTTCCCAGATCAAGCCGAGAAGTGACGTGCTCCTCACCTTAAGGAGGTGTTGAAATCCAGGACGTACCTCCCTACCAATGTCAACTCTGAAGTCCAGCTCATGAGAAGTTTAGATTGTGGCACTGATCAGCTGCACAAAGGCCACCTAAAAAACAATGAAACAAAAAAAATCAAGACACACCTCCTTCCATGAGTCGGAAGTCAGTGGCTCATGACTTAAAAGGAGGCCAGAAGATTACACACAAAGCTGCAGCAGGAAAAAGCAGCAAAGCCAAAGCCGTTTCATCCGTACCAGATCCATCCTGCTACAATCTCTTCGCCTCCTGTGTTAGGCTCCAAGTGCCATGTCCACAAGAACCTGAGGAATTAAATACCTTCTGTGCCTCCGAGTCACCACTCTTCAGGCTATCCAACAGAGGCTGGAATCGCTCCACCTCATCCATTCCTGCTCCTTCAGTCAATGCCTCCAGAGCCTGCTCATCCCTGCTGTGAGACAGGATCAGCTGCAGTCCCAGAGGGCTGGACAAAGAGGTGGAAAGTATTTTGTAAGTCCCAGGATAAGCAGATGATTGAGGTGATGGTACCAGAACACATACAGCGGGTAAAAAGCGAAAGAAAGTAGTGTGGGTATAGCAAGGATTTACTAAAGAGGAAGAAACTTCCACCACTATTTTCCCTGCTTGTTCCAGCAACTGCCCCGAGGTGCCCAGGCAGACACCACACGGCACAAGCTGGGGCTGGAGGTGGTTGTCTGCAGGCACTGGACAAGACTCTCACCTGTTTATTCATAAAAGCCTTCAGGCATCTGATGATCTCATGTCTGCTCCATATCCCATAAGAGCTGTGAGGAAGACGATCAGCCAGATGACAAACTTCCAGAAGAACATACATGCCCTCTCCCCTCCAGAGCTCCTCGATAAGGCTCTAACGAGGCTGTCAGCACTCACCAAGATCCCACCTTAATTGCATCTTACACAGGAAAGACAGGAGAAAAGGTCATTTATGCATGAAAGCCCCAGACTGAGCTCTGATATAGCCAATATTCATACTGCTATGAACTGCCTGCCCCTACACACAGGAATCCCTCAGCTCCATCCCAAACATGGAACTCAGCATGGATTTAAGTAGCTGAGATGCCACAAAAACACCTGGTGGGAACACAAAAAAAAAAAAAAAAAAAAAAAAAGGGTACTTTTTTTTCCCCATGAACAGAACACCACGTTGGCATCACGAATCCTAGCACTTTCCAGAAGTCTTGTGGAGAAAACATGATGGGATTCCAAGACAGCAAGTCAACCCCAGGAACTGCAGGAGAGATGTGTGAATGTTATCAGCTGCCATGAAAAAGCAAAGACCCCAAGTGCTGGGGTGGCAGGAGCAGCAAGAGGAAACCAAGGGCAGGCACTGTCTGCCAGGCACGAGGGCAGGAAGAAAGGGCTGAGCTGCAACCTGTTCCGACAGTGTTTATTGAGGAGGAGAGACGGTGTAATGAGGGAGCAGAGGAGTTGAAAAGAGTCAAGCTGAGAGGGTCAAGAAAGCAGGTACAGAAACACTCAGCTCTCAAATGCAATGTCTCAGTGCAAACTGCTTAGAGACTCTCAAAAAAAAAAAAAACCCAAAGCACCAAGTGAACTTCAGAGAGAATATGGCCACATAGCTCAGTCCCCAGCCTCAGAAATTAGTGGGAAATTTAACTGGAAATCCTGCTCCAAGACACCTTTTTTCCCCTCTCCCCCCTCTAAAAAAAGATCACCAGCCAAGGTTTTGAAAGAATCTCAAAGCAGTTAAGGCTTATTCAGGTTTAGGGCAGAAGATATTTGCATGCAGATAGCAGGGGGCTTCACCCCAAATTAAACATGTGCAAGTAGACCCATCATTGGACTACTGTTTTTTTTTTAATACATAAAAGCTACATGTTTCTGAAATTGGAGTTTTGCTAATTTTCTCTCCTGCAAAGAGACATTTTTAAACATACCAAGAGATACCCAAAACATTCAGAATGCATCAAGGTTTTCTTTATAGCAGAAACTCTAGTCTGAATAACAAAGAGTATTTTCAGGAACTTTCAAAAAGTTGTATTAAAAGAAAAGATGCCATTGCTAACTGCAGAACTCAACTGATACCCCTGTTCCTGTGAAACCATGCTATGGAAGCTGGCCAAATGGGGAAACAAGGGACAGCTGAATCTTTATTACAATTTAAGATTGGCTTAATTACTGCCTGATCAACCACTTCCCTGAAAGCTTCCTCCAAGGCCTCAGTAAGCAACCAAATAAAGAACTGTGGTGTGATATACTAATGCCGGTAAGGTTTAACACTTACTGCCTAGGTATGTACATTTCTTTTGACTTATTCAAGGGGCTATTGTTTTAGGTCCTCTTTTAACTAAACAAGCTTCTGAAATTGGTATATAAAAGCCAGGTTGGAGTTTTTGTGTTGCAGCTGCTGCACAGCCTGGAGCGTCTCCTCCTGGTGACCCCAGCGCAGAGGCAGCAGCGAGGGTCAGGAATACTCACAGCACCGGATGCAGGTTACAGGACACCATCTCCCCCAGATCATCACATCCTGCTCCCTCAGAGGCTGCTGCTTCAACTTGCTCAGGTTCATCTCCAGCTGTTGAAGAAAAGCACACCTTTTTTAAGACACCTACACTTGTGGAGTGAGCAAGTTTGGCAAGCAGAGCACCATTTCCAACATGAGCTATTACACAGGTGTGGTGCAAATACAACCACTATTAAGCTTATCAAATACCCATCGCATCTTAGTCTCATCAGAAAGCTAAAATCCACTCTGAGAGAAAGCAGAGATGTGGCTCTATCCAAAACCTGTTTCCGGCCCACTAAGGCAAATTCATTTTATGCTTTTTCCTAAACCCTGTCTTAAGCAAATTGCTCCTCCAAAGCTGTTTACGAGGTTTCAAAGAAAGGAACACACAGCTCATGTACCATCAAAAAAAAAAAAAAAAAAAAAATCAAAACACAAAGGTACTCAGAGATAGGAGTGGAAAATATTTACAAAACACTGCAAAGGAAAATTAACCAAATAGCACAAATTAATGGGAAAACCTAGGAGCAGAATTAGAAATGCCATACCAGCAAAACTGTCCTCAGCAGTTCAGCCTTCACCAAGGACCACAAACCCTGAGGCTGATGATGGCTGGTAAATGAGTTTGCCTGCTCCAGACACCTCTCGGCCCGTGCTGAGATCAAGAAAGGAAAAAGCAACATGCCTCTGCGTTCAAAGACATATAGCTCCAGTTGAAGGCAATTTTTGATTTCTGTAGATAAGCTGCCTGGCCAGTTATAATACCTGCTTATATAGGACACTAGCTTCATCCACCTCCGTCCAGAATAAGTTTTGTCATGGTGAGCAAGCGTGGAGTCTTGTGGACTAACCAGGGGATCGGTTTGGTGACCTGAATACAGTTACCCACGGCTCTGGAGCTGCCCAAAAGCATCCATGCCTTCGCTGCTGCAGGTTCTTGCCCCCTGTAGGCACTAAGGAAGGCAGTTCTGGTTATTTATTCTTTTAACTGGTAAAGCACAGCAGAGCATACTGTTTATGACCTGCTGGGAGTTACTCCCCAGACAGAGCAGGAACAAGGGCAGAGCTTGTGTGTTTAAGAGACATTTGAGTTATATTACCATCAAACATATGCTAAACATTTCACTAGGCTGAAGGCCGACAATAGTGTACAAGGACAGTCTTTGCTGGACATCTAACTCCTAGGTAGAAATCCCAGGGATTTCCTTTATTTTAGTCCATAAAATGCTACTTAATTTATTGACAGAAATCCAAAGACCTACAATAAGCTTTTTAAACAGAGCACAGCAAATGAAAAATGAGATACCCCAGGTGAACCCCTGAGACACTAAAGAGAAAGGAAAGGTCTTCCTTCAATCCAAGCTCAATAAAAGGTATGAGAAGGACAACAAGAAGGATGACAAAGGACAACACTAGGGCCAGGAAGGGCTCCTGGGGCTGGATTATGCCAGGGGACCAAAGCTCTCCTGGCATCCCTACACCCCTTGAGGCTTGCACAGCCCCCCCCAAGCACCCTAGCCTCTCTCACCTCTGCTTCTGCAGCTGGAAGGGAAGAGCATCACCCAGCACAGAGATTACTCAAAGGGTCTGCAACAGGAAAAGGTGCATTTTTAACACCTATTGGCCAAACATGCTTAAAACATGCCTTCCCCCCCCACCGATGTCACCTAACAGGGATGTGTGTTGGCTGGAAGAGCTCGAGTTTGTTTTCCACATCCCGGCAAATGAAATTAGGAAAGAAGGAAAACTGCCTTCCAGCACACATTAGGCTGTAGCAAGGACAAACAGAAAAACCCTCCCCAAGGCAGGACTCGTGGCTTATGTCAAAGGCTTCTGAGCCAGAGGAAAAACAAGTCAGCATCATTCATCTCTGCGTGCTGTTAGGAAGATTTACTCTATAATTGCTAGCCTTTTGTCCAGTCCTACAGTATCAGGGACCAGGAGAGAGATTTTTACAATCTCAGTCACACACTCTGGAATCAATAAAGGCCACTGCACTCCCAAAATCCTGCACACACCACCTGAGTTCAGGAGCTGGGAGTCTTGGGGAAGGATAATAATAAATAATAATAAAAAAATAATGTCAGCAGCAAAGAGAAAACTCCTGTAAGAGAGAGAGTTTTTCTCACTAATTAACAGGCTGAACAGGAGACTAAACAAAGAGATAAGACATCAGCATTTCTTCCCCCCCTAGAGGGGACAAAGGTTTAACAGGCAGCCTGGAAAACCAGCTGTTTCAAAACAGGCTCGTTAACTCCAAAAGCCCAGCACCTCCGGGACAATAAGAAACACAAAGAAAACACCGACCTGTAATCAGGACCCTGCTTAGTCCCCACTGAGCCGGGCTTTGCCTCTCCGCTTTCCAGGACAGAAGAGCTCCTGGAAGGCTTTGGATCCCACGCCCGGGCATCCATCCACCGAAACCTGAAAATAAACGGCGTTCCTTGATTATTAAAACGCACAAGCACTACGTACTTACGTACTACATTCGCTCCCAGCGTCGTTTTGGGTTTTTATGACCTCACAGGGGCAGATTTTCACCCACCCATCAGCGGGGTGCTGGAACAGGAGCACGAACACCTCCTGCTCCGGCTTTTCACGTCCCGAGAGCCCCGGGACCCCGGGCTGAGGCGTTAACCCAAACCGAGCAACACCGAGGGCTAAAGTCAGTATTCCTGGAGTCTCCTGAAAATACAAAACTAAAAGGCTAAAAATGGAAATACACTTTTCTTTTTTTTCTTGCAGAAAGGAAAGCAGCGCCGCAGTTTGCATCGAGCACCCAAGCAACAACTAAACCTAAACTAACACACACTCCCCCCCCAATAGTACAAGAAGTGTTTTTATATCGATCAGGGAAAATTGGGGGGGGGGGGCAGGAGAATACCCCCCCCCAATTTTTTGTTGGTTCCTCTAAAAGCGGGCGGCGCAGGAGAAGCCGGGTCCCTCCCCCGAACGCCGAGCCCGCAGCCCGCGGCGGAGGAACCGGCCCCGGGCTCGCGCCGCCATGAGCCCGCCCAGGCACCGTCACGCCGGACATGAATATTCATGAGGCCCCGCCCCGCCCCTCCAGCAGAGCAAGGGCCGCATCCCCGGCGCCTGCCCTGGGTCTTCGCTGCCGCAGGCAGGAGGGGCCGAGGAGGGCCCGGGTTGGGCGAGGGGACAGGGAACAGAGTAAGAAAAAACAGCAAGGGAGGAAAAAACCGCTCTCTAGCACCCAAAATCGTTTTCACCCTCCCCCGGCCCCCGCTGCCCACCCGTCGCTGCAACTCAGTGCAGTCCGGCACCTTCAAAACCACCGTCGTCATCGTACAGAGGCGCGCAAGTGCGTGCCCTCAAATGTTTCCCACCGATAAATGAACCCAGGCCTCGTTTAGTGGCAGGTGTTGCCAGCCCAGCCTGTGCTTTACGGAGCAGCCTGCCAGTCACCCGGTGCTGGCTACGGACCAGGAGGTGCAGGTTTGCCACCTTAGCTGGGATACCTAGGGGGGTGTCAGGCTCGCCCTGGTCTTGCCCGGGCACCAGGCGTCCGTGGCTGGGCGACGCCAGGGATAAACGCTGGTCTAACGCGGCTCCAGTAGCCCTGCAGTATCAGACAGCAAGTGTGGTGCACAGTTTCTTATTTTTGAGAGCTCTTCTGCAGTGGGGGAAAAAAAAAATCTCTACAGACTGAACTTGCTTCCTAGCCGTTTCCGAAAATAACAAAACCAAATGCCGGGTAAGACGATATTCCAAATTTCCAGCCCTGTCTCAAAACACAGGACAGAGTGGCACTCTGGAAAGAGAAAGCCTGGACAGTGCTGGGGGGAAGAGCTGGCTGGGGGCTTTGCAAAGTAAGGTCATTCTCATCTTCACAGGTAAGAGAGAATTACAAGGTGGAGTTCCCTTTTTTCCCAAAACGAAACACCTACTGCTGCCGAAGGTGGGAGCCTGGATTCCCCCTGTAAATCAGTTCTACTACAGGGGGTGATGACAGCAGCAGAGGGAACAAGCCAGCTCTCTGACACCAGGTGAGATGGCAAGCAGGAATAAAGTAAGTCTATTTTCTGTTCGGACACAAGCGTTTCTTTTTCACAGGTCTGGCTAGTCACTGGAGCAGCACTTGGTGTCTTCTGACTTGCAAAGAACATTTTCTCAGCTGCAGAAGACTAGAAACAAATACAGCTGACCAAACAGGGGTCACCGAGCCCAGTGCCTGCTCTGCGGTGGCCAAATAACAAATGCAGGAATGGTACAAGCACAGGGTAAGCAGACAGCAGTACTTCTCCAGGGTACTCACCCAGTCACCAACAATTTGCACACAGAAGTGTCTTTGTTATTAACAACTTTGGTGTTTTTTTTTTTTTCTTCCCTCAGACCCTTTTTGAACCCACATTCACTCTACCTGGTGGCAAAAGCTTGCACAGCTCAACTAGGTGTGTGCAAAGCAACCTCTTTCTTTTGAACCAGCCCCTTGCTAGTTTCGTTTGATGCTCCTCCAATATCTAAATATTTGGAGAAACCCTCTCCAACACCTGTGGTTTTATAAACATCACAAATCTTTTCCCAGCTCAGTTCTCTCACCCCAGCTAAGAATCCCCATCCATCATGTACCCCTCATAGAGGAGCTGTGCTATCATCCCTCTCTGCGCCTAGTCTAATTCTACCGTAACTTATTTCTCTGGACACCCAGTGGGAGTTACACTGACTTACTGCCTGCTTCACGCTGTAGTTACATGTACTGTAGCTCACTTCTGGCCAAGCTTTACCTCTTCCCCACAAAGCTGCAGCCTTGGGCTGGTGGTTGTGTAAACATCCTAACGGGAACAGGCATCGCCTGTGAACACAGCAACAGACCTGGTCAAGTTGGTGTCTCTGTTAGACACCTTTTTCTTTTCTACTTCTCTCATGTTTCCACAGGTTTATTGGCAGAGACCAGACGCAAGAGGAACATCAATCCACACAGGCCAGCACGAGCTTATTTGATAAAGGACAAGTGTCATGGACCTGGGGAGGGGGAGCAAAGAGGGAGATAGTGACGGGTCTAGAAACAAAGAAAAATAGTCACCAACAAGGGCTTTAGGAAAGTGAGACGTCAAAGAACAGACTCTTATGGAAACTGCAACTCAAAGAAACCATGGTATTTCAAACCACTGCAGGAAAGGATTCTTGAGTCAGCTCTGCAGCTTCCTGCAAAGCTTTTACTGGAATTGGAGGCATAAGCAGGAGTACCCACCAGCCCACCTGACCTCTTGTAAGGGAATTCAGGGCACTCTCCTCATCGTGCACTGATGCTGAAAACTCACCAGCATATACTTTGAGGAGCTGAATGCCCTCCATTCATTCAGACGGCAGAGGACACTACTCTGCCGAGGATGATACGCACGTTCTCAGTAAGTATTAAACAGATGAACAACAGGTCAGGTAAGAAAAATACTGCCTCTTCATTTAATGTTTAAAGACATTGGTAAACAAACAGAACAGTACAGACAGAGGCTAAACCCCTCCCGCCTCCCCAAACGGCACGCTCCAAACCACGACAGGTACCAGGTGACGACTCCGGCAAAGGAGCAGCAAAGTCTGGGATTTGAGGGATGGCTGAGAGAAACCTCTGCTGTGTGAGGGCAAGACGACAGGACTTGGAGGAAGCAGCTTCCCCTCACCCACAAGCAGAGCGACGTCTCCTGGGTACAGTCACGAGGGAACGGTTTCCACTCCGAGCAAGCAGCCCAAATCTCTTGCTAACACACAGAAGGGCCATGTGTGAACTTGGAAAACACAGCTGGAAGCTACATTAAAGGTGCAAGACACACTAGGTACTGACCTTGGCAGCCAAACCTCTGTTCCACAGTGATTTTAGCCTCTCGAAGAATAAAGAAAACAGGGAAGTTAGGTCCAACTTGGCGAAGTGTTGCAGTACTCACTTGTGAACGCAAAACTGAGTATGGGGGGGAACGAACAAGACTATGCTCTGCATACGTTCTTCCATCCTGCTCCATCAAGCTGCTCCCTGCTCCAGGGACACTCCTGACCTCTATCCCACAACTGGCCTTGTCTTCTTGAACAGTTTTCCTTGAGCTGTGGAGCATCAGATGGTTAGAAGGGACATCAGGAAGCAACTCTCAGTGCAGGCTTCAGAGGACAGTTGACTGGGTACCTGAGTGGAGGGCTGGGGAGAGCAGGATGTATCAGGTGTTGCTGCTGAAGAGAGGCAGAGATTGTAGGCACAACTGCTCCAGCTCCCACCTTGCTGGCAGAAGCCTGCACGGGAGTTACGGGAGGTGATTGAACAAACACGGGTCAGGCTCTGAAGGCAGTCGCACAGCTGCCATCCAGTACACAGCACAGATTTGAGCCTACTTGATTTTCCATTTCCCAGAGCGGTGACAGCTGGAACCGTGACACGTGGTGGAAAGTAAGGAACACATTTCACTGCTCTCTGCCCCTCCAGGCAGCAGAAGCTTGCAGTGGTGGTGTTTCTGCTGACACCGCATGAAATCAAATACAAAGGTAGGGCTAAGTGGCTCCTACGTGGCCCGGTTATCTGCTCCAAGCACCCATGTCCAATGTGGGACCCCCCACAGTCCAGAGCCCCACATCAGAGCCCTCAGATCTCAACATCACTCTCTTTGTCGTTATCATGGTCACCATCATAAAACTCGTTGGCAGCTTCAGGCCTGGGGGAAAGACAATCACCATCAGTGAGGAGACCCTTGGCACCCTTGGGGCCAGAGAAGAACGCCTAGGTCACACTGCCAAAGGTCAGAAGATGCCCTGCACCCAAACACCCCATGAAATGTTATGTGAGGAGACGACACATTTCTAGAGAGAGGCTCCCTGGATAAAACCGGAGACTCAGAAGTGACTTAGCATCTGTTCTAGCAAACAGACTGTCTCCAGTATATCATCTGCTCTTCCTAGCAGAGACAGAAAGGGAAGCCCATTTCTCCAGAACAAGATCTGGTACCTGCTGTAGTTCTCCTCAGAGCCTCTTTCCTCTGGATCAGGCTCATCTGTGCGATCATAGCTGAGCAAGTCAGAAGGGACATCATGGATCTGCACGCTGGGAGCATGGTTCAGCATTTTCAGATTCTCAAATATTGTCTGCCTGATCTGATCCAAGTACTACATAGAAAAAAGAGGGAGGGATCACCACAGTGAGATCTGGCAGTCTGCACAGAGCCACAATTTCTAGCACTGCTACCTGCCTGCATCACCTATGTGGTGGCCACAAGAAACAAATTTGTGCAAAAAGCTATCTATCAGAGCAGAGGAGGTGGGAGAGTTAATTCAATCACTGATACTCAAGCACACAGAAAAACAATAAGACAACCCAGCAAGGTTCTCAAGCGCTATGAGACTTTCTGCTTGTTTTTCGTCAGTTTTCTGCCCTGCAAGAATTCCCGGCCTGGGCTCTACTTGGTTTCACCGGACAGAGCATCAACCACAGGCGGTTTGGAAGCACATAGCTGATATTGCAATAAGGCTGCGAGCACTTACCTGCCTGGAGTTCTGGTTTTCAATCCTCGTACTGACGTCAGGATGAAGGGTGAAGTCTGGAGCAAAGTATTCAAAGTACTCTGTGATGGAACGAGCAAGAGAGTTACAGCACAGGGGTAAGGGAGCCAGCCTGCACTGCTCTGCAGAGAGTAGAGCTCACTCTCCCACCATGCCAGGAGTGACCAGACCCTAAAAAGCACAGTGATGTACAGCTCTGCAACCACAAGGAATTATACGAAACAAAAGAGTGAGCAAAAGTAACACTTAGGTCACCAAATAGGAAATGATCCAAATTAAATGATACATGACACAGTAAGGGTGTGTCCGTCCAGCAAAGTCTGCTAGTGGGTGCATCCTGGTTTTTGGCAGGGATAGAGTTAATTGTCTTTCTAGTAGCTGGTACAGCGCTGTGTTTTGGGTTTAGGATGAGAAGAATGTTGAAAATACCCCGATGTTTTCAGTTGTTGCTAAGTCATGTTTAGACTCAGTCAAGGACTTTTCAGCTTCTCAGGCCCAGCCAGCAAGAAGGCCGGAGGGGCACAGGAAAGTTGGGAGGGGACACAGCCGGGACAGCTGACCCAAACTGGCCAGAGGGGTATTCCATACCATGGGACGTCATGCCCAGTGTATAAACTGGGGGGAGCTGGGCTGGGAGAGAAGCGCTGCTTGGGAACTAACTGGGCATCAGTAGGTGAGCGGTGAGCAATTGCATTGTGCACCACCTGTTTTGTGTATTCTAATTCTTTTATTTTTATTATTTTATTATTTATTATTATTTTGTTCCTTTCTGTCCCATTAAACTGTTATTATCTCAACCCACAAGTTTTACTTCCCCCCTCCCCTCGATTCTCTCCCCCAACCCACCGTGGGGCGGGGCGGGGGGGGGGAGAGTGAGCGGCTGCGTGCCACTTAGTTGCTGGCTGGGGTGACTAAGGCCATCTCCAAGATCAGAAAGTGCTGTCACTTTTGGCTCTGGTCTTATCTCTGGTCAATGCAGAATAGAACTGTAATTCTTCAGCTGATACAACAAATACTTTAGCTCAGCTAATGAGAAGAAAAGAGAACTCCAACTTACCACTGTATGGGAGCTCTTCGCTAATTGCCTCATCTACAAGCAATGACGTTTCGTAAGTCCTGAAAACATGCAGTAAGATGAGCTCAGTCCACAGAAAGCTACATGGTGCAAAGCTCACAGTAACTGCTTAACCAGTGACCTTCAACAAGCAGAGAAGAGACTCACCAGCATCGTGCCACATTGCGAACAGTGTAACCACCTCCTCCCAGTACCAGCAAGGGGATGTTGAAGCTCTTTACATACTCCACACACTCCCTAGAAACCCCAAACAAAAAAATGCCAGAGCTGTTAACTGCACTATGCATTCATGTGTCGGCAATGCCACTGTGCACTCAAACACTACCACAGCTGGTGTGATACACCTGGAGGTCAGGGCTTCCACCCAGGGAGCCTGAACCATGTGCTACTCTGTGAACCACTGCTCTGCGGCACCTTTGAGGCATAAAGCCTCATTCTGAGACCCTCTCCCGTCACACAAGATTTAAAACGCCCCCAAAAAACTGCTAGTGCTGCTGGAAGGCCAAAGTCTCAAGCCTCACAGCAGAGGACTCACTAGAGCCCTTCAGACTAAAGGACAGTCTTTCAACTAACTGCTCTGCCCCAGCCCTGCTGTACTTACCCATGTCCTCTTATACTGAGGTTAAAACAACCCAAACGGTCGCAACCCAGAGAATCAGCACCGCACTGGGGAACAGAAAAAGAAAAACTGAATCTCTGCTACGGAGGCATTGTTTTCCAGACAAACATCAGCATCCCCACCCCCTGGCCACCCTCATTCACCAGAGTATAGACAGCAGCTCAGCTAGGACACACCAACCCTGATTCCCTGGGAAGAGAAGGTAACGCATTGACAGCAGCCCCCTCTAACCTACAGCCTCTGAAAGGGACGGACACGTGCACAGAGACTTGCTTTCTTACCTGCAGTACTATGCAGGTGGGCTGATAGTAATCTACCACCTGGTTAATGACTGGCTGGAAGAGGTGTTTATAACCTTTGGAGAGAAAGGTAGATTTGTCATGGCTCTGGAGCAGAAGGACCAGCAAACACCCGAGCAAGGGGAAACGGCAGGCAACACCTACTTTGGTCATCAATGCCATCTCGTAGAGGCACGTTGAGACAGTAGTAACGACCGCTCTCTGCACCAACTTCATACATGTCACCTGGCCAGGGAAAGACAGGAGAGTCACAACAGCTCTGAGACTTCAGAGGTGTGGAAAGGCCAGATCTGGTCTGGGTTGAGATCTCTTAACCTAGCTAGGATCCCTCTTTCTTACAAATAACTATAATTCTGTTCATCTCTAATTGGTTTTTCATGCCCTTTCTTCCATCATTTCTCCCTGCAGCTCAATTCTGTGATTTTACACTTCTATACTCCAGCAGAGCTTTCAAAGCTTTCTGAAGTGAGGCCAGGTTCACACTATAAGGGAAACTACATACCTGTACCAGGAAAGAAATAGTTCCCATATTTATGAAATGACACTGTCATGACACGGTCAGTCAAGTAGAAAGCCTCCTGCACACCGTCTCCATGATGGATATCAATATCAATATACAGAACACGTGGATGATATCTATTGAATACATGAGGAAATACAGCATTACTGCCTGCACCGCACCCAACCTCGCTATTGCCCACACGCCTCGGCATCACCTGGCCCTCCAAAAACCACCACCGACATCCACCCGCAAGCCCACTTGCCAAAAGAACTCACCTGTCCCACCTGAGGCATATCAAATAGTTTAGATACGAGACATTTGTATATAGTCAAAGGCGCCCCACCACTAAAACATTTTCTTCTGATGTGCTTGGAAATAGATAATAGAATAAAAGGTTTTCAGATGGGGCCAGAAATGTCTTGGAAAGCACATGATGAAGAGAACCTATTTTAACCACCTGGGTCTTAGGAAGTTGGTGGGTTTTGTTTCCTTTACAAACAACACGCTGTTAGTTAATCTTTAAGAGCTCCATTGATTTTTAATCATCCCAGGAAATGAAAGGTAAGTTAGCCAAGGAGGAACACTTTACTTCCTCCACATACCAGAGTACTGGCAGCACTGTGTCCCAGCTGGTTAGCACCAAGAACACCAGGCTGGACTAAATTTACTGGAGAAGCTGCCTGCTGGGTCACAGAGACAGAGGGTGAAGAAGGGGAGATCGTCACAAGTAAATGCATTGGGGTAATAGTCAAAGCTGATGCGCTGCCGAGCACTGGAGACATGGCCCTAAGCCATCCCTGCCTCCCAGCTCTATTGCTGTCTGCTTGGCTGGAGAGAACTTCTGCAGCTTTTCACAAGGAAATACTGCATCTGGTCCATCCCCAAAGAACAGGGGATCTGGCATCCACGCCAAAACCCTAGAGGACCGGGGAGGTGCCTGAAAAAACAAGACAACATCAAAACAGAGAGGAGGAGCATGTGGTTCGTGCCACCTGCCTTGGAACCATGGCTTTAAGCGTGTCTGCAGTGATCTGATCAAACTGGTTGATGGTGCTGACTCATGCTGATTAGCAGACCAGTACCTTGCCTCAGTCTCCCAAGAGAGACGTAAACTATTTAAGGCAGCCCAAATTATTCATCCCGTCGACAAATGACAGAAAGGAGAAAAAGGGGATGTGTACGCACAGCCCTTACACACTGGCAAAGGGAGAAAGGGATCTTCTAAGAGCAGAGGCACCACAGTACTCCCACGGTGGGAAGCAAGCTCAAGTATGCAGCCACCTGCTACAGAAACAGTTCCTGAAAGCAGGGAACAAAAGAAGAAGGATGTATTATAATATCCCATGAGGGGTAACTGGCCTGTATTTGAAGCCTTTGGCATATGGGACTCGTGAGAATAGAAAATGGGTGTGCAGAGATACACAGTGAAGACCTGAAGTTCCAAACACAGAGCAGGGAAGACTGGCAGAGAGGAAGGAGGTACAAGAAACCCCACTGCATCCCGTAAATCTGATTCTGAGAGCGAGTAAGCTTGCCATCAGTCATGTAACTATTGTCTGGTCAACCTCAAATCTTTTTTAACTCCATAATGTCTTGCCTCAGATTAAGTGACAAGGAGGACATATGAGAGTACCAAAAGAAAAAAAAAAATAATCACAGATTAATCTAGGAAATGGAAGGTATTTCTGTAACTCTTCCTCACATTTTGAATTTATTTTTCATTTTCTAAAAGGAAAAAAAAAATCTGACTCTTTTCCACTCAAAGCAAGTGTCCTTTGATCATCCATGTGTTGCTCAAGTCCTGTTCTTACACCACTCAAGCAAGTCAAGAAAGATTCGAGTCATTTAACTGTCTCCAGCGAGCCGTAATTTGCATTTACCTACAAAAGGCTCACTGTGGCAAAAACGCTGAGACTCAGGAGACCCTGAAATGAGTATTTCACAGGTGGATGAGAAATGGAATTGAACAACTCTTCTGTATCCCTTAAGCTGCATGCAACAAAATTGGAGTCAGATATTCCAATTCTCAAGCCCCTCTTCTTGTGCCTAAAGAGGAGGCCAGACAAAAATCAAGTTGTTGGCCTTCCTGGACCCTAGGAAGGCAAACAAGGTGGGGAAACAGAACAGCGAAGCAGCAGGGGGAAACCACACGGCAGCCAGGACAGTACTGCACTTGCCCCACATCCTTACTTGAGCAGCTCCAGGATGCCGATAACTATGTCGTTAACATAACAAAACCCAGAAGCCTGCAAGACAGAGAAAACCAAATAGCATTAGAATGGGATCAACACAGACCCTGGGCCTCAAAAAGACAGAGCAATACCTAGATTTGCCTCATTACCTCAAACTTTTTGGCATGATGCAGGCCCCCTGCCCAGTTTATTGCAATATCACAGATCTAAGAAAGGAAAGATAAGTTCGTTTAAGGTGACAACGTGGTAACAACCTTGCAACCACTTCCCCAGTGCACCCACTTCAACCTGCCCAGCCCTGTGGCCCACAAACACCCTTCTGGCCTTTCCTTCTCCTACGGAGCCTTTTCCAAAGCTCCACCTTGGTCATCAGCCCAGCCAACCGTTTTGGTTACATCATGTCCATACTGGATTAGTCTTGTGCTCTACATTCCCTGTTAGACGAGAAAAGATCATCTCCCACCACCGCTGCTCTCCCTCCAGCCAGCAGCAGGCAGAGCACCTGGCACATACAATTTGTTCCAGCACTTGTTCTTTACACTCATTAGAGCTTTCTCAGGTCTCCAAAAGATTCAAACCTCCGTAGTTTTTTTCTATACCCTCCCGAGGGACCCTCTTCTTCAGACCTTCTGCATGGCCTCATTCATTGCATTTCCATAGAAGACCTAGCAGCACTCTCGAGGTCTCCCAGCAGCCAGTTTCACTGAAGACCCCAGGTTTGTTCTACAGCACTGAGAGTACTTCGTGAGTTTAGTACTTGCAGCATTAGTACCCTCTGACTCCCTCCAGATTAAATGTCTACTAAATGGTTGCCTCTGACAGTACAGGAATGATCTCAAGCTTAACAGTCCTATAGCACTAGGTATTTACACTGCAGCACAGCAGTGATTGCTATGTTGTTTTACAAAACAAATCCATGAGGTTCTCCTTAAACTGAAAGCCAGTTGGCTGACGCCTGTGTTTCAAAAGATAAGCACATCAGCTCAGTTACCTTGTTGTTCAGCTGTGTTGCTCCCTGCAGGGAGGCCCCAGTATAGCGAGAGCAAAATTCAAACAGGCCTGGAAACACTGGGCTGAAAAAGAAACCATGATTCAAACACAGAACATCTTCTCATTCCTCCTCATTTCTTCAGAGCAAAGCCAGGAATAAAACTGTCCAGGGACACTACCCAAGCAAGATCAAAACTCCTTCTCTGTGAAAGAGTTAATTTGGGATCACTCTGACCCTGCTTATAACACACTGAGTACCAGCAGGTGAGCAATCTGGCTGCAAACACAATGGGAAACTCAGCGAATTTGATAATGATTACCAAAGCTTCCAAGCTAGTCCTGAAAAGGCTCCCCTGCTCACAACGCATGCCAGCATCTGTCCTGCAGCCCTGCTGACGTATGCCCAGAGCCAGGACATAATGTGAGACACTGCATCAGGAGAGGGGAGGACTGGTCTGCTCCTGCACCCTCCCCCACCCTTGCTGTATCTAGAAGATCCTCCCCCCTCACCCCACTTCCAAGCGCACAGCCCAGCACTGCTCTTAAGACAGCAATCAGGTCTGATCGATCCCACCACGCAGAGCCAGCCCAGGCGGTGGGAGAGTACAGAAACACAGGACTTGGAGGCCCTGCGTCACCAGTTTGCTGGCATCATGTCACACATTTCATTCATGGACAAGCAATGGCTTAAAGACTGTGGGGTTTTATTTCCCCTTTCTTTTCTGATAAGAAGATGGTTTCAGATCATCAGAGCAGCAAGGTTACAGAACAGTTTTCTGATTCTCAGCCTGAATATTAAAAACCAAGCTATACTAATATCTTCTTGGGATAACACTGTTCTCTAGCTAACGTACCTCCTTCCATGCTAGTACTTACAGCTTTGCCCTCCACAGAACATGTAAGAACAACCTTACTCTCTGATAGCCCTTATAATCCTCAACCAGGCAAGGCATATTGCTATTTCCTCAGTCACCCACCCAGCCCTTTCATACATTTCTTTCAAGTTTCATCTCTCACGAGCATTAAGGACTGGAATTGAATATTCTCAACAAGAGCTCATGTAGTTTTGTACAGAAGCATGAGTATTAACTTAGTTCTACCTGAAAATCAGGCTCTCAAAGCTGTCTTGAATTTAACATGCACATATTAAGGTAGCTAAAAAGACAGGCAATTATTTAAAAGAATAGTTATCATGTTCAAGAAGAACTGGAGGCTCTGCAAGAACAAGTAGAGATACGGTCTCTAACCCAACAAGTTTATAGCCTAAATAAAGATCTAAAAAGGACTGCAAAATCTAAAGAGAAGGGAAAGGAATCAAGGAGGTTCCAGTAATCTGATATACACAGGAGGGACACACACTTCATTCTGGTTAAAAGCAAATAAGAAATGGGACATGCTAAAAGAGCTCTCCGAACACGAGCAATGCAGGAGCACCCTTTCTGACTGTGGGTTCGCAGGAGGCGCAGAGCACTCACCAGTCATCACCCACGTTGAAGGCATTGAGGCTCTTGGTGAATCCCTGCATGTTGTTGGGACTCACTCTCTGCAGGAAGTCTATGTAGTCCTCGGAGTGGAATCGGCACATGTCATGCTGGGATGCCTGGTATGGCTTGAAAACCTTCAAGAGAGAAAGGCAAGACTCATTTCCCATCCAAAATTGTGGTTACTTTGGCTATAAGAAATCTCAAGCTAATCGACAAATGACCTGCACAAGGTATATCAGAAAATGTTCCAATACATCGGCTTCCTGACATTCATGTTCATTTAAATTCAACAAGTTGCTCCATGAAGCCTGCTTTCCTACTGATTTTTCTCTTTCAGCCATAAACCCGTCTCCTGCCTCTCATAATAACTGCAGCTCTTGCCACATACTCTCCGATGCCTGCCTTCCCCCACTGCACACCCCCCCCTCCTTGGGCAAGCCAGCAGAATAAAACAGCTGAGTTCAAACTACAGCTTCTTCTTCACTGGGGGGGCACTATTCCCCAATCAGTCACCAGCTTTCACACAATTTTAAGACCTTGATATAGCGGTGGTTTTGGTCCCTCTGTCAGATTTGCCTGTAATGGGCTGATAGGTTCAAAAGTTATTTGGACAAAGCTCACAGACAGGAGAGTTGCATAAGCTTTGTTTCCTTTGGAAAGCCATCCAAAAGCGGTCAGGGAACTGGACGGATTAAAATTAAAGATCTTCTGACAATACAGGCTTGCCATTCTGGCATTTAACACACATACCTCAATATACAGGAAGTTAAAAATTAACACCGCGTACCTGGCAAGAGGAAATTAAAGTTGCACTGAAATCAGTAAGAGATCCCAATTTCTCTTAATTAAAGCATGTACTTTATAGAAAAAGTGGAACATGAGAAAAAATAGTAAGATGCACGAGCTTGTCTCCAAAGGGAAAATTTACCGGGCAACTGCACCAACGCGTCTCTTTCCTGGGCTAAGCAGGAAACATGTTAATTTTCAGAGACATAACATACCCTAACAAACCCATCATCTCCTTTCCTGAATTGATCTGCATGTGGTATGGTGTTTTCCACACGGATGCATGGGGTTCGGAGTTTCTCAGAGCCTGCTGCCTCTGACAACTCAAACAAGGAGGAAGAGGCAACTCACAAGGAAGAGACATTAGTGCAGCTGCTAAGGGTGAGGGCATAGGTGAGACCTATTCCCCACAAGGGCTCTGCACAGGTACCTCCCAGGAATCCAGACGGCTGATTAAATCAAACAAGACCAAAACCAACGCTAAAGACTCGTCAAGAAGAAAAAATAGTTCTCACTGGATATCTAGATGCTCTCTTGGACAAAAAAAGCAGGGATGTGTGATTCAAAACAGAAAAGGGAGGGGAAAAAAAAGACCAAAAGCTTCAAGTCAGACTCAGCTGCTGGTAGAAGAAACCTGCCTCCTTCCACCCTTCACCCTGCTCCCAGCAATCCCACCCACCTTCCTAAGCAAGCTCTGGCACTCAGCCCCCTCCGTCTGCTGCCTCGTTTTGCTAACTCCATAGAAAACTCCCCTGGCTTTGCTGAGTTATTGAGTTGCATCAGTTCACACAGGGATCCTACAGCTTCCAGATGCAGCCTGAGAAAGGCAGGGGGAAGACACGGCAGAGAAGCAGGGGAGGTGAGCAGCAGGACAACCTTCCCTCTTTCGGCAACGCTGAGCCTTGGTTCACTGTGTTCTTGCGCACCGCAGCCACGGATAAGCTGGGAAAAGTGCGAACCCAGCTTGGCAGGATAGCGGCCTTTTATTTGGAGGAGGCAGAGAGGGCAGATAATGATGTAACCACAACAAAAAGTTAACAGGACCTTTTATAGCCACAACTGACCATAATCCCTGCTTTTATTTGCTTATAACTTTGCCAGTCACTGATTGTTTGGGATGAAGTTTCCTCTGTAGTTCTCAGCTTCATGATGGCATCTTGTGGCAAATCTAACCCCCAGAAAAGGGTTTCAAGACTAAAAACACGGTGAAGAGTACAGCTCTGCCTACTGCCTCATTCAGACATGGATCTGACATTTAGAAGTGTTATGTCAGAATATGCGTTTTGCTGTTTCTGCAAGAAAAATCCCAACTCTAGGGAAGTTATTCATAGAAGTTCCTACATCTACAGTAAAAATCTGTAAGACAAATTCTGCAAAAATTCCGCGTGCCCCGAGTGTACTCCAGCTGCATGTGTCTGCGAGTGCAACAGCAGGTCACCACGGCTGGATGTGGTTTTACTAGGGAATTGTATTAATTACACAGGGAAGCTTTTCTAATGTTTAAACACACCAAATTAATTTTATATATTGCAATGAAGGAACTGTTCCACTGGTTTGTTGTAGCACCTTCCTTTAAAAATTGATATTGTGCAACTTTTGGGACAGCTTATTTTCTATTTGCTTTCGCTCAGTCCGCAAGTCTCTCACCACAGAAGCAGATATGCTGGCAGTGGAAGAGCTTGAACTTGAGCCCATGCCAAATGCCAGGCATAATGACAAAGTTGCGCAGCATGGACGGGCAGGTACAAAGCAGCCGAGGTCTAGCTTTTCCCTCTGCCCCGCTTGTATTGGTTTGACTGTTCAGACTTTGCCCTAAAAAATAAAAAGCAGGAAAACTGTACTGCCATCACACTTGCAAGAATTTTGCACCTTGTCCTGCCCATATAGCGGAAAAAACACTGTAAACATCCCAGAATTAAAATCACTGGTCTAATCCTGCTCTCGTGTGCACAGTGATACAACTTTCATTTTAACATCACCTGATTCTCAAATGCTTGAGAAGTGACCTTTAAGGACAGGCTTTTTTTGGTATGTCCTGGTTTAGGCTGGGATAGAGTTAATTGTCTTCCTGGTAGCTGGTACAGCGCTGTGCTTTAGGTTTAGCATGAGAAGAATGTTGACAACACCCTGATGTTTTCAGTTGTTGCTAAGTCGTGTTCAGACTCAGTCAAGGACTTTTCAGCTTCTCAGGCCCAGCCAGCAAGAAGGCTGGAGGGGCACAGGAAAGTTGGGAGGGGACACAGCCAGGACAGCTGACCCAAACTGGCCAGAGGGGTGTTCCATACCGTGGGACATCATGCCAAGTGTATAAACTGGGGGGAGCTGGCTGGAGCAGAAGCACTGCTCAGGCGTCAGTCAGCAAGTGGTGAGCAATTGCATTGTGCATCACTTGTTTTGTGTACTCCAATCCTTTTATTGCCATTTTATTGATGTTATTATTGTCATTTTTTCCTTTCTGTTCTAATCTCAACCCACAAGCTTTACCTTTTTCTGATTCTCTCCCCCATCCCACTGGGTGGGGGAGGCAAGCAAGTAAGGGGCTGCGTGGTGCTTAGTTGCTGGCTGGGATTAAACCACGACAGGTATCACAGCAACTAAGTATTTAGTCAGGTCTTTCAGGGCACAGTGAGAGTTGGTTACAGGTTTGCTTTACGTCTAACAGTGGGGAAGGGGATGAGGGAACCTGGGAAGCTAATCATAGTCTGCCTGGTCTAGCTGGAGAAGGATGGGAATTTGTACGTTTCTGTCCAAGAGCTCTGCACAATCAGCAAGTTTTCACAGCAGCTTGATTTATCCCTAAAGCATGCTGCAGATACAATCATTTTGAAAGTACACACCTCAGAGTAACCTCTGAGGTCATCCAGTTCAGGCTCATGAGTAAGAAGGGAAGTGGCTGGTTTGCAGAGCCTCACAAGGAGCAGAGCCCCACTGCAGAAGGGTGAGGAACACACATGGGATGCACAAGCACAAAGAGGAAGCAGAGGGGAAAGTCCCCACATCCCTTGCAGATCAGATCAATGGCGATTTTGTGCCCTTCTTTCACCTCCCCTCCCTCTTTGCTAGCTACACACCATGATGACTGTGACAGAAGCGTTCTTCACCTCTTAACGAGGTAATTCCCATGATAAGATGCTGTAAATGTGTGTGTGCCCATATACGTACATATATAAACACATACCTACATGTACATAAAACCAGAAGCGCCAGGAGCTGTAGCCTACAACCTTTAGAACAACATTCTAGGTACAGGCCCTTCCCCAGGGCACATCAAACAGATCACAGGCTGTGGAGACAATAGGCAGCAGCTACACCCGGCCTCTGGATCAAATAGCATGACCTGGAACCGTGCCAGTCAGCCCAGGAATTAAATTGCTCAACGGTCCGAAACAGCTCAGACGCAAACCCGTCGCACCAAAACCAAGAACAAGCCAACAGGAGACAAAATGTGTTGCCCCAAAATGATCAGCAGCTGCAGGTGGCATGTTCTGCATGTCAAAATGAGGGCAGAAGGGTAGAAGACTTTACCATTCCCGCCTTGGTCTTGTATTGTGAGGCATTCAGTTACATGCCCTGTACTCCCGAGAGCTTTTCATTTGCTCTATGCTGCAAGAACAGGCAGAAAAAGTGAACAAGGATTCTGGGGAAAGGAGTATAGTTCAAAGCCACTTGCACCAAGTGAAATAGTTCAAAAGAGGGGTACCACACATTCATAGGGATATTCCATTATCCCCAAACTAGTTCATTTCTCAAAAGATGAAGATTTAAGTTTTCTTTTTGATTATCACTACAGGCTGATCATGTTTTATCAGGTTTACACAGGCTAGATTTCAGGAAGAGAAAAATCTAACAGTAAGAACCAGACATCAACTAGACTAGGTTGTTTGAGCTGGCTGGGCAACAAAGGCTTTGAAAAGCAGGTTGGACAATCACTGATCAGGTATGAGATGGCATAAGTGAACCCCTTTAAGGCATGAAGGTGAATTAGCAAGCCTCTTGAGGGTTTTTTTTTTCAGCTTTATTATTCTACAGTCACACGGTCCACAGCAGCCACTGGGTCCTTCCTAGAAGGGGCTACAGACACTGAAATTTCATGCACAGTCCCCACGGGCACTGCTGCAGCTCCAGGCACAGCACTGTACACACAAGTTTGCACAAGACACTGACAGACAACAGTGCCTTTCAAAGCAGCTCTGGGTGGTATGGTGGGGGCTCAGGCCAATGAGAATGCCCAAGACTGCTTAAAGCCTTGTCTGCAACCACTCTTGTTACCTGCCATGCCAAAAGTGGAGCTGAAGGAGAGACAGCAACACAAGAAAGTTGTGAAAAAACTACTATCATGGGCCAAGCCTTAACATGGAGGCCACAACCGATGTCAGCAGGACAGTGCACGGGTCTCTGGCACCCTTCACGCATGCCGAAGCCCAAAACGCCCACTCGGGCGGCTGCCTGCCCAAAGCCACCTGCCGCAGCCCCCTCTTCCCCCACCGCGTGGGTGGGAGGGCCCCTGTTGGGCCCCAGGAGAAGCGCTGCTTACAATCATCTTCTTGTAGAGCCCGTAGTGCAGGACAAGGCTGTGGGTCAGCGCCAGGCGATGCGGCTTCATTGGGTGTCCCGCTCCTGGAAGGGAAACGACATGGGGAGTCACTGGGGGGGGGGGGGGGAGGCAGCGGTGTGGAAACACCAGCGGCTCGCCAGCCCCGGGGCCGGGCCCAGCGCGGGGCCGTGACAGGATCCGCCGAGCCACCCCCGCACGGGGCCCGCTCGGCCCCCGGACGGGGCGAGGGGACTGTCCCCAGGCCGCCCCGGCGAACCAGGGCCGGGCTGGCCCATACCCCCGCCCGGAGCCGGGACCGGAGCCGGGACCGGCCCAGGCGCCGGCCCGGCCCTCTGCCGCCGCCCCCGTTCTCCTTCCGGCCCTGCCGCCCGCCCCCAGCCCGCACCGTAGTGGAAGTTGCCCACGTCCGGGTCGTAGAAATAGGCCACAGTCTTCGCCATGGTGGTGAGGCCGGGACCCGCCGCCGCGCGCTCCCGCTTACGTCATCACACCGCGACGGCGCCGTAAATCTACGCCTGCCTGAGCGCCGCCGGCAGACAGCGACGGAGGGACCCGGGGGCGGAGCCCAGGGGCGGAGCGGGGAGTGAGGGGCGGGGCGATCATCGCTGCTGCGCCCCTGCGGTCCTACCGCCTACCCCAGTTACCCCCGCAGCCGCCCCCAGTTACTCCCGGCTGATCCCAGTTGCCCACTGGATTCTATCTGTAGCCCCCCCAGCTGCCCCCCAGCTGCCCCCAGTTACTCCCAGCTGCTCACCAGTTACTCTCAGTTGACCACCGGATTCTCTCCTGTAACTTAACTCTACAGCAGC
>JAVKLA010000042.1:1297950-1319011 GCA_034782735.1 Sagittarius serpentarius
AACTCTACAGCAGCTGCCCAGTCACCCCCAGCTGCTCACCAGTTACCCCCACTTGCCCCCCAGTCACCCCCAGCCTTCCCCAGTCACCCCTCAGGAGCCACAGCCCACCCACCGAGGGAGGGCACAGGGGACGGGACAGCGGGGTTCCCCTGGGGCACCCGCACTTTGCTGGGACTCATCCCTTTCTGGGGAGCATCCCCCCTGAGCTGTGAGGGGCAGGGACCCGCATCGCCAGCCGTCACCCAGCCAGGCAGCCCTCCCAGGTCCCACCCTGCCAGGGTGCAGGTCCTCCTGACCGCTGGCAGCCTTCTTCGAAAATAACCCGCCAGCGTTGGCAGGGAGCAGGGACAGGGAGGCACCGCCAGGCAGGCAGAGGACAAAAGCCAGGCGGAAAACTGCCATGTACGAGAAAGCAGCCACGTGGAACGGAGGAAAAACCCTGAACCTCACCCAGAGCCAGCGAGGGACAGAGACGGGGCCGTGCCGTGAGTGACGCTGGTGGCAAAAATCTGTTCCCTGTGGGCTGGAAAGAAGAAAGGATGAAAGGAGCAGGTAGTCTTGTCCAAAGGCTTGGAAGACAAATTAGCTGAAATCGGCGCTTGGCAAGGACTTGGTCCTGCCTGTCTCCTGCCCAATTGCTTCCAGTGGGCAGGGGGTTGAGGGCGAAGGATGCTGCGCTGGAGGCAGGCTGCCCAAACCATCTGCAAAGAAACGGGGTCTCAGAGAGGAGCAGGCAAAGGGCAAGGACCCCCAAGGGGCATACCAAGAGCTGGCTAAGGATGGAGACCACAGCAGATCACCACTGGGATGTTCCCTGGCTTCTCAGCGACAGGATTTTGATGCTGGGTAATAAATGTGCAGGAGGGAAACCCCTCGGTGTGCAGCAAGGGGAGCTTCATGTGTGCACGAACGAGGGTGTGCAGGATGGGGCTGGCGGGGCAGCAAGGCGACGGCGGGACGGCATGGGATTTTGGGTGCTGCTGTGCTGGCCTCAAGGAGGTGAGAAAACTAGTGTCAAGGTGTGATTAAATTGTGGGATTTATAAATGATGCTTCTGACTGGCTCTGCCACTTACTGCTGGGACACTGCTCCTGCCGTGACACTCCTCATGCGCGTTTCCCTTTAGGATGCCGGCTCCCGAGCATGGAGCAAGGATGCTCTGGGGGACGCCAGGTCCCTCTGGGTGTGACCCCACAGGGCACAGCTGTGGTCAGGGACGCTCAGAGCTGTGATCCCTGGCACAGTGAGCACTAAGGCCATCACCCACCTTCTTAAATAAATAGGCTTTAAACGTGCTGAACAACAAGGGTGTAGCAGCAAACGCGTGGAGCACGCTGACGTCTTGGCGGAGGCTGCTCACTCGGCATGACGATCGCCCGGTCTCCACTCCGCAAGGTGCTGCCACCAGATAGCGTCCGGCTGGGGCCACCGAGCTGCCTGAGCGGCACGGCCGAGCTGCCTGGCTGGGGGAAAGGGGTGAGGAGGGGAGAAACACGTCTTTGCCTCCAGTGGGGAGCACTTTGCTGGCTGAGCTCGCTCTCTGGAAGCTGGTCGCTGCTGCGGGCATCTTCACGGGTCTTGGAGTGGTGCAAAGAAGGCGTTGGAGAGCAATATTTTTAGATGCTTTTTGTGCTCAGGGAGCAAAACCACGCTGTGGTTTAAAGGCCATTAGCTTGCTGGGGATGTCTGAAAAACTTAAAGAAGGGCTTAAGATTCAGGGAGATGTCTGACACGATGGGATGTAGCATTTTTGCAAAGATGATGGCAATTTCTGGGCTGAGCATCGTAGTGGAGACCCCAGGAGAAGCCTGCCCGTGGGATTGCTGGAGCCGGGTGATCTGGCCCGTTTAGCTGCCACGTGGACAACCAGTGGGGCCAGGGCAGACGATTCCCTGAGCGGGTGCGTTCGCATTGTTTGCGGGCTGACATCTGTTGTAACGACTGCGGAGGAGGTGCGGAAAGAGAGCGGACGAGAGGTAACATGGCGATACGCTGGGACTGGAGCCGGCTGTGGGACAGGGCGATGGGGATGGTGCTGTCCCTCCCCCCTCTCCTCACTTTCTCTGTCCCTTCCCTCCCCGGCCACCTCTTGACCCAGTGGCTTAAAGTTTAAGGGCTTCCAGGCAATGTCACGAGAGGGACCGAAGCCTCCAAGGACCCCCAGGATTCACGCCTGCACCCACTGGGGACCCCTGAGTAGGGGACCTGGGGAGGAAGAGCAGGGCGATGGTGGTGTTGAGGGCAGCAGGCAGGCAGCAAGCAGGCAGCTGCCTGCCCCAGAGCTCTGGCCAGATTGCTGTTGTGTCTCAGCTTGCGCTGCCTTGGCTGGTGGGGTCGCACAGGATGGGGACAGGAGCTGGGACAGGGGCAGGAGGGGACAGAGGATGCAGAGTCCAGCCTCTGGACGTACCACGAGCATCCAGCCCACAGCCACGTTTGCGCCTCCCCAGCACGGTGTGGGGCTTAGCCCCACATGGGGACCATCTGGGCTGGACATGGCCAGCCTGTTTGGGAGGGAAAGCTCAGCTGCGTGGATTCACGCCTGCCGTGCTGGCTGGTCGCAGGGCAGAGAGGAGCTGTGGTGTTTTTTCTGGGTGACCGGCGAGGCGCTGCATGGGACAAGGCTCATGGTCTGGCCATTGAAGTGCCAACGGGGTCCTGCAGTGGGATGAGGACTGGGCAGCCCGGAGGGATGCTGAGGCTGGGGTGGCGGAAGCAGGGTGGAGGCCACGGGCACAGGGAGCATCAGGAAGAGAAACACTATCAGCTGGATTAACCTAGCTGCAGAGGTGGGCGGGAGTGGCTTGACAGTAGCGGAGCCCCCTCCTTGTCCCAGTTCACCCCATGGTGGCCAGGATTTTTCCCCAGGTGGGCTGCTGCACCATCCTGTGCCCCCCAGGTTGTGGAAATGCTTCAACACCAGAGGCTGTGGGAAAATGAGAATCTTCCCTCGAAGCGGGAGGGCTGAGCAACCTGGGCTCCTTTTGCCCGGCACGGCTGAAGGCTGGAAGGGGGGTAGGGTGCAGCACTGCGTTGGGTGGGCGGGAATGCCCGGGAGGAGAAAGAGCGATTTATTGTGCAGGACAGCGTGCGTGGGCACGAGGAAAATGGGAATAAGTTCACCATGACTGCATCCCCTCAGGGCTCCACAGAAACCAAATCCTGCGAGGTCCTCTGCCTTTGAAGAAACAAGGGCAAGGAATAAACTGCCTTTAAGGTCTTGATCAGCAGAGGCTTGCATGATGTTGCAGCTTGTTGGTCCCCGCATCAGGAGACCTCTCCTCTCCTGCAGCCCTAGCAATGTACGGCAGGGGCAGTAAGCCTTGCTGCCTGTGGTCTTTTCCTGCCACAGTTGGTCCATCTTCGGGCCTGCCTCCCTGCCAGGACAGCAGACAAGATGGGTGGCATCTATGATGCAGTGACCTCCTGAAGTCACGGTGATGGAGGAGGCTCCTGGGCTCCTGAGAACTGACTCTTGGCCAGGACAGGAGCTCTCATCATGGCATAGTTGAAAGCCTGGAGGAGTTGCTGGTTGCCTCATGGCAACACAAAGTGTGGTGGGGTAACTCCTACAAATGAATATTTATATAGATAGACACTTAGTTCAGCAGGGCTGGGGTGGGAGGGATTTCAAGGGACGCCTGTGTTTCTCAGGGTCTGGGTGGAGAGCTGGCAGGTGGGCGATGGACGGTGAGGAGCAAGCCTAATCTGCAGTAGCAAAGGAGATTTGGGCGAAGCCTCCCAGAGTGAGGATAATGTGGTGGAGACGGAGAAGGAGGTCATGGGACCACCACAGCTGGAGATTTCACATGGCTTAGCCATCCCTTCTTTAGGAAAAAGGGAGAGACAGTTGGCCTGGGTCAGGGTGTTGGGCTGTGGGGTCTCCCGGGGCTCCCTTTCCACCATCTCCTCGGTGCTGTGATCACGCTGTGGGTGTCTGCACCCTTGCCTCCCTGCACACGCTGGTGTGGGACTGGTCCCGGTCTTGCTGAGACCCCTTCCACCCCTCTGCCCTCCCATCACCACGGCTCAGCGCTCCAAAAATTGCCGAGAGCTTCCGAAAGGAGGGTGCCAGGGGAAACCGGGGCTGGCTTGCATGCGGGTGAGGTTATTCGCCCCGGGGCGGGCAGCAGCTTTCCAGTGCCGGCTTCCCTGAGCGGCACTCCTGTTTGCTCCCCGCTGCAGCTGCCGACATTTCCCTGAGCTTCTCTCTGCACCTTCATCCGCTGAAACCGCTTCGGAGAGATTTTTCCGGGGTCGGGACAGGCGGGTGTTCTCGCTGGCAGACAGCAGTAGAGGCTGCCGCAGCAGCCAGAAGCAGCTTGGATCCTTCCCGAGGAAGGCAGGCAGGCAGCCGGGAGCCGGGGGGCCAGAGGATGCTCGCCACGGTCCCCAGCCGTGGGGATGCGGGGTTGCTAGGAGGCAGGTGAAGGTGAAGAGGAGAGCGCTGCGGAGGACCGCAGGCCCAGGTACCGCCGCAGCAGCGGGGACGGGGGGACGGCCAGGGGGGACCCTGCCTGTGCCGGGGAGCAGAGCCAGCGAGCGGGCGGCTGAGCCCCGAGCCCCCCGGGGAGGGAGACGGGAAAGCCCAGGGGAGCTGGGGCGGAGGGAACGAGCTCCGTTCTGCGGGCGGACGATGCAGGAGCTGCCAGCCGGCTCAGCCCTCTGCCAGCCCGGCTGCTGCGGCTCCCTGCCTGCCCTGCCTTTGCCTTTGCCGGTGGAGGCCCTCGGCTGTGAGTAGCCAGGGATGAGGGGGGGAGTGGGTCGGCGCGGTGAGGATGCTCATTCTCCCGCAAGGGCGAGCGGGGTGATGCCACCCGCCGCAGATCCCCTGGGAGGCCAGGGGACCGGTGCCCTTGGGAAGCCGCCTGCAAGGGACGGGGGAGCGATGCAGCCTGGAGCAGGGAGGGCCTGCGGGGATGCTGCCGTCGCCACCGCTGCCCTTGGGATGCCTCTTGCTGGGTGCGTGCAGGGCAGCAGTGTCCTTGGGAGACTGCGCCGAGCCACCTCCAGCCTGCCCTCTCCTCCGTGGGGTCCCCCACCACGCCGGACCTTGCAGGGCAAGAGATGAGCCCTTGGCAGCCCACCCCAAGCTGGGAGCTGGCTCTTGCCCAAGGTGGGCAGGAGGAAGAGAAGGAAGAGGAGGATGGGCACAGGGAGCCTGGCGGGGGGGTGAGCACTGGGGTCTCTGAGTTGCCTTCCCCCTTCTCCTAGATCCGCATGTCAGAACAGAACAGCACCGACGATGGGGAGTCAGACCCCCAGCACAGCCTGTCTATGGTCTTCCTCCTTGTCCTCGTCTTCTTCATCATGGGGCTGGTGGGTTTCCTGATCTGCCATGTCCTGAAGAAGAAGGGTTACCGGTGCCGGACATTCCGGGATGAGCTCGACCCAGATAACAAAGACATGCTGGCAGAGCTCCAGGGCAGTGAGTGCTGGGGCAAAGGGGGCTCAGTGGGGGCTCGGGTGCTGCCTTTCACCTCGTGTGGACTGATGCTCCTTAAATATGCTTCTGGGTTGCGGGCTGGGACTGGGAGGCTTACCTGTCACATGCCGCTGGGTTGGGAAAAAGGGATGGGGTGGCAAAAGCAGCGCAGTGTTCCCTGGGGATGGGGAGTGTGTGGCCTGGAGAGCCCTCTGATCTGCCGGCTGTGCAGGCTGGCGGAGGCTGGTGGTGCCTGGGAGGTGGGAACCAGCATCTGGCCCTTCCCAAAGCGCCATTATCACCAGAAGGTAATTCTGATGAACAGCCAGGACCTGCCGAATCCCCAGTGCCTGAATTATAACCCATGTCCCCTACAAGGAAAGCAGCCCCCAGCCAGGCCACAAGCTGTCCCGCTGCCCCGTTGGCATCGGGAGGTCCGGCACGGAGCCAGCGTGGTGTTTGCTGTCGGTCACGTCTTCTTCTAGTCCCTGTGGTGTTCGTGCTGGCCAGAGGAATAGGGGTGTTTCCCTGGGATCTGTGCCCCATGCTAGAAGGGGACCGTTAGGGGTTTTTGCCATTGCGTCAGGCCACCGTAAGTCACTTTTAGGTAGTTGGATTGGGAAGTCACTGCAGCATCGAGCGTGGGTGCAAGCTAGATCCTGGTCCAAGCAAGCTCTGTCGTTTGGTGGTTTCATGAATCTCTGCTGAAATGGAGAAGACACATTACAGATTCCTCCGGCTGCTTCTTTAACTGAAAAGGGCCAAATGGTGCTACATAACTCCTCCAGCTTCCCTGTGCCATCGGCAGTGCTCGGGAGGATCGGCACCTCCCTTTGCCTTTTCTTGTACACGGGGAGGGAAACGGCGCTCCTCCAGCTCACCCACGGTTGAAGCAGGAGATTCCAGGTGTCCTTGGATAGCCTCCTCTGGCTTTAATGACTTGGCTGCACATGACATGGATACAGTGTCTGAACTTTCCAGGACTGGCTTTGCCCACTGGAGGTGCCACGGCATCTCCATGGACTTGCAGGATCATAGTGGCAGCCCTTGACCGTGCTCTCTGAGGCAGTTGCCTGCCAGACCACAGCTCTGACCTGCTCGCAGGAACATACAATGCTGCAGACTGGGATGAAGGTCCAGCCAGCCAAGCCTCCTGCCTCCAACAGTGGCCAGAAGCAGGTTGCGATGAGTGCTGGGGATGAATACCACGACGGAGCAGATACCGAGCCAAGTTTTCCCAGCATATTCTTTTAAGCTTCTAACAGTGTGCATCTCCGGGGCTTTCTCCATCAGAGATGGTTTCTCCATATTTAACAGGCCCCAGCGCGTTTCTGGTCTGTGAACTTGTCCTGTTTGCCCTCGGAGACTTTTAGCACCTGCAGCATCCCACAGCCAGGGGCTCCAGGGCTGGACTGTCCCCACAAGGAGCCTCCTCTTTTGGCTTCTTTCGAACCTGCTTCCTACTCATTTCTCGTGACGGTCCTCAGTTCTGAAGGAGCAACACAACCCCCGTCTCCCTGTATACCTGGCTGCCGTTTTAGCCATTTCTTTTCCAAGCTGCGGGATCTGGTGTTCTCCGGGGGCTTCCCAGCGTGACAGGGGACACGAGGCTTCTCCAACCTCTCTGTCGACGTGGCTGCTCCTGGGGAGGGACTGGCGAGCTGAGTCTCTGAATCCTAGCGCTCAGTACCACGTTTTCTCTTTTCAGATGAAGAGGAGGAGCTGAACGAGGACACCGTGGAGAAGATTGTGAGATGCATCATACAAAATGAAGGTGAGCATTTCCTAGGGCTGGCCTGGAGATGTGCTGACCACTGTGGCTGACACATGCCTTTTTCCCTCTCTCTTCAGCAAATGCGGAGGCCCTCAAGGAGATGCTGGGGGACAATGAAGGGGACATCCCAGTGCCAGTGCCCAGGTGAGGGAAGCCTATACCAGCTTGCGGGTCCTGCGGAGTAAGGGATTATCAGCCTTTGGGTATCACCTTGGTCTGGAGACTTTGCAGCCAGCCCCTTTCCAGCTTGTTATAAAGCATCTTCCTAACAAGAAGTCCTACTCCCCCAAGGGTTGCGATGAGTGCTTCACCCCGGTGTCAAGGGGAATAGCTCTTCCGCATTTCTGTCCTCACAGCAGGTACCCTCCAGAGCTGCTGCTTCTCAGGGCTTGTTGCGGTGAGGCTGCGCCAGGGTTGGGAAGTCTCCTCCAGATAACATGACCTGTCATGTCCTCCTCTTATTGCAGCCTTTGTCCCCACCGTAACAGCCAGGACGGGGGCCCACCACATCACCACACGGTGCATCTGGGCTCCACGCAGGCCCCCTGCATCCACTGCAGCAAGAGGAAGAGGCACCCACTACATCGACAAGGACGGTCCAAGGATGGCAAAGGCAGGATGCATCCTGGAGAGACCACCGTCTTCTCAGTGGGGAGGTACTTAAATGAGCCTTGCCAGACATGGCCCATCTGCTCTGGTGGAGCAAGCATCACGGAGAGTGTTCTCAGTTCCCCTATTCCTCTCCCCTTCCCCACTTGCTCCATGCCAGGCACCCTCTTGCTTTTCCCCATTTAGAGGTGCCAGCAGTAGCTCTGCAGCTGGGAGTCCCAAGGACCCAGGTGCCTTTTCACCTGGAAATGCCTGTGGTGTGTGGCAGGCCATGACACACCGGTGGCTTCCCTCCTTCTCCGGGAAGGTGACTCAAGCCTGGGTTGTCCTGCTGACTCAGTGCTGGGCAGAGCCCCAAATCCACCTCCTTTCAAAGCCTGCTGTCCCAGCTATGTGCAAGCAGGGGTCTTGCTGCCCAACAGAGGCAGTGACCCCAGGTTTTAGGGATCTCATTAGGAGAGGGAGGAGGTGACAGCAGGTCCCAGGTGCAAGTTACCAGCCACCATCATCAGAACGAAAGAGTGGCTGTGCTCCTCCAGGTTGTTGCCTCCAGTGATGACTGTAATTAGATGACACAGCAGGAATATAAGAATAGGGGTACCTCATACTTCCCACAAATACATTTCCAATCCCCACCTGGTCTCACCTCAAGGGACTTCCTTAGCTTCCTGTGGTGTCTGTGTAGTCAGCAACTTTTAGTGAAATCTGCGGTCTTGCCCCGTTCCCCAGCTGAAAGGTTTAGCCTGCGCAAGACCTTTAGCAAAGTCTTCCAGGGCTCAGTTCCCTACTGCAGTGGCGACCAGCACAGGGTGACAAGCAACTGCTGGTCCCTGGATGGCCACCCTGGTGAGACACAAAGGTCTGCTTGTGCTCAGACCCTGCAGTGGGTCTTCATTCAGGGTCTAAGCCTTGAT
Source organism: Sagittarius serpentarius (assembly GCA_034782735.1). NCBI lineage: Eukaryota > Metazoa > Chordata > Aves > Accipitriformes > Sagittariidae > Sagittarius > Sagittarius serpentarius. The sequence continues at coordinate 1,306,673 of JAVKLA010000042.1, forward strand.
GAAGCTGCATGTTGTGTCCCAGAGAGACAGTCCTGTCAGTTGTCCTTGGTGGTGGTGGTTGGTAAGCCAGATCTCTGCACAGTTGCATATTCATGGCTAATCTCATTCTCTGGCTGGTGCCCAGCTCCATCCACTCCTCTGCATCCTTTGTCCGTGCTCTTCTCAGTCTCCTCTCAGTCACCTCTGAGTGCCGGGGAAGATGGTCTCCTTTCCTAAAGGCACCTCCCCTCAAATCTTGGTTTTCTCTCTTCACCGTTGTTAATATCCCACGTCACATCAGCCTTCTCAACGGGACAGTCCTTACATTTCTCCAAGGTTGTACTTTAAAAGTTTCCACTTCCTGAATCTCCTTGGTAGGAGGTCCAACTGCTAAGGGGCCTATGTGCCCATGAGGCACAAAATTACCTCCAAATTCTGCTTCTCGTTTCCAAGCTGGCCCCTTTGCTTTTTCAGCTCCTGGATGACTTTTCTGGGACTGCCCTTGCTGTGTCTTATTTACTACTACTATCTTGATTACACAAAGTACTTTGGCTCGTGGCTGATCCTACATACAAAAGCTCCTTTAACCCACCTCTTCTGTTGCAATCCTCAGGTTTTGTTCTCTCTTTCTTTCCTATCGCTTTTGTCTTGGACACAGTGGTTGGGAGTCCAGCCCCTTTCCCTATTACCTACAGCTCACTGACTGAGCCTGGTCCCTGGCTGGTAGGCACAGGCTCATCGCTAAAGAAGTGGAAAGGAGTGAGGTTAGTGAAGGTCCACCGAGATCATCAGGGGCTGGAGCACGTGGCATGTGAGGAGCTGCTGAGGGAATGGGGTTTGTTTAGCCTGGAGACGTATATAAGGGGGGGAGCTAACCGCTCTCTAAAACTACTCAAAGGGGTGAGGGGAGTTTAAATGAAGATGGAGCTAGACTGTTCTCAGAGATGCACAGGGAAGGGCAAGAGGCAATGGCCACAACTTGCAACAAGAGAAATCCTGAAAAGACGTAAGGAAAAAGTATTTCACCCTGAGAATGGTGCAGCCCTGGGACGGGTCCCAGAGGAGTGGGGGGATTTCCATCCTTGGAGATTTCCAAAACCTGACTGGACGGGGCCCTGGGCAACCTGACTGAGGGTGGGAGGTGGCCCAGTTTCAAGTAGAGGGTTGGACTGGAGACCTCCTGAGGGCTTTTCACACCTAAATTACTCTATACTTCTGAGGTAATCAGGGTTATATGACCTGTACTCTTATATTACTGAATGATTTACCATTTATCTTAGGGCTTTCCCTAAACCGGTTATCATCAGTGGCAGAGCTCGTCCACCAAAGCATCTGCGTCTGACCCTCCATTCTTAGCCCGATCAGCCACAGCATGTCATGTCCCACTGAATCAAATGCCTTAGTGATGCTGACTGGGCAGACAGCCAGCGCTCTCCTGCCTTTCTCCTCACCATCCAGAGGTTGGTTATGTTACTTCTTGTGCCCCCTCCAGTCCAAACCCTGCCTGCTCTTTGAATCTGTTCCCAGCTCTTCCAGGCTGACATTGTTCAAAGGCATTACCAAGAAATGATCCTGCCACTCGTGCCTCTTTGGGACCGGGAAATTGTTTGGTCTTCGCAAATTGCAGCGCCGGTGCCTTGTCTCCAAATATCTGGATAGACCCGAAAGGTCACATTGCTGCTTCTCGGCCTGGCCTGAGCAGTCCTGTGGGTACATCGTCAGGAGCCAGAGCATTTCTCTTCTTGACGCTTCCAATCCTGAGCAGCATTCCGGACTCCAATCCTGAGGGGTCTGTACTGTCCACAGACTGCCACCTGGTCTTCAGTCTGGCGGTGGTCGTCTTCATCTCTGGCATCTCATCTGGCATCTGTTCTTATCTCTCGGACCTTTCTTCTCAGCTGCTTCTTTCAGAATGGCTGTCCTGCCATGTGGTTGACCTTTGGGTTGTGTTCTTCTTTTAACCCCAGCAGTGCTTGAACACTGCTGCTGAAATTGGATTTTGCCCCGATGCTGACGCACAGCTGAACCTCAGCAGAGCCAGGGCCATCTGCAGCTTCTCCACATGCGACTCAGGTGCAGGGAGAGCAGTTGCTGGGTGAGTCATGGGCTGCATGAGGTCCCTGTGGTGGGATCAGTGCTCTTTGGCTGGTGGACACGAGCTCGCCATGGAAGAGATTTCCCACCTGCTGGTCCAGCAGTGGCTTGCATGGCTTAGGAAGAAGAGTCACAGTATTAGTCACAACCAGCTTGCTTGCAATTCAGACTTTTAGGCTTTGCCTACATGTTACCCCTCACAAATCCCAGAGTTATGGTAAACCCCTAACTTCTCTCTTCTCCCCATGTGCAATATTGCATCACCTGTGATTATAAATGCACCTTTTGAGGGTGTCAGACCAACTTGTGCAGCTGTTCTCCTGCCTACCCTGGAGCTCTGAGCTGGTACCTGGTACATGGTGGAATCTCGGTGAACCACCTAGGTACCATCCATCACTCCAGGGGACAGTGCAAAATGTGCTCTGGCAGATTTTAGCCAAACAACTCCTCCTGCCTTTGATCCCTGTACCCAAATATAGCTCACTCCACCGAAACCCTGTCCCTGCCTTCACTTACTGTGTACTGTCTGCCAAAAACTCTGGTTCTTGTTCCCCTGATGGCAGTCAGTCACTGGGTGCAACATCCATGCCGATCTGCATGGCCATCCCTTCCTCACCAGGCTAAGCTGGTTTGCATTTCACCTTCTGAATCAACACCTGAGTTTCTGTACAAGCTCTTGTTCATTCAGGTTGCGTCTCGGAGCATTTCCAAGAGCTGTGACCCATCTTGCTGCAGGGAGGACAGGCTGCACCAGCCAACATCTGGATTAACATTTTCATCCTTCTCTTTATATTTGTTTCGCCAAAAATGAAGGGAAAAATGGGGTTAAGTCAGTGGGGGCACAGCTGAAGTGGGAGTTGGTGGCGTCAAATGGGTCTGAAAGGTTGGAGATCAGCACTAGTCAATGACAAAGCGAGGACATCCGAGGCTGGAGGTGCAGGCAAGCTGGAAATACAGCTGGGGGAAAGGAGGGAAAGGATTTTGATGCGTCCTGCCCCCATTCCAGGTTTCGTGTCACACACATCGGGAAGAAACCCACTTTCCACGAGCAGCAGGATGGTCCCCTGCCAGATGGCAGCCGGGAGCCGAGCACGGAGGAGCTGGAGCACAGCAGCGACTGGCTCCAGCGGGAGCGGGCTCGCAATGGGACTGTCCCCAAGGGTGGCCTGCAGAACGGAGCCGTCCAGAAGGGTGCCCAGAGCAGCAAGGGTGGGGAGCAGAGCCGCTCCACCACTCCAGCCTCGAACACACCAGCCAGCTCCGGTACTCGTGACAGCAGACGGGCGGGCAAGGGGTCCGGCGTGGCAGGCTCACTGCAGGATGCTGGCACTGCTCCTGGGAGCGTGAGCCGCCAGCAGAAGCTCCTGAGCCATCAGGTGCTGGGAGGGTCGAGTCCCAGCATCCCGGGAGAGCTGGTGCAGGAAGGAGCCAGCATCTGCCTGGAGGAGACCGGACTGGGGTCAGCAGATGAAGTGTCGGATATTCATGGGAGCCTGAGTCTGCATGAACAGGCTGAGGAGTTGGGAAGAGATGACAGCAGCAGGAAACAGCCCGGAGCAGAGGACATGGGGCAGCAGGTAGGTTCCTCCTCTTCCTTGTCCCTGCGTGGTCCCCTGGGCTGGAGGGTTTGAAGGTTGTGGCACAGCACCCCAAGTCCTGCTGCCAACAAGATCAACCGGCACAAGCGTGGTGGCATCAGCTGTGCAGCGGGGACAGGCAAGCAGAGGCTTGCGCCAGGCTCACTGTGGCGTGGAACCTGCCCTATCCTGCCCGCCCTGTTTCTGCTTACCTTTTTTGACTGCATTTTCCCATCTGTCTTCTAATGTCTGGGGCATGCAGAGTCACTGTGACAGTTCCCACCCTGCTGGTACCTGCACCACGGGGAAAAGGCAGGTCACTGGTTGACTTGGCTGCCAGCTGCCCCTCAAGCAAGGGATGAGTTTTCCTTTGTGGTTGGGCTTTTTGGGGACATCCATCGGGATCACTTTTTCTTGACCTGGCGGAACCCTGCTGCTGCACACAGCCTGGTCTCCCCAGAACTGTAGCTTTGCTGCAGTACTGGGGCTCAACATGGCCAGCAACGTACAGGCAGGGACAGATGTGTCCAGAAGCCTTTCTTGCACTGAAGTCTAGGAAATGGTCAAGCCAACGGGTCATTTCTTGGTTGTTTTTCCTTGCCCTGGAGGGGCTGGTGCTGGCTGTGCTCAGAGAGGAGAACAGCCCACCCTGGCCAGAGCTGGGGGGCTCCCAGCACCCAGTATCACCCAACCCCCTTGCTGGATATGCTAGAGAGCTCCAGGGCAGCACTGACAAGGACACCAGCTGCTTGGCTGTCGATGGCCACTGATTTGGGGGATTTGCTCCCTGCCACTGCCTCCAGGCTGTTACCACTGAGCAAATGATGCTGTCAGTAGTCGTAGCAGACTCCCAACATACTCACTCACACACTCGCCCGTGGTTCTGCAGTTGGGGAAAGACAATTTTCATGGAAGGGGACTGGGGGGCGTCACCTGGTCTGGCGTTACCCTACGAAGATGAGTGTGGGGAAAGATACCTAGTTAAATGTAGGCTAAGGAAAAAGCAGGAACACACCGTGTTTATTGTGTCCTTCTGCTTTCTGGTGGCTGGGCTGGAAGGGTCTGGGCTCCCCCAGACTGGAGGTTTGAGCCATTTTATGGAGGACAGCCCAAGGCAGCCATGCCAGACAGAGCCGATGGGCTGCAGCTCTTCTGCAGAGACCTGGAGAGGTGGCAACAGGTCCTCCTTTCTCCCATGGCCCACCATGCCTCGGGAGATGGCCATGGCCCCTCTGATCTCCAGGGAAAGACGCACATGGAAGACAAGTCTAGGGACGCTGTGATTTTTCTCCTCCTCGTCTGTCCCATTTGGGGTGCCAGGCTCTTGCCTCAGACCCTGCGGCAGGCTTTGGGGTGTTGCTTCAGCGTGCTCCAGGACACAGGGTCCTAGGAGAATGGTGATAGGACCTCCCTGGGATGATTGCCACCGAGCCCTGATGCTGCTTGGATGATCCCTTGTCCCTTAGGTCCCAGCCAGGGCCACCATGAGGGTTGTTAGCTGCTGCTCAACATGCCCCGCAGGCGATGGGGCTCGGTCTGTAGTCAGCTCCTGGAGCCTCAGTGTGGTTGTGCACACCTGCCTGTGCACGACTGCTGTGGACAACAGAGCCCCCATCCTGTCCCATCTCCCTCCCAGCACCCCGCTCCCGCGAGAGTGCTGACATACACATCCCTCCTCCCTCCTGCAGGAGCCCAGCGCCGCGGTGCAGGACCGAGGAGCAACCGTGTGACGTGAGTGCTTGTCCCCAGCCCCTGGGGCGATGGCCAGGGTGGGGTGGGAAGGCACTGGGAGTGCCCCTGCCCCAGTGGGTCACAGCCCAGTGGCGGAGAGAGGGTGAACGCCTTCTCCAAGAGCGTCGGTTCCCAATGCACTGGGTTCTGCACGGGCAGGGCCTCTTGCCCGCGTGCCCAGCCACAGGCAGCGCTGCCGGCTGCCAGCGGTGCTGGCTCCAGGCAGACACGGGGCCAGGACAGCCTGGCCTGGGCTGGTGGGGTATGCCACGGCCGCTGGGACAAGCCCCATCCTGCCCCTCTCCCCACAGCTCCTCTCCACTCCCACCTGGAGCGTGGACGGGAGGCGCGTGGCCCCCGGACCCCAGGCTGGGCTGGGGGCTCTGCCGTGGGGAGACCGCGGGGCAGCCGGCCCTGGCCCCGGGTGGGCAGCTACGCGCTTGGCATGGCCGGAGCGATGCGCCGACGTTACAGACAACCGCACTCGGCGCCAGACCTCATCCCATTGGCAATAGGTACCCAACACCCACCCACCGCACCCGCCCCGGAGACCCCCCCCGGGGGACCCTTGGGCCTGGAAGGGGCAGGACAGCACCCAGTCCCTGCTGCCCACCCAGCCCCTGCAGTTCCCCCAGCGCTGGGGGAAGGATGCATCAGAGGGGGCTGCAGTGAGGGGCAGGGATGGAGGCAGCAGCTCAAGCCCCCCTGGGGTGGGGGGCAGCACCCCCCCACCCACCTGGCACGTTCACCGCAGAGCACAGCCCTCCCGGGCACCCCTGCCACGCAGAGCGGTCACAGGCACAAATCCTGCACCGGCGAGGGACCCGGCAGGTCCCTGGAAGATGCTGGCGGAGAGAGGAGCTTCCAGCCCCGTCCTGGCACAGAAGGGGCCGGAGCCCGGCCCTGGGGGCAGGATCGCACCCCGGCCAGGCCAGCGGGCAGCCCTGGTGCCCATGGCAAGCTTTGGTGTGTAACCGCACTGTACATAGACAAGCTAAAACCATTAAAGCTGCTGAACCCCTCGGCAGAGTCAACTGGCTTTATTGGGGCACAGCCCCCCACCTACCCACTCCTGCCTGCAGGGAGGTGGCTGGGGGACAGGCAGGGCCCCGGGGCTGAGCCCCCCTGGGGAACCAGGTCTGCACTGGGGGTGAAAAGGCGATGCCAGGCAGAAGGGGCAGAGGCAAGAGCTGGGTGAGGTGGGGCCCGGCCACGGCACTGAGCACCCCAATAAAGGGGCTGCCAGGATGCCCCGTGCTGTATAGGGATGCAGGACCACTCCGCAAGCAGCGCTGGGCAGGATGCGGCCCCCAGAGAGACCAGCTCGGGGCAGTGCCTGCCCCTGCCGCCGGGACAGCAGCCCGCGGTGGCTTGCTTGGGTGAAGCTTTTTGGGGAGCAGGGAGGGACAGGGTGACCCGCAGGGTCAGCTGAAGTGCAGCTCGGGCTCGGGCTCGGGGGCTCTGCCGGGCGGCGGAGGGGGCGCACGGAGCTGCGGAGAGAGGAGAGGAGAAGCGGTGCCACCATGCCGAGGCTGCTTGCCCCCCTTCAGACCTCCCCAAAGCACAAGGGGTGGCACTGTCCCCTGTTACGGGAGGACTGGCGGCAGGTTTGGGGGGCACAGCATCGCTATGATGGGGCTTACCGGCCGGAGGCGAGTGGCTGCCAGGTCTGGAGAGCTCTGCCCGCTGCCCGTGCCATCCTGCCTGCAACCTGGAAGGGCCCAGCAGCTCAGCCCAGCTCTCTGCACACCCCCCTAGCCCCTTTCCCAGCCCCCCGGCGCTCACCTCCCAGCGGCGTTTCAGGAGTGGGGCTGGGGGCCAGGCTGGTCCCAGGCACAAGGCCGGGAGGGGAGAAGGGTGGCGGGGATGGCGATGGCAGCTCCTGCAAAGACAGAGCCAAGAAGAGTGGGAACAGCAGGGAGGTCATCCACCCACCAGCAGCCACGGCACGAAATTGGGGGCTGCTCCACACTGAGGGGACGTGGTGACCCTCCTGCCACCGACCTGCCCAGCTGCCCCCTGGCCCCCGGTGAGCTCCTCCACTACTAGGGAGGGGAAGACACCAACGCGGCCGTCGAAGTCGCCTGTCCAGAAGCCGTCGTCCACCTCACCGGGGGCGCGGGGCAGCACCCGGATGATGGCCCCCTCAGGGAAGCTCAGCTCCTCAGGGCTCTGCCCCTCGTAGTCATACAGGGCTCGCACCAGCCAGGCTGCGGGGAGGATGAAGTGGGGGCTCAGCAACCCTCTGTGCTGCTGCTGCAGGGGCTCAGCATCCCCCAGGCACCAGCCCTGTGCATCTGTCCCCCTCCCCAGGGGAGGGGACATTCCGGCACTCACCTCCGGGCTCCAGCACCAGCTCTGCAGCCATGATGTTGGAGAGCTGGCGGTGCAGGGTAGAAGGTCCCGGGGGGCCAGCCCCAGCCCCCGGCTCACCGCCCAGAGACAGCAGGTACTTTTCAGGGACGTAGCCGACCTGGCCTGCCTTGTTCTGTGCCTGAAGGCGCAGAAAACGCATGACCATCTCAGCCCCTGGGGCTGTGCCAGCCCCGGGGACCTCTGAAATGTGTCCCCTCCCAGCATGGGGCGGGGGGCTCGGCCCACTCCCACCTTCACCCACTCCTCTGCATCCCCGTCCTCAATGATCTCCAGCTCCTCGCCCTGGGTGATGGACAGCTCGTCTGCCTGGCAGCCCTGCAGGGGACAGGGGACAAAGTGGTAGGGAGGCTGGGGGTGCTGGCCCTGGGTAGGCAGGGTGAGGGGCAGGCAGCTGTGGCCATACCTGGTACCCAAAGATCACCCGGCAGCTGTAGGGGTAGGTGCGGGCAGCAGGGCCAGGCTCATTGTCCTCCTCCGGCTCATCACTGTCCTCATAGTCGTCGAACTCAGCCAGATCCAGCCCCGTGGGCACCTCCTCGCCCGCCCCCACCATGGCCCCCGCCAGCCAAGTGTCCACGTCCAGCCCCGCTGCCCGCAGCAGTGCCAGCCGTGCCTCTGCCTTCACTCGGCTGACCTGGGGACACACACACATCGTCAATGCCTAAGGGACACCTGCAGGATGGGGGGACAGCCCAGCAAGCCCCATCACCCCCGGTCTCCAGTGTGGTTGCCACAGTGGCAGAGCACGCCCGGTGCTGCACCCCCAGCCTCCACACCTCCCCATCCCTGTGACCCCCACCCCGGGGGTGACAGACCTCGAAGCTGCCCCAAGCCTCCTGCCTGGGGGACTCACTTCCGCCTTCCGTATGTTCTCCCTCGCTTCCTCCATCTGCCGCTCCACGGCGGCCGCCTCTGCCTCCGGGACCTGCTGCCGCCTCGCCTCCAGCTGCTGCAGCACCTAGGCGGGCACCAGGTGGATCAGCGGGGTGGTGGGAGCTGGCGGGGGGCAGGGAAAGCCCCTCCTTGAGCCCCCCGCTCCGTGCTCCATGGGGAAGGACAGCGCCCACCTCCTCGCTGTGCGCCTTGTTTTTGTGGTCCCGAGCCACCCGCGTGGCCCAGCGCCGTGCCTCCTTCTCCAGGCTGGCCCTGTCATCCGCTGGTGGCAGCAGGGACACCTGAGCAAGGACATGGTGGCTGAGAAGGGGCTGACCGTGTGGAACCCTCTGCCGTAATGTGTCCCCCGCTCCCAACTACCTCCTCCACCCCAGTGAGCTGGAAGCGCTTCTCGGGGGCCAGGGCGAAGGCAGGGTGGTCCTGCAGGAAGAGGAGGAGGTCCTGCTCCCGGCACACCTGCGGCAGGGGAGCAGCGTGGGGCCAAGGGGCTCGCCTGCCCCCTCCTGCCCCACCTAGCTCCCGGGATGGGTGCCGTTACCCGTGCGGATGCTTCTGCAATGCCCTGGAACCAGTCCCGTGTAGCCCGGCAGGTCTCCACCTCTGTCCGGCTGGCCGCCGACAAGTGCTCCCGCAGCCGCTCGTAGAGTTCACCATCCAGCGCCTGGGGGAAAACGGGTGGGAAACTCCCCCGGCACTGCCTGCATCCCCCCCACCCCCCGAGAGCATCCCTGACCCCCCAGGGCACTCAGCCCTGTCCCCGCACCGGCGGGACCCTCCCTGCTGCACCCCCTCGCAGTGGCACCGGGGAGATGCTTCTTGTGGGACCCCAGGGAGGGGAGGCGGGGGGGGGTGTCCGGGCAGCTCCTACCTGCATGGCAGCGGGCAGCTCCACCCGCCGGTAATGCTCCAGGTGGGCAGTGGCAGACACCAGGGCGAAGCCGTACTCGTTCTGCACCCCCACGAGCTGCCTCGAGTGCTCGGCCAGCCGCGCCGAGAACTGCGGGGACAGGGAGAGCAGGGCTTGGTGATGGGGTGGCGGCCACCACCCCATGTCTCCCCGCATCCCTCTGCTTGGGTACCCCGCCAGCCCCCTGCGCTGCTGACCTTGGCGCTGAGTTTTTGCAGGCTGGCCTTGGTGTGAAATATCCTCCGGTCGCTCTTCCGGAGCCTGGGGAGGTTGGGGGTGATGTGAGACCACCCCGTGGCCACGGCAGCCCCCCACTGTGGTCCCCTCTGCTCACCGAGCCTCCACATCGGCTGCCTTGTCCTTGGCCACCTCGCTGCTCCGCTGGAGGTGGGTGAACTGCTTCTTCGCCTTGTCCAGTTCCTTCATTGTCTCCAGCAGCTCCGCCTGCGCCTTCTGCAGCCGCTCGATGCCCTGTAGGGAGCGTCAGCTGCGGGGGGATAGCTGTCCCCACCGCCCGGGCACAGGGGACACGTCCTCGCTCCGGTACCTTCTTGAGCATCCTCTCCTTGGAGAGGCGGGCGGTCCGGGCGGCTTCTGCAGCAAGGGCGCGGTAGCTCTCCGAGGCAGTGACACGGACCTGCCCAGCATGCGCGGTCCCCTCGATGACACCCTTCCAGACAGCAACCGCACTCCTGCAGGAGCAGGGGTTAAGATAGGGAAGGGTACTCTCCTGCCTCCCTGCCAGCTTTCAGGGGTGCCCAGCAGGACAGCCAGCACTCCCCGCCTCTGCAGTCCCCTCTGAGCCAGGTACCACATCTCTGGGGACAGCCCACCCAGGGCTGCATCCCCAGGACACGCAAATCCTGGTTGGCATTAGGCATCTCCCAGCTGGGAGGGCCATGGATGGATGCAGCCAGCCCCAGCCCCTCGTCCCCGTCCCTGTCTCCCGCCCACCTTGAGTCGCCGGCCTCACCGCGGCCCCGCTGCCAGTCTCTCTTCATGAACTGGCTTGCCAGCCTCTGCAGCGCCTGTGGACAGACCCATCATCACTGGCACTCCCCAACCCTGCCGGGTACCCCAGTACCCTGCCTTCCCATTCCGGGGCCAAAACTGGGCTCCCCCACACCGGCTGCCCACCCCATGGGTGTCCCCAGAGCAGGGGAGACACACACCCCACAGTGGCTTGGTGTCAGCAGGGACCCCATCACACTGCCCATGGGAAACCCTTTTGGGGGAGCAGATACCATCACGAGAGGACCCCCCGCTGCAGCTTTTGGGACAGAGGACCCGCAAGAGGACACCAGCGAGGGACACCAGCTGCAGAGGCAGAGGAGAAGAGCCCCCAGCAAAACCAAGCACAGCAAGACCACAACCCTCGGGGGACGGTCTCCCCCCCAGCCCGGGGTCGGGGGGGAAGGGGGGAGCGGGGTAGCACGGCACCTGGCTGCGAGCAGGGGACAGGCGGGTGGGGAGGTCATCTCTGCTGCAGGGTGTCCCCAAGGGATGCTGCAGGGATGCCTCACGGAGCACACCCAGGCTCTGACACTTAGGAGCAGAGCCCTGCGATGACCCAGCAAGAGAGCAGAGCTGAGCAGGTTCCTCCCCCCCACCAGGGTTTTCCCTCCATGCCCCCAAAACCTCCAGGCCCCCAGGTTCGGGCCATGCTGTGCTCAGCAAAGCACCCCCGTGGGTGCCCCAACATGGTCAGTGCACCCCTCCCCAGCAGAGAAAATGCTGAACCCATCTGCCACGGCCCTCCATGGCTGGCAGGGAGCAGCCAAGCCCCGCTTTGCTCAGATAATTTCTGATGCTGCCCATCGCCCGCGTGGGGCCGGGCCCTGCCCTGGAACACCCCGCGTGGGAAGGAGGGGGGCTCGGTGCTTGTGCCTCCCTCCTGGGCCATCGGTCTTGAAACCGGTGGCACCTCCTTACCTGCCCGTACTCCCTGTCGATGGCAGCCCTCTGCTTGCTGTAGGACCTGTGGGAAAAGGGCACCTGGGGCAGGCGAGCAGCCACGCAGGGCGGGGGGCGGGGGGGTGTCCAGGGATGGGCCACCCTCGCCATCACCCCCCTGCCACCACCCTGCGCCGGGATGTCCTCATCTGGCCGCCCCGGCGGGTGATGGAGCCCATGACCTCGACGCGGCAGGCTCAAGGTGAGCCGTGCCTGGCAGGCTGGCCCCTGCCCCACATGTGGGATGAGCTGGCCGGTCTCAGCTCGGGGCGGGGCGGGGAACCGACAGGCGGGGGGACCCTACCTGATGTCCTCCAGCAGCTCGGCATCCCGCTGCTGCTTGCCCTGCAGGCCCGAAAGCTGCTCGAGGAGGTGGACCCGCACCTCCTGGGTGAGCTTCACCTGCGGGACGGCACCGCTCAGCGCCCGGGGACCGCTGCCCCGCCCCCGGCCGGGCTGGGATGCGGGGGGCATGCACCGCCTCCGCCGGCCCCGGTAGCGGTCCCCACTGCCCCCACCTCCCCGGGTGCCACTGCAGGTGCCGGTGGCCACCGCCCCGCCGCGGCCCCGTTTCCCCAGTCCCGCTGAGGGTCCGCCGGGGGCGACTCCCGATCCCCGCTGCAGGACCCGGCCCCGGTCCGCCGGCACCGATGGAGGACCCGGTCCCGATCGCCCGGCCCGGTGCCGGGACCCGGCCCGGCCCCGCGCTCACCTTGCGCGGCGGCGGCTGCATCGCTGCGCTCTCGGTCCCGGTCCCGGTCCCCGTCCCGGTCCCGGTCCCCGTCCCGGTCCCGGTCCCGGGGCCGGGCCCGGGGCCCGGGCCGGGGC
>JAVKLA010000042.1:1321915-1414257 GCA_034782735.1 Sagittarius serpentarius
TGACGTGCAGGGGAGCAGAGCCTGGCTGTGTTTTTTGAGCAAGCCGGAAAAGGGATTTGATGAGGAGCTGTTTGTCTGGTGTCCCGAGACCTTCCTGTTCTTCACTTCTGTTCTGAGCACGCAGTGAAAAGCCTCCGACTGCAGGAAGATGGGGAGGCATGTGCAGCCCTGGCCGTGGCGGGGGGCTGAGTTGGGGGGCTGGCCAGGAAGAGAAGGAAGCAGAATCCCTGGTGGGAGAACAACTCCCATCCAGGCATGGGTGGCCATATCCTGACCCTGTCCTGGTGTGGGTTTCCCCTCTGCCCTTTTGATCCCATTGGGTTGCGGGGGACCAATTGTGCTGGGCTCAGTAGGAAAAGGGATGTCGGCAGAGCCGCATGTCCCCGCAGCGGCACGTGGAAGCAGAGCCCATCTGGGCTGCGGGCAGGGTGCCCGGCTGGGCTGGCACCGCTGGAGTGGCACTGCCAGGTGAGCAGCGTGGACGGTGCAGGATGTGGCATGGCTCCGCATGGCAAGGGTGGCAGGACATTAAGGTCTTCTGTGTCCCGAGCTGCCCTGCCGTGGGGCAGGGAGATGCCAGGGAGATGCCAGCTCCTGCATTTACTGGCAGCTCTGCGGGGAGGGGTGACAGCTCCCGCATAGTCCTAAGGGAAGGGGCAGTGGGAGGGGGCTCTTAGCTGAGCCTGATGCTTTCTGTCCTCCAGAGTGCGTGACAAAGGGTGAGTCTTGATGATGTTCCAGCACCCTGTTCCTGCTCGACCTGGCCGGTGCCCACTTGAGTCTTGTCCTCCTGCTCCCCTTCAAGATGTCCTGCCACCTCTGGGGCGATCACTGCCTCTTTGGGGACTACCTGTGCTGCACCATGGTGGCCTTCTTCTATGGGAACTTGTACAGCTCCATCCTCACCTGCATCAGCCTGGAGCGCTACATCTCTGTGGTGCACCCATTCCTGTGGAAGGCTTCCAGCTGGACATGGGGCAAGGTGGGCATCTGTGTGGGCGTCTGACTGATGGTGGGGCTGGGCATGAGCCCTCTGCTTTTGCACCCCCAGACAAATCATATCTCGAGCCTGAACATCACAACGTGCCACGACCTCCTAAGAAAGGATAAGCGTGTGTTCCTCATCTACCCTTTCCTCTCCTTAGTGGGGCCGGGCTTTGGCTTGCCCTTCGTGCTCATGACCATCTCCTACAGCTGCATCCTGGCGTGACTGCTGGCCAAGGGGAGACGCTATGGGCAGGTGGTACATGTCCTGGCCCTGGCCCTCCTTGTCTTCATCCTCTGCTTCACCCCCAGCAACGTGCTGCTCTTCATCCACTACTTGCCGGAGGCCACGGAGTGCCACAACGTCACCTACATCTGGTACGCCCTAGCCCTGGTGCTCAGTGCCTTCAATAGCTGCTTCGAGCCCTTCGCCCCCCAGGATTTTCAGGGCAGATTCCGGGATGCAGGCAGCTGCTGCCTGGAGGGGCTCAAGACCTCAGTGGGGAGGGCCTTGGAGAAGGCAGCCTTGCCCCTGAGGTCCGGCAAGCAGAGCCAGCCGTAGGCAGGGCTAGGGGGGGCCGGGCTGTGTCCCCCTGCCCCAGGGTGGGGAGGATCCTCCAGCTTGGTGCCCAGTGCAAAGGGCCGCGCGGTCCCAGGCTGGCAGCGAACTTGGGCAGAAAATCCCACCCTGGATCTGAGGTTCACTAGGACTTTGCCCCAGCTTTGCAGTTCCTCCGATGCCGCCCGCACTGCCCCCATCCCATGGGTCCCCTGGCTGGGTGTCTGGCCCTGGCACCCCTGTCTCCCCACCTGCCAGACCCTGGCATCCCTCACCACTTCTCCTGCAGTGACCAAACCCTCCAGAGTACAAATAAACATTTATTTCTCCCTGCTGGTGGAAGGAACAAATATAAATACCCCAGCTGAGCAGGAGCCATCCTCCATCGCCAGGACTACGTGCCAGGCACACACGGCCAGCCCTGCTCCTGTTGACACCCCCTCCCCACCCCACCAAATATGCCGTGGTACATGCAAGAAGGGAAGTGGGGGATGGCTTGTGTGTCCTGACCCTGCCCCACGGACCCAGCACTGGAGAGGGGACATCATGCTGTGTTCCCCCACGCTGGGAAGCACTGCATGCCCCCCCTGCCTGACAGGGTGCCATGCTGCCGAAATGCACCATATTTCTGCTTTTATTTTCCCTGTTACTTGCTTCCCTCGGCACTGGGCCTGATGACAGGCGTGCCACCCATGAGCAAAAGCACACGTGGCAACATCCCCAGCCCTCCCAAGAGGGGGTACTGCGGCTCAGCACCCTGGTCCCCACTAGTCCCCTGTCCCCACTGGTCCCCGCTCCCAGCCCAGCTCCAGGGTCAGGAGGAGGAGGAAGGTGTGGACTCCATGAAGTGGGAGCGTGGGGTACCCATTGTCGCTGCCGCCGTGAGTGACTTGACCCCCAGGTTGGTGGCCACCCCTTCGGCACGGCAGGTCACGTCACCGGCTGGCCCGGCCCTGGTGGCTGGCCCTCGTTCTTCCTGAGGATGACGCTGCTGAGCTCCTGGATGAGTTTGTTGTTGATGGGCGAGGGAGGCTGCATGTTCCTCTTCCTGGGGATCTCCCGGGAGGTCTCCACACTGGGACTGCTCCCTGGTGTGGCTGCCTCCTCCCAGTCCCTGTCCAGCGCCAGGGAAGGCTCCACGTTCCTCTCCAGAGAGGCTGTTTTGGTGGGTCTGAGCCCCTGGGCTGGAGCTTTGTTGCTCTCCAGGTTCAAGCCCCTTTCGAGGGACAGGGCTTTGGTGACAGAGGGACCAGCCACCCTCTGGGCTGGGCTGGCAGGCAGTGAGGAGCGCAACGGCGTGGCCGGGGGCTGTTCGGGGAACGGGGCTGGCTTCTTGGACCTGTCCACAGGGGGCACAGCCGATGGGTCTGCCAGCAGTCCCTGCCCCAGCTCCAGTGCAGCCAGTTCAGGGAAGTTGCCCACCTCCTCGTAGACAGGATCGGGGTCCACCTCCTTCTCCTGCTGCTCCTCCAGGGAATCCTGGTGCATCTTCATGGGCTGGAGGAGGGCAGGGTGCCGGGGTGAGGGGCATTGTCTGCACCGCTCAGCTCTACCCCTCCGTCCCCCCTCACCTTGCCCTCCCTGCACTCGGGTGCTGCCCAGGGACCCTTGCCCCCACACCGTGGGGCTGATACCTGCAGGGGACCCATCCCCCATTGGGTCTATTGGCACAAGGACTGTTGCCTTTCTTCCCCCATCACTGATGGAGGGTGAGCACTTTAGTCCCTGCTGAGGCACGGACCGTGCCACCAGGCTGTGGCACCGGCCCGGAATCCCTTGGCAGAGGCGGTCTGGGGCGGGGAGGGCAGATGGGCGCCCATGCAGAGCACAAAGCCAGGCAAGGTGAGGTCCGGCCAGGCGGCCCCCGTGGAAATAGCCTGATGGCGAGGACCCAAACCTATTTCCTCGTGTTTCTTATGTTGATCCCCTCTGGGCAATGTGCGCCCAACTGGAAACTGGGCTGGGCTGTTGTGGTCTTGCTTGCACACAGCAGGACTGTGCAGGGCCCCCCATCCCTGGGTATGGGATACGCAGAGCAATGGACACTCCCTCCTCTGCCACACAGCATGGGCAGGATGGCCCAGGCATGTCTCCCAGTGCAGGTGGGATGCTGCAGGTGAACCTTTGCTGCCGTAGCCAGGAGGCACGGTGCAAAGCCAGCTACAGACACGCTCCACGTATGTGGGTACTTACAAAGAACATGGACAAAGTCCTTCGCGTGTGCAGGCGGCGCTAGAAACAGAGGAGACAGGCAGAGATAAGCACGTGATAGCACGGAGCAGGGTGACGGATACCTCGGCAGGCAGAGGATGGGCAGCGGGGCCCAGCACCCCACGTGCCCTCACAGGGCCCTGCACGCACAAAGAGCTGCCACGGACATGAGCACAGCGCGCAGCACGCAGCACGCACACACCGCCAAGCACAGGGACACACATCAGAGCATCCGTCGGTGCCAGGCGGCATGCACCCGCCTCCGGGGCCTTGGGGTGGGTGCATGGTCTCGGGGTGGGTGCATGGGCCTGGGTGGGTGCGGGAGCACCTGTGGGCAGGGGTAGCTGCGGGGGCTTTACCAGGGTCTGGTTGGCGGAGAGCATGGTGGCGTCGGTGCTGTCCCCGTGCAGGGGCACCAGCGGCATGGTGCCGAACTTCTGCTTGGCGAGGTCGGAGGAGGAGCGCCGGCGCATGATCACAGGGCGGAGGTCATCGTGCTGTGAGCAAGGACAGGGCAGGGAAGGCGGGGGGGGGTCATGTTGGGCTGCCCTGCCAGCCCCCTCCTGTCCCAGCCCAGCCCAGCTGGGTGGCATGGCCAGCCTGCACCCACCTGAGCCTTGAGGATGCTGGTGGTCCAGTCCCACAGCTCAGCCTGCCCTGAGCACACCAGGTACCTGCGGAGGAGCCAGCTGAGAAGCTGCCAGGAAGCAGGGCCAGTGGGGCCCGTGTCCCCTTGTCACCTTGCCTGCGAGCCGGGGGCCGTCAGGCACAACTACACCCAGCGGGGTTGCACCTCTGAAACTCTCTGCATGCCCAAATTGATGCTTCAGGGCAAGGCAAGAGCTTGTTGGGCACCCATGAGGCACCTCAGCTCAGCTGTCCTTGCTGCCCTTAGAAGAACATCTCAGCCCCATGTCGGGGGCAGGCGACGTGCTCAGCTGCTGCCCCAGCACTGGCAGTGTCAGGGAAATGGGGACAGGATCAGCAGGATGCATGGGAGTGCCCGGGCACCCAGCAGCGCCAGGGAGGCCGGGGCAGGGAGCCCAGCTCAGCGCAGGGCACAGGGCGCAGGAGCACCTGGTGTTGCGTGTGTGGGGACACAGAGCAGCGTTGGGTGAAGGCTGGCAGGCAGCGCAGCCACGCAGGTGACGAACACACCTGGGCAGGGTGGGCAGGTCCCTCTGGAGGCTTGTGCTGCGTGCTTGGAAGATGCATCTCCCAGGGGTGCTGGTGTGGATGAGGAGGTAGGAAGGGTGTGTGGTACGGAGACGGATTGCCCCTGGTCCCCACCTTGTGCCAGGGAGCATATGGCCCCACCACTCTGGCCTTCAAGGGCCCTAACCAGGCACCAGCTCTGCCCTGACCCCCAGGGCCCTGTAGCACTGCCCCTGGCTGTCCCACTCCCACTAAAACTGGGGACAGATCTCAACATCCCCCCAGCCCCAGGACAGCAAGGGCAGATACTCACAGCTGCTGTTTGTCCAGGGTCAGTGTGAAACCCCACCTGGGGAAAGGAAAAGACAGGCTGTGGGGCAGCACCACCAAACTCAGACACAGCCTGAGGTCTGTGGGGTGGGGGGCTGAGTTCGCCCCACGGGCCCAGGTGTGTCACGGCTTTGGGTCCTGCTGGGGCTTGGCATGCTCCTGGCAGCTGGCTTCGTGTGCCAAGTTGCAGGGACCGACGGATGCACGCCCCAGAGCCACGGCCAGGGAAGGTCCCACTTACTGGGCTGGTGGCTTCAGCTTCTTCCTAATGCCCATGTAAACCTTGGCTGCATCCAGGGGCCACTCGCGCTCCGGCTTAGCACTCTGGGGAAGGTGATCCATTGGGTCAGCCCAACTTGGTGCCAGCCTCCCTGCCAGGAGGACAGCCACCACCATGCCACTGCTGTCCCCAGGCTCCCCCTGCCTGCCTCTCCTCCCGCCCTTGGGGCACAGGTCCACCCCTGCAGCAACCCCTCGTACCCTCTTCTCCTTGAGCAGCAGCAGCCTCCGGTCCCGGATGACGAAGTAGCGCTCCTGAAACTTGTTCCCCAGCAGCTTGGGGGGCTCCTCACGGCATTTCAACAGCCCGCACTTGGGGGTCTCACGCTTGACGCCTGCCCAGCGGTTGGAGATGGGAGTCACGGAGGTTGGGAGCATGTGAGTGTGGCTGGGGTATTGCAGGGGGACCCCACTGTTGGCCTCAGGGATGTGCCCCTGATGGCTGCAGAGCGGTGGCCAGGGCCAGGGGCAGATCAGGGAGAGCTGTCCCCCTGTGGGGACAACCCTAGGGTGTGGGGCCCTTTGTGATTGCCTTACCTGTGAAGAGACAGCTCCCCTCGCCGATGGGGACCTTCCTCACCAGCAGGTATGCGGCGCTGGGCTCCGGGAGCTTGCACCACTGCAAAGCTTGCTCCAGCACCTTCTCCTTGGGGTGCAGGGGCCGCTCTGGGGGAGTCAGGAACAGTCACTTCTGTGTCCCCTCCCCTGTGCCAGTCTCCATTCCTCCTGCCACTGGCAGCAGGCTGCCCCCCCAGTACTCCACACCTCCTCACCAGCCCAGCCATGCTGAGAGCATCCTGCCGTGCCATCCCCACCATGCTCACCCAGCTCCCCGTTCTCCAGGGCCTCGAAGGTCAGCCAGATGTCCAGGCTGGCTGCCACGTTGCGCATCTCCAGCACCTGGTTGGTGAGCTCCTCTGCTGTCATTGTGGGGGACACCTGGGGCCAGACACACGGGGAGCTGCGGTGGGTGGTGGCAGGATTGGTCCCAGGAACAGGCTGCTCCAGGAGCCTGCGTCCCTCCTCGCTTCCTCCGGCACGGACCTCCTTTGAGACTCACCTTCAGGGTGACGCAGCAGTCAGGCAGCTTCTGCTCCAGGTAAACCTCGATGATGAGGTCCCCTGCCTGTGAAAGCTGGGGGAAGAGCAGGTGGCATTGGTGTCATGCTGGCAGGGGTGCTGTGCGCATCCCCTCTCCCCAGGGGCTGGCGATGGTGTCCCAGGGAGCTGGGGCTGCTTTTCCCCTGGGCAGGAGCCTCAAGGTGATGGGCGAAGGGGAGACAAGTGGGGGAAGGTCCTTCCCCAAATATCTGGTGTGGGACAGCGGGGACCCAGGGTGGGCAGCTGGGAGGGCCCCCACCCTCCAGGCAGTCCCACCAGCCCAGAGGTCCCTGACGTGATGGGTGCTGGCAAGCACATGCCTAGTACCTGGGTGTCCTTCCAGGTGGTGATCAGACTGTTCTCCAGATCCATCTGGGATACCTGGTCCTCGTCAATCTGCCGGAGGAAGGGCGCACAGGGTGAGAAGGGAGACACGTGTGGAGTTCGATACGGCTTGAGGACACATGGCCAGGACGGAGGGATGCAGGGGGAGGCAGAGGTGGGCAGTACGGCTGGATACAAGGGGAGACGGACGGAGGCAGCATGGAGGGGGGTGGTAAGGCCCCTGCAGGGAGCTTACATTGAAGATGCTGACATAGTTGTCAATGAGGTCTTCCATCACCTTGACCTCGTGCTCCCCTTTGCCGTCGGTCTGGAAGAGGCTGGGTGCGAAGAGCAGTGACAAGTTCTTGGTGCTCATCTGGTTGAGGTCCGCACATTTCTGCACCCTGGGACAAGGAGGACAGAGGGGCTGGTCTCACTCTGGATGGGGTTTCAGCCCCAGCCACCCTCCTCTGCCTCATACAAACTCTCCTGAAAAACAGCCTGTTTTTCCCCAGCTCCCCAGCACTGGGAACTTGAAGCTGAGCAATTCCTGTTTCGAGGACTTCCAGCTGCCATCAAACCGGACAACAGCCCCATCTCATACTCTGAATCAGGGATGGGAATTTGTTTTTTTCCCTCTTTTTGGGGCACTGGGTGAGGTTTACACCCTACAGGGGGTGTCCCCTACTCCCAAACCTCCTGTCACCCCCCCCCCTTGCTGCAGAACGTCTTTGGGAACATTTGAGGTGTCCCGGAGCAGCATGCTCCAGCACACCCCAGCACCAGCTGGGAGGCTGGTGGGGCAGAGCACGGGCACTGGGCTCTCCCTGGCTTGCAGGGATGGGGGCCAGCATTCCCTGGGCAGCGGGGAGACCCCGCACTGCTGGCTGACCTTGGGGACCCCAGCTGGACCCGGGGACCCTGCAGGGAGGTGGCTGACTGACCGGTAGAGGTGCCCGATGAGAGCAGCCAGGGTCTTGTGGTTGAGGCGAGGCAGGCGATGAATGAGCTCCTTGTACCGCTCCAGGCGCTGGGGCTTTGAGGAGATTTCTGGAGGAAGGAAAATGAGTCACAGACCATTGCTGAATCCAGCAGATACAGAGCA
Source organism: Sagittarius serpentarius (assembly GCA_034782735.1). Taxonomy (NCBI): domain Eukaryota; kingdom Metazoa; phylum Chordata; class Aves; order Accipitriformes; family Sagittariidae; genus Sagittarius; species Sagittarius serpentarius. The sequence goes on from JAVKLA010000042.1 coordinate 1,329,964, forward strand.
GAGACGGCACCAGGGTGGGCACCAGGACACCACCCCGAGGGACACTGGCGCCAGGGGGCCCTGGCAGGCAGCTCAGCACAGGAGCAAGGGTCGGCTGAAGGAGGTACCTGCAGCCTCCTTCCACTGTGGGTGCAGTTCCAGGGTGAAGACGGGGTCTTCCAGCTCACGGAAGAACCTCTTCAGCACGTCGGTGACGTCCTCGATGAAATTGTCATTGATGCGCAGCTTGACGTTGCGGGCGTCCCGCCGAAACTCCTCCATCAGTACCTTGATCCGGGACTTGGCTCCGTTCTTGCGGTAAATCCCCTCATGTCGCAGCCCTGGGGCAGGGATATGGGGTCACAGGGGCCCAATCCTGCCCAGAGAATCCTCAACGGGGCTGGTGCCCTGAGAGCGGTGCCTCCTGCCCGGACCCGCTGGCCGCCCCGTGTGTGTCAGAGGATGCTCCGGCCGTGCCACCGCCTCGCTGGGCTCACCGTACTGCGTGATGAAGGCGATGCAGCTGTCCACGATGATGGGAATGTCCCCCCGGCTCAGCTGCTGGTCCCGCAGCGCGTTACCCCGGCCCCCTGCCGACGCCTGGATGTCGGTGTACCACGCTGCTGAGTCCGCCCGCGACAAGCCCTGGAGGTAAAATGTCCTGAGAACAAAAAGGGCAGAAAAGAGGGAATGAAGGCTGCTGGTGGGTGCAGGTTACGCCCTCCTGCCCATACGCACAGCCTGGCTCCGGGACAGGGAGCAAAGCACAGCCAGGCTGAGCTGAGGGTCACCCTACCCCGGCAAAAGACCCCGGGCTGGGGTGACCTCTGTAAGCTCCGTAGTCACAGCCCCGCTGTCCCAGTAGCATCCCCACCATGGGTTTGGGACCAGCATCGACCCACACATGAATGTCTTTGCCCCAGGCAGCCTGCTGAGGTTGCTTGGTTCATTCCCCACCATTCCCGCCACCAGGACTCGCCTCCCCATCTCCACCAGGATCAGCAGCTCCTTCTTCTCTGGGGTCTCTGTAGGGGGAACCAGACCTGCATTGGGGTGAGAAGTAGAGGGATCAGAGCCATGCACCAGCCACCCACCCACATGGTGCCTGTCCCGGGCTGTGGCACAGCACTCACTGAGCTCCTGCAGCCGCCGGAGGTTGATGCTGTCCTCAGCTCCGTCATCCTCGGTGGGGCAGATGAAGAGGTGGGCTTTCTGCAGGATGAAGAAGGCCTGCTGCCACCGCTCGGGGTTGAGCATGCACTTGTAGCGCAGCTGGCCTACCCGCTGGAACTCATAGCCCAGCAGGCAGTGACAGCTCACGGGCGTGAACCACTGTGGGACAGAGCAAGAGACGAGCTGGGTAAAGACAGGGCTCGGACCCTGAGCGCAGACCCCCACGAGGACGGCGGCAAGTCACCAGGGAGGATGGGAGCCTCTGCAAAGGCAAGGAGGGTGCTTGCCACAGAGGATGAAGAGCGAGGGGAGCTGGGAGGAATCACGACGGGGAAGCGGGGATGGAGGCCAGGGACCCACCAGCGGCATGGGGTGCCAGGGCTGGGGCTGGCTCACCTTGCCAATGGCACTGGCCCAGGTTTGCAACACCTCAGGCCCATCGGTTCCCAGCTGCTGCACTTTTTCCCCAGTGAGGAAGAGCTCGAGGGTGAAGCGAAACCTGCAGAAGGCGAACCAGCCCGTCGGAGCAGCCCTCTACCCCAAACCTGCACCCAGAGCCAGACCAGACCATTGCCCCAGGCAGGGAGCAATGCCCGTCTCTGCTCTCTGCATGCCCACAGGCTCTCTGGGCATGCAGTGGGGGCATGGCCGGGGGTACCTTTCAGTGGGGCCAGGGCTGGAGAGTGCCTGGGCTCTGCTCACACCCAGGGAGATGAGGTCCCTGCTCTCAATGTGGCCCAGAGGCTCAGTGCATTTCTCCGTCTCGAAGAAGAGCAGGGCTCTCTCTAGGGAGCACCATGTGCGCTGGAAGTCTGCAGGACCGGGGATCAGTGGCATTGGGGTGGGCACCCCACTGGCTGCCCTCCCACGCTCCCCACGCTTACCATCTTTGCTCTTCTTGGCACCCGGAAGCTTGGTGGGGGCCGTGGCCCGGTAGAGGTACCCGCTGTGTGTCACTGGCTGTGTGATCTCGTTGTAGACGCCCTCCGGACCCAGTTCCCGTGCACGGGTGCTCCCTGCGAGGAATGGCGCTGAGAGAGGGGTGGGAGCAGGCACCCACCAAAGCGTGGGTACCGGAGGGGCAGGGAGACCCCACTCATGCAGATGTAGGCAAGGAGGTGTGCCAAGCATGGGATTCCCCGAAAAGGGGCTCCAGAGGAACCCGCTGCCTTGTCCCATCCCAAAAGAGGGGTGTAGTGGGGCCAGCGGGTCCCCCAGGGAGCCACAGTACCTGATGCCTTGGCTGTCCCCAGCCTTGGGGCATGCTGTGGTGGGCAGGGCGGTGGCAAAGAGGAAGCCTCCCCATCACAGCCAGATGGGGCTCGAGGGTCCTCGTTACCTGAATGGTTCCTGTGCCTTTTGCTCTCTGGTCCCCACCAAAGGTCAGCCCCTGGGGCCACCTCGCAGGCGGCGGGGTCAGCTGCCAGCCCAGCCTCCGAGGACGAGAAGAACTGCAGGACGGTCTTGAGCAAGGCTGGTCCTGCCACCGCAGTGCACAGTGCCTGGGACAAGACAGGTGCCCGTAGGGATCACGTCCTGGCTCATAGAGACCCCCAGCCTTCTGCCTGGGGTGCTCAAAGGCAGGCAAAGCGGAGCACAACCTCCCACATGAGCCCCCAGAAGTGCCTGGCACAAGGGTGCGGGCACAAGGGTGCGGGCACAAGCAGCCAAGCAGGAGGTGTTGGCATCTCAGACCCAGAGCTCTGGGATTGTTGCCAGCACCCCAGCATCCTGCCTGCACCCCGAGGCGGCCCCTACCTGGAGCACGTCCTCCTGAGTAGCGTACTGGGGATGGGGCAAGCGGTACCGTCCCTCTCGGTACTTGCGGGTGATGAAGTCCCGTCTCTGCTCGGCGCTGGCGTCCGGGTAGAGGGCCTCGGTGGCAGGGAGGCGAGCGGCCCAAAACCGGTTGGCTCGGTCATTTCCCAGCACGATGAAGAGCTGCAGGAGAGTCCCATGATCACAGCGAGCACTGGGCCAGCCGGGAGGAGCAGGATGCCCTGTGTCCCTGCATCCTGGGGGACACTGCGGGAATGCTGCTCTGTCCGGAGAAGCAGCCTGGACCCTGAGCATGCTGTGCCAGCCCCAGCACCCTGTCCTGAGTGCCTCTACCTGTACAATTTCATTGGACCAGACACTGGTGTCAAGCTTCAGACTTTGCACCTTGGAGATGTTGGAGCCCAGGCTGCGATGTTGCCCTGCGGGGAGAAGAAGAGTGAGCAACCCTTGATTCTGCCAGGGGAACCGGTACCCAAGTCGCACTCGTACCCCAGCCGGCACCCTGCCTGCCCACCAGGCCCAGCCCACCCCCGCCGGGACCCCCATGTGCCCCTCAGGGAGATGTACTGGCCTGCACACTGCTTGCAGATGACCACGCACAGATTGATGGATGCCCAGTCAGGACTTTGAGCCCAGCAGTCGGCACAGTATTTGTTGGCTTTGTTGGACCAGATCTTCTCTGCCACCTCGTAGTCATAGAGCATTTCAGCTATGGCCTCCTGCAGGGCCTCCATCCACTCCCGTTTCTCCCGCTCCGACTCCGCCACAAAGCTATGAGCACCAGCACAGCCAAAACTCAGGGGCCTGGAGCAACCAGCACCTAGGTCCAGCACCCGGCTGCTCCCCCCACCTCATCCCACCTGGATGCCTGGGATACCTGAATATTTTGAAGGGGGTGATGAGCTCAAAGCCGCGGTTCTTGGCTTCGCGGATGGTGGAGCCACGCATCTCAATCAAGCAGATGCCAATGCCCATTTTAAAGAACTGCAATTCAGAGTGACACTGCTGTTGGCTCTGCAGCACCGTGGCCGTGGTGGACGCAACACCCCAGACGTGCCCATGATGCTGGAGCTGGAGCTAGGGAGCTGTCTGGCACCCCCAGCATCCCATCCCCACTTTGCATGGACAAACTAGACCTGGTACCCTGCCACATCTCTCAGCCATCTCATGTGGGCTGACATAAAGCAACCTGCAAATCCATTACACCTTAAAGTGAAAGGCAAGTTCTGCCCACAACCCAGCCATTCAAGTCGCTCTCTTTTGGGGATTTGAGTCCACACTGAGTGAGGCACACTCATAAAGCAAGCATCAACTTGAGCAAAAACTACACAGGCTTGATGATGCTTAGCGCACGCCAGGCAAACTGGAAACAAGGTGACTGGAAAAAAACCAGGGGTGCTGGGAAAATTCAGCAGGCAGGAGGGTGGGGAATTCCGTGGGCAGCAGGCAGGGTGCGACATGGGTCAGGAGACGCCTGCTGCCTCCTGAGGGGCAAGCCCACATTGCAGCAGGTACGTTTGCTGGTGATTTCATGGTCACCGATCCGCCTGTCCTGTGATGGACTGGGACGCTTTGGTGTGACTAAGTGCCTGGCAGAGATGAAGGTAATTTGGTGATAGCAATGAGATTGGGAGGGAGGTCTGCTCCTGGTACCTGCTGCATCTCCAAGCCCAGGCTCCCACTGCTGCTGCCCTGTGCAGGATCTCCAGCTTCCTCCTCTGCCATTCCCTTTCTCCCGCATTCCTTTCGTCCTTTTCCTCTCTGCTCTCCCTTTGGCACAGGCCCTGGCTAAGCTCCCTCCATCGCTCTCATCCTGTCTGCCGTCGGCCCAGCCCTCTGTGCCAGCGGGGTGTCTGGTCCAGCCACGAACCTGCTCGCTCTTGTACAGCCACATCTCGGGGAGGCTCAGGGCTGCGAACACCTTGGACTTCTGGCCCTTCAGCTCCAGGGTGCCTGACTTCTGGCAGTGAGCAGTGTTGGCGGGCCGGGGCCGGGACCCCACCAGGCGCTGGTCCGTCACCTTCTTCTGCAGCGTAGAGCACCACTCATTCCTCTGGGCTGGGGATCAGGCATGAAGGAGCGGGTCTGAGCCCTTCCCAACAGGCCTGGCATGGAGCAGAGCACCCAGCAGGCATGGCAGGGGAGAGGTCCCCTCACTCATCGTGGGTGGATGTTTTGGGGATGGGGTGAGGGATGCCTCCGGGATGCTCTGGCTGGAGGAGGGAGGCAGGGATGGTTCCTTGGAGACTGGTGGGCCCTGGTCCCGGTCTTCACTTACCCTCGTTCTCGGCGCGGAAGACAAAGATCCGGTGGCTGGTGAAGACCTGGAACTTGTTGTCCTTGGTGGAGCGAGCCATCTCGATCACAGACAGTGGGATCACCCCCTTGGGGTAGGGCTCCTGGAACGACCCCAGGCAAGGTTATCCTCCTTTGCCCTTCCTGCAGGGCACCTCCATAACCCGGGAGGCCACCCCAGCACCTGCCTTGCTGGGCACGCTGGCACCATAACCATAGGGGTAAGGGGATGCGGCAGGGATGTCCGCAAGCTCCTGCAACAGTGGCTGCTCCGGGGCCATGTGTGGTACCTGTTTCTGAGTAGGTGCCACTGACGTGGGCCAGCCTGGCTGGCTGTGCTGCAGGACTGAGGCAGCAGTGCCTGTCACCCCAGGTGGCATGTCAGCCACCAGCACCCCACAGCAGGCCTAACGGGGCCATGCAGAGCCCCGACGGAAGGACGAGAGGTCTTGGGCCAGGAAAGGGTTGTTGACTCATCCCACGCACTTAACCCACAGTGCCAGCACCCACGATGAGAAAAGCTCCTCCATGCAGCACGTCTTCCACATCCCCCAGGTGCTCGGCTGGGTGCTGCCTCGTAGCACAGCCTGAGGGACACCAGCAGCCAAGCAGGAGCTGAGGATTCAGGTAGGGATGGATCCATGGCTGGGACCCAGAGATCCCCCATTTGCAGTCTGCCCCAGGGCTTGTGAGCCAGCAGGACCCCCCCTTGCCTTCTCCCTGTCAACAGAGTGACCCTTGCCACCCTGGGCTTCCCAAGGCGTAAGGCTGTGTTCAGAGCCCCCCAGGCACAGGGACCGCGGCCGCTCCACCCTGGTGATGGTAAAGCAGTGCTGGCTCCTTACAAAAGCACAAGGGGAGGCAAAGGGGACATGGCAGCTCATGTGGTGTCAAGGCACCCTGCTCAAGTGGCACAATGCAGCCTTCCCACATCCTGCCCCTTCGTACCTTCTCACTACTGAAGTACATCAGGTTCTTCCCGTCGAAACGGACGTAGCGCCTCTGGAAGACATAGTTCCTATGGGGGTGGCAGAAAAACAGGCTGTTGGGAAGGGATCAATCCCCCTGAGGACCCCACATCTGCTCACAGACCCCCCCCTTCCCCTAAGGATGGCTGCACAGAGTACCCTTGCAGTGCAGCTGGGGCACCCAAGAAGGTCTTCCTCCTGTGGAGAGGTCTGGCTGCTCCAAGCAGCGTGGTGATCAGTGTGCCCACCTCACTAGCCTTGCCCAAGGGGGCTTCGCCTATGAGGACTGTCCCACTGGTGGGCACATACCCTTGTGGGGAGAGCTTGTCCAGCCAGCCGCTGAGCATGGTGGGCCGGGGCTCGGAGAGCGACGTGAAGCTGGCGTAAGGGGAGATGGTGAGGTCGTCCAGGACCTCGTCTGGGTACAGATGGGCTGGAAGGCTGAATGGGGTGCCCTCGGCCCGCGGTGCCTCCACAGTGGAGTACCCCTCCGTGTCGTTCTGGATGATGCGGTTGATGAGCCGGGACCGGGTCTCCTCGTCCTCGCTCCTTCCCTCGCTGCTGCACTCGCTGCTTGTCCTGTGAGAAATGGGGCTGTGAGGGAGCCCAGCTGCCCACCGTGCAGGGTCCTGGTCAATGCCATCCCATCTGGGGATGTCTCGCACTGCTTCTGGCCCCATCCTGAGCTCCTCGGGCACCCAGTGATGTGGGTGTTTGTATCTCCATGAGCAGGGTGGGACAAAGGCTCAGCACTCACGAGCCCCGTGGCCACCAGCAGCCCGAGGCTCAGCCAGTCCTACACGATAGCAAGGCTGGGGGTAGCTGGCAAAACGTGCTTACCCACCTTGGGTAATACCGCACAGGCCACCACACATCTTCAAATGCCTGGCATCACCTCCTTCCCCTCTTCTTTCCTCCACAGGCAGCAAACCAAAGCCAGGCAGCTCCTCAGTCCCATGCCCTGCTCCCTGCTCTGCACCCACCCCAGCTACCTCCTCACCGGGGGTCTCAGCCTGCCTTCTCCATCTACACCTCCGGTCTTCACGGCACCGGAAAGGTCCTTCTGCCACGACACCCTCCTGCCTGCTCTTGTGCCCAGCAGAAATGTTTTGCAAAGGGATTGGGAAGGACAAATGGGCCGGTGGAGCTCTTGCACCCATCTCCTTTTCTTGCGAAGCCATGCTAAAATCCCCAGCCAGGCCTGGTGAGACTATCCAGCCATAACAATAAAAGGAAATGATAAAAAAAACCTGCTAAGCCTGCCCCTTCCCCTCAGCCCTCTCAGCCAGATGTTTTTCTTTCCCCAGAAAGGAAATGTGCTGGAAAATGTCTGACAGTCCCAGAAACTCACAGGGGAGCTGCCCAGGTGCAATGGTGATGGGCAGGAATAGAGTCACAGCAGCCGGGACATCCCAGCACCAGCAGGAGAGCACCCATGCCACTGGGTTGTTTGTGACTTCCAGTGCCAGGATGAAGAAAAGGCTCCAAGAAGGGCAACGAGGATGGTCCAGGTCTTGTTACAGCTTCTGTCTGAGGAGCACCTGAGCAAGCTGGGCATCTCCAGCGGGGAAAGGGTGAGTGATGGGGCCAGGCTTCTGAAGTCACGAGCAGCATGAGGAGGGCAGAAAGGCATCTCCTGGCCACCGCTGCTTCAGTCACAGGAGCTGGGTGACATCAGATAAAGCCAGCAGGAGCAAGGTGCAGAACCACATGGGAAAGGAGCAGCTGACCATGGTCTTTGCCATGGGATGTTGTAGAAGGAGAAATTTATGGAGGAGAAACCCAGTGGTGGGGTCCTGAGTATGAAAAACCACCTCCAGCACAAGTCCATGTGCTAGAAATGCTTTTGAACCAGGAGAATGACCCCAAACACCTCCCCTCATTATAAATTCTCCAAATACCTGGTTTTGAGCACTGCCTCATCGTAGGAGCCAAGGCAGTGCATGGACCTCTGCTTTGACCCTGGACAGGCACCTTATGAGGCCGTTGGACATCAGATTTCCCTGGACCATGTGGGACAGAAGCAAGACCTGAAGTCTGCCTGGGAGGAGGTTAGGCTGGAGCCACTGAGGCTAGGGGTTGGCTCCGGAGAAGTGGGATGGTGTATGGGGCTGAGGAGGTGGGTGGAGAGGGAAAATGGCCTGTTTGGCTCCAGTGTCTGCAAGAAAGACAAGAAATGGCCATGGGTGGCTTGGAGGCTCAGAGCACAATGAAAACTGCTGTTTAATTAGCATAACAGAGCCTTGGCAGGGCTATTCGTCTGGCTGTAGTCCTAGCCCGGTGTCCAGCTTCCTCAGGAGGGACTGGCCAGGGAGTGGGGTGGCTGGAGGACTCTGTACGTCATAGCTGAACATCAGCCTTGATTGCCAGAGCCGAGTGGGAGACAGACCCACTGAATGGACAAGAGAAAAAGGGGGAAAATTCCATGACAGCCCCTTCCTGAGCCGTGATTTACAGCCACTGAAACCACAAAGAGCTGGAGGACAAGCAGCGTGTAGCAGGGAGAAGCAAAGCCCACGGCCCGGCTGGTGTGGGGTCTCTCAGCATCCCAGGAGCATGCCAAGACCCAGGCCAAGTCTCAGCTCTGCCCTTGAGGACAGGGTTGGTGGAGGAAGCCTCCAAGCAACAAGTCTGCAAAGGCCCAGTCATGTCCTTTTTCAGCTGGTGTCAGGCAGTGAAGACAATGAACCTTAGGGCCAAATGAGCCCCCAGGGCAAGGAGATGGTATTTCCAGGTCAGCTGAGCCTGGAGGGTGATGCTTGAGGCGCACCAAGTTGGGGCACTCTCAGCCTGTCAGTGCTTACATGGGAGAGCTGGTGGAGGGTGGAGGATGGGTGATGGAAGAAAGGGATCTGCTGGTGGTGAGGGGACCAAGGAGCTGCTGATGGATCTGGTTACTTCATCTGGGGGTCATAGGCCAGACAATCAACATGTGAGTGGGCACCTGGAGCTAGGTAGGGAGATAAGGAATAAGCTGTCAAGGACACACTATTCCCAGTGTTTCTTTTCCTGCAGGGAAGATGCCTTGAGGTGTGGGGAGAAGCAGTCTGGGTAGGTATCTGCCTGAGAATCATCTCACCGTGGGTCTCGATGCAAACCAGGGCAGGTCCACCATCGTCACCACGATGCCTGACGAGTCACTGTCTGACCCAGTCCCCCGTGCTCCATGGGGTGGCACGGGCACTGCTGTGCCACCGTCTGTCTCCTGCTGAGACTGATGCCTGAAGTAGGGCAGATGCTGTCCTCCACACCAGTATTTCAGGAGGCTGAGGATCACCAGCTTGGATGATGGTGCTCAGCATCAGAGCGGGCGAATCCCACCCTACGCTCCAGGCTCTGCTAGAGCCTCAGAGACGCAGCTCCCAGTTTTAAGGGGAATTTTGCACTACTCTTCCTCTTTGCTGAGGGTATCTCATTGCTGGCTGAGGTGGCTTTGCCCCTTTCTAACACTGACACTCACTGCTCAGACCCGAAGCCAGAGAGCAGTGTGGTCCAGACGAAAGGCCCCTAGAACAGGGCGAGAGGAGGTATCTCAGGTAGGAGGAAGATATTGTGCCAAAGAGGCAGGAGGGCCTTTCTGAAGTTTGGGAGTGGGAAATATTTCGCATAAGTGGGTTGGTGGGCTGCAGGAGATGCTCGCATTGTCCCCAGTGACCAGGTGCCAGTCAGCAGGATGAGGAACTGGCTGAACTGGAGAAACATCAGCACTGAAGAACCAGGGCTGGCTAGCAGTGGCTCAGCAGCTGAGCAGGAGCCCATAGCTCTGCTCCAGCGGGATCGCAGTTGGACTGGTGGTGCTGGTCTGGGGAGGAAAGCTTTGGAGCAGCTGGCGATGGGGGCCACGGACACAATGCAAAAGGTCTTCAAAGGCTTTTCTGTCTCTTGTTCAGCTCCCCACACCCCAACCACCTTAGTGCTCTGGCTGGGAGAATAAAACCTGTGAACCGCTGCCTCTGACACTCTGCTGATGGTTGCATCCTGTCTCTGCTCAGCAAGAGCAGGCTGCAAAGTCCCTGGTGGCTCCAAGGCTGCCAATGCCCTTGCGATGCTCTGGATCCCAGCTCCCTGGAAGCCGCTGGATGGAGACCGTGACCCGCAGACCAGCACTGAGCCCGGCTCTGAACTGCTGGTTCAGAGGCTCCACAGCAGATTTCAGTACATCTGTTTACAAAACTCCTGTTCCCAGGTATTTCCCGTTCCCTACACATGGCCCGTGTTGGCTCTCATCTGGCTACAACATCTGGCTGACTGTGACACTGGATCAGGCCACGCTGCAGTGACTCGCACCCAGAGCAGGAGGTAGGCTGGACCGACCAACACTGGGGCCAGAAAGGCCGGGACATGGGGACACACTGGCCAGCAAGGCCACGGGCAAAGCCGAGGGACACAGAGCTGCAGCTCACCTCCTCCTCTCTAAGCAACACAGGAAAAGGAACCCTCCCCATCCGAAATGGGAAGAGCAGCTTTCCTTCCTCTTTCTGAGATGCTATCAGGAGTTATGGAAAGTACATTTCAAAAGCATTTTAAAGGTGCCCCTCACAATCTCCCTGTCCACCGCAGTGTGACAAATCAGCAAGTGCTAATCTGATGATGCTGGAGCCTTTGGAGGTGGCACATCCCTTTATCTGGAGCTCAGAGCCATGCAATTTCTGAGCGATCCCTATCCCCCATGGTGTTTCCCAGCTCCCAGCAGCCAAATACAGGCTCTGCCTGGTGGGCAGGTGCCCAGTGCCACTGGCAGTGCCCCAGCATGTGTGGGCAAGCACTGTCCCCCTGAGGGCCACCCACCAACACGGCTCCTTCTCATCTCTGAGCCCCTTGGCTCTTCTTGAGACTGCTGACCTGATCCCATATGCTCCTGATAGGCTCTACAGTGGGGAAAAAGCCCCCACCGCCTCTCAGTCTGTCCCCAGGGGTGTCCCCTGTCCCCGTGGCATGCAAAGCCCAGACCCCAAACCCAGCCAAACCCCTGCAGCCTGGAGGAGTTGATGCCTACCTGCATGCTTCTCGCTCCAGGTCCAGCTCGGACACTGCCTCGTAGCTCTGATCAGAGTAGCTGCCAACACCCTGGGAGGAGAGACTGGTCACATCTCCTCTCCCCTCTGCCCTCTCCCATCCCAGACCTCCTCAACCTGCCTGGCCCACTGCACAGGGGGCTCAGCCTGTGACCCCCCACCCCAGCAGTGACGCTCAGCCAGGCACTGCTGGGCACCACCGTCTCACCAGCCGCAGCCCCCTACTTTGCAGCCCCTGGTGGGATGCAGAGTGACGGCAGGGGACAGCCACCATCCGCACAGTTTCCTCTCACCTTCTGCTCCTGGGATGGGGCTACGTGCCCAAAGATGGTCTCGCTGTAGGGGCTGATGGGCTGCTCGTCCATCTCTGTGGGCAGAGAGATGGGAGGGAGAGGCAGTCAGTGGTGCCAACCAGGACTGACAACCCTGGAGGGGGGATCCCCCCACTGAGCCCACCACAGTGCGCCCCAGCATCCAGGGCATCTGGCATAACAGAGATGCCAACCCAAATACATGTGGGGCTGGGCCCTGCTTTGACCCGTGGACACCCTTGGTCCCTGAGTGAGGCAGAAGCACGGGGAAGGACCTGGTGTAAAGGCAGCGGGTGTGGGTCTCCTCCTCACCCCCCTTCCCTGGGGACACTGGGAGGTCCCCACTGCACACCAGTGCCCTGGGTGCTCTCACCTGCCTTGCCGGTGGGTCTCTGCGGGATGGGGGGCAGGCCCCCGCCAGGCCAGCTGGGACTGCCAGAAAAAAGGAGAGGGGTTATTGCGGCTGCGGCCAGGATGGGGTGGGAGCTTGCGGGGTTTTTTCACCTTATTTTCCTGTCTGGCTGGAGGCTGTGCCTGACTGGTGCTGAGCCCAGCTTTGTCCCCTGGGATGTGCGGCATCCCTCCCCTGCTCCCAGCGCCCTCCTTGCTCCCTTCTCCTCCCCACCCTGGGACCTGTTGGCTCGTGTCTCCTGGGGCTGCTGGACGTTTCCCATCCCAGCTTGCCACCCTCTAATATCTCCCACCTTGCTCCCATCAGAAGCCAGCCCCAGAGCCCTCACTCAGCCACCCCCTCCCTCATCATTTCATGAGCCCCAGCCCTGCTGCCCGGGGGGGGTGGGGGGCAGAGGAGGGGCAGCAGCTTCTTCCCCAAATGGGAACGAGCCATCCAGGGGCCCAGAGCCACCCTGACAGCCCAGAGGGGTGCCCGCTGCCCTGCAGGACCCCTCCATGCAGAGCCTGGGGAAGGTATGGGGAGGGCAGCGAAAGGGGCTTTGTCAGCACCCGAAGGCAGGCAGGGCCAGGCTGACGATGGGGTCGCGTGGGTGGGGGGCTTTCTGGATCCTCGGGTCTGGCTGCTCTGCATCCTCCCTCTGCTCCCCAGGGGAAGGGAAAGCATCTGCTTACTCAGGCTTGTCGTCCGGCTGGGTCGGCTCCTGCAGGGACAGAGCCGGGGGTTGAGCGAGAGCCTGACCCTGGGGACCATACTCCTCTCCTGAGTCCTCAGCGGGTGCTGACGGGGGCTCGAGTCCTTCATAGATGACATTGGATACCATCTCCAGCCTGCCCTGCCCTAAGCCCGGCTGCGAGGCTGCCCTGGGGCACGGTGAGGGATCTCTCCTGGTTGGGGCGGCCGCAGCGGGCAGGGGGGCGTTGGACGCAGGGTGACCCTCCGGCACGCTCCCAGGGCTGGGCTCAGCTGCCAGGACCCTGTGGCTGTGCCGTGGTGGGACAGATGGGACAGATGGGGGGGATTTCTCCGATGCCTCCAGGATTTGTCCATGATCCAGAGCTGGGGGGGGCCGTGTCTCCTCCCGAGCGCTCTCCCGCCCTCGCAGCCATGATGCTCCCATGCCCATGGCCACAGCTGCCCCTGGGCCAGCCGGCAGTGCTGGTCTGGGCTCCGGGCTCTCCAAATCCGTGGAGCTCTCCCCTGGCACAAACCCCTCTAGTACCACAAAGGCTGCAGGTTCCCTGTCGCTGCCTGGGCTGTGTGCCGGCACCGTGGCGCGTGATGGTGGCGCGGACGCTAAGCCCTGCTCTGGTTTTGAGCGAGGGAAAACTGTCCTCGGCTTGGGGACCGGCTTCGTGAGGGGAGGAGCAGGGTCCTTCTCTAGAGGCGATGCCTGGGCGGGCGCAGCAACGCGCTGTTGCATCCCAAAGGCATCAGTAGCCCCTCCCGGCTCTGCTTTCATGGCATCCTTGCCCGCCTGGGGGGCATCCAGGACCTCGGTGGCTCGGAAATGGGCGTCTCCTGCTGCGGGTCCCCCCTGGAACCGACTGAGCATCCGAGTCTGCTGCACCAAGGTCAGGATCCTTTTGCGATGCCCGGTGGCGGTGATGCCGATCTGCTGCAGGTGGTCGCCATCCAGCAAGGCGGCGTCTCTGGCCACGTGGTACCCATGCCGCTTGAAGACATCCCGGTACTTCTCCAAGTGGATGGTGGCCAGCCAGTCTGCAATATCAGAGTCAGGACCGCACGGGGAGCTCATGGCCCTGAGGTGCCTCTGCAACGGATGCTCAGCCCATCATCTGTGGAAGGAGGAGTGAAAGGGGGTAAGGAGGCAGCAGGAAGGGGGGGGCTTCAGCTGCCTTGAAGGGCACAGATCCCACGGGTGGGAGCGTGGGATGGTCCCGAAGGTCCAAGCACCTCGCTGCTCTCCCCGGAGCGGCTCACCTCCCAGCTCAAGAAGCCGGCATCCTGTTGTTCCTCTCCGCCCCTCCCCGGAGCTGCCGGATCCTGGCCCCGCTTTGTCGGCAAGGCCGTGACCCGAGCCCAGACAGGAACCGAGTGGCCAGGGGCTCACAGGGGAGTGGGTGGTCGAGCAGATGCCCCGTGCTGGGGCATCCCGGGCTCTGCTGTGCGGTGGGCTGGGCGGGAGGAGGACAAGAGCTGGCGCAGCCAGGGGGGTGTCCCGGCGGAGGGGCCTGCCCGAGGCAGATAACGGGGGTGGGGGGGGAAGCAGCTGGGGCCCTCCCAGGGGATGAGCTCCAGCGCCGGCCAGCTCGGGGAGGGCTCTGCGGCCGGAAGGGCCAGACCATAATCTCTCTCTCGCTGCTGGCGAGGGCATGGGAGAGGTCAGCATGACTCACGGGCCGGCAGAGGGGGGGACAGCCTCCCACCCCCCCCCAGCCAGGACGGGCCCCTGCGCACCCGCCTGCCAGCACCCGCAGCTTGAGGCAGAGGGGCACGGCCTGGGGCTCATGCTCAGCGCTCTCCCCCCTTGCCGGCTCCCGCTTCGCCAGGGACCCCAACCCCAAATTATTTGCTGGCGCAGCCCCGGGACAGAGCTGCAGGCTCTCTGCAGAGCGCTGAGGGCCTTTTTCCCATGAATCATGCTGCTCCACACTAAACCATCTGTGCTGACTGTGCTGCCACTGGGTCTTTTTCCAGTTCCTCCATTTCCCTCTATTGTTCGGCGCAGGCTTCCTTCCTGCTGCCTGCACGCTCCCACGCATCCCCTGCCCCCTCCTGCAGGAGCCACGTCCCAGCCCGTCAAGGGACAGACGGGCCAGGCTGCCTGCTGTATGAGCCCCCGCGCCCCTGCGCAGGCATCTGCCTGCGCCCCACCACCGCCTGCAACAGGCAAGGGCTGCACGAGCGGCATGGGGAAGTGCGGGCAGGCTGGTGTGCTGCGGAGGCAGCGGTGTCCCTGAGAGCACGTCGCGGGGGGATGCTGTCAGCAAGCACGCATGAACGGCAGGGCTCTCCGCTCACATGTGTGGGTGTGGGGTGTGGGTGGTTCATGTGCCCCAGCCCCACGTGTGTGTGCACGGGGGGCTCCCCATGGGGCGAGCGGCTGTGCACCGGCGTGCATTGAGGAGGGACAGTCAATGGCAGGAGCTGGCCGAGAAGGTGGGGGAGCAGGCTGTGGGGAGCAGGGCATGGGGACATTGCAGCTGGAAGGGTGTTTGTTGATGTAGGACCTACACAAAGGGCTGGGCGGGAGGTGTGTGGAGGGTGATGTCCCCTACCGGCGTGAGCTGTGTGTCTCTGCCACAGGGTTAAAGGGCTGTACCCACTTGTGCCCAGCAGCCTGGTGCTGAAACGGGGCAATTTCCCCCTTTCTTGTGTCTGTATCAGCCCGAGGGATCTGCGGCCAGCTTTGCCCGCTGCCTGCCCTGCCTGGGCCTTCAGCAGGCAGCCTCCTGTGGGGAGCTGGCTCCCGAGACCTCCCCGTGCCCGGGCAGTGGGCAGCGGGGCTGTGCTGGGCACTGGGCTGTGGTGCGGCACTCTGGGGCAGTCCAGCTGTGCCTGCGGGCAGTGGTGCTTCACAGGGAGGTGGACACCGTCCCTGCCCCTGTCCCTGCAAACCCATGCGGACTAGCCGGTGCAGTGGGCTGGAAGCGGGCATGGACTGCCCCAGTCCTGGCCCTTCCCCCCACCCCGTCCCCCAGTCTGTCCCATCCCTCCCCTGCCACCCTCGGGGTTCTCCCTCACCTCTTGCCCCGCAGCGCGGTCCGCAGCCCCCCAGGGCCGGCTCCGGCGGAGCAGCACAGTGGCAGTGCCGCTGCGGGCTCCGCGGCCGTCCGGCGCTGGGCTCCAGGGTGATGCCAGGGCGTCCCCGCCGGGCACAAGACAGCCTGCAGGGACGGGCAGGCAGCCCTGCAGGAACTGCTGCGGGCGCAGGCAGGCTTCGCAGCACCCAGCCCGCACCTCCCACTGCCGGTCCCTCCTCCAGGCCAACCCTCTGGTCCCCATCCCTGTCCCACCCTCCGGTCCTGCCCCTTCCCAGGCATGACCCTGCCCACCCTTGGACCCTGGCCTGGCTGCCCTGTGTCCTGCCCCTTGGCCAGGCTCTGCCCTCCTTTGGGGGCTGCCTCCCGCCCTCCCCGCTCACCCCCTCGTGCTCCTTCTCTCGCCTTCCCCGCAAGGGTCCTGCTCTCCACCATGAGCCCTCGGATGTGCATTGCCGTGGGGGGACCAGGCTTCCCTGAGACCCGCACCCCGAGGCTGCGCTGCCGAGGGAGATCTTTGAAGTTCTCAGATGCTTTTTGCTCTATCTGCTGTTTGTTCCCCAGGGCTCGGTATTGGGGCCGGTCCTGTTTAACATCTTTATCGATGATCTGGACGAGGGGATTGAGGGCACCCTCAGTAAGTTCGCAGACGACGCCAAACTGGGTGGAAGCGTTGATCTGCTTGAGGGCAGGGAGGCTCTGCAGAGGGATCTGGACAGACTGGATCGATGAGCCAAGACAGATTGTATGAGTTTCAGTAAGGCCAAATGCCGGGTTCTACACTTTGGCCACAAAAATCCCCGGCAACGCGACAGGCTTGGGGAGGAGCGGCTGGAAAGCTGCTCAGCAGAGAGGGACCTGGGGGTGTTGACTGACAGCCGGCTGGACATGAGCCAGCAGTGTGCCCAGGCGGCCAAGAAGGCCAACGGCATCCTGGCCTGTATCAGGAATAGTGTAGCCAGTAGGACCAGGGAAGTGATTTTACCCCTGTCCTCGGCACTGGTGAGGCCGCACCTCGAGTGCTGTGTTCAGTTTTGGGCCCCTCACCACAAGAAGGACAGGGAGGTGCTGGAGCGTGTCCAGAGATGGGAACGAGGCTGGTGAGGGGTCTGGAGCACAAGTGTTATGGGGAGCGGGTGAGGGAACTGGGGGTGTTTAGCCTGGAGAAAATGAGGCCGAGGGCAGACGTTATCGCTCTCTACAGCTACCTGGAAGGAGGCTGTAGAGAGGTGGGGGTCCGTCTCTTCTCCCAAGTTGCAAGCGATAGGACGAGGAAACGGCCTCAAGCTGCTCCAGGGGAGGTTTAGGTTGGATATTAGGTAGAATTTCTTTACAGAAGGGGTCATTAGGCATTGGAAGGGGTTGCCCAGGGCAGTGGTGGAGTCCCCATCCCTGGATGTTTTTAAAAGTCGTGTAGATGTAGTGCTTAGGGACATGGTTTAGTGGGGAGGCTTGTCAGTGCCAGGTTAACGATTGGACTAGATGATCTTATAGGTCTTTTCCAATCTAGACAATTCTATGGTTCTATGATTCTAAGATTCTGTCTCTGGCTGCAGACAAGAGGGAATATTCACTATACCCACCATGGCCCGGGACTGAGGAGGGTGCAGGTGCTGGGAACATGCTGCCAAATTGGAGAAAACAGGCTAAAATGTTCATGCTGATGAGGGGACTTGGGAGGGCTGGCACTGGGGCTGGTTGAGTGAAATGCTGGGAACACCAAACCCCTCCCCCATGCCGCAGGGGTGCTGGGGATGCAGCACCCCGTCCCGCTACGGGTGTCCCATGATGAGGGGGATGTGGAGTGAGCCGAAGGGCAGGACAGCAGCGGGGTCTGGGGGGCAGATGACATGGGGGTGGGGGTTTCTCTCCTGCAAGGACCTTGTGCTTTCACCACTGGCCAACCCGGCTGCCTTTACCGCAACACTTTTCGCAAGAGCCCCAGTGGGACTGGCAGTTAGTCGGGCTCTGCTGTTACCCAACCTTGCGCACGGAGGATGTCCGAGGCTGATATCTCACAACACCCTTCAGCCCTTCTCCGCTCCTGATGGCAAGGCTGATAACTGCTCCCTGCTCTGTGAGGGTCCAGCTCCCTAGAGACCCCCTTGCTCCAACTTCGGCTGGTCCTTCCCTGCCCTAACGATGTCCCCAAAAGCCATTGCAGGGGGCTGGGAGTGGCAGGAGCCCCTAGTGTGGCAGGGCCACCTCGTACAAGTCTCTGTGTGTGTGCAGCTAAGTGTGGAAAGGCAGCTTCTTCTTATCACAGGCTTGCTCCTACAAAGGAGAAGCAGAACTCAGCACGAGCCCGGCACGGCTTTTGCCTTCCTCCCCCTTCCTTGGCAGCTGCTCTGATGGCGGATGATGCGTCCCTGGGGCTGGGGACAGCACGGAAGGCCCTGTGGACCACCCTGTGGATGGGGTGCGGAGACAGGGTGCACAGGGACCCTCAGGGTGTGCAGGAACCCTCTGGCCCTGCGCCGTGGACCATGCCATCCCACCTCTGCTTCTTAGAGGAAGCTGTCTGGCTAAATATAAGCACCGCCGCTCACGGGAAGGTTGCTGAGGTCTGCGGTGTGAGAGGCTGGAGGGGCAGAGCAAAGGGTGGCGGTAGCGCTGGTGGCAGCCAGCGTGCCATTGTTTCCCTCCCACCATGCTGGAGGCGTTAGCACCAGTGAAGCATGCTCCTGCATGGGGCCAGATTCTGGCTCACTGCTGTTCGGCACCCTGCAGCATCTCTGTAGACCCCTCGTAACCTGCTGCTGGGAGCGGTGCTCCTCTCTGTGTGCCGGGAGGGCAGACATGCGCTGCTGGGGAGGGAAACATTCTCCCAGGGTGGAAAGGACACCCTAGGTCATCCCCAGACTGGCAAGTCGCAGTCCCCTCTGGTGGCCTGGTGTGACCAAGAGCAGGGCCCAGCCCCCACAACCCACATCCTGGTGGCTGCTGACAGGCCAGTTTGGTGCAAAAAACCTTCTCCCCTGCTCTTTTCTCCCTCCACAGTCACCTCAGTGCTAGGATTGGGGCTCGGTTCCACTGGCAGGGGGGAAACCTCTGCTCAAGCACCTCTGCTGAGCCCCAGCACCCAGTTCCCGGAGGGGATTGCCCCTTCCCAGAGCCCAGTCAGGAGGACAGCCCAAGCCAGGGCATCTCCCCCAGCCCTGGGACCACCCTGGAGCCAAACAGCTGGCGTGGGACCGTGCCGGAGGGGAGCAGGGCACAGCAGAGCACTGGGGCACTGGCAGGGCACTGGCAGGGCACTAGCAGCCAGGACATGTGTCCTGTGGCTGGGTCGTTTCCTGAGGGCTTCTTAGTGCAGTGCAGGTTTCAAAGCCTCCGCTTGATCTTTTTGGTGTCTGCCAACTTGCTAATGCAATCTATATTTAGATGCTAGCCTCCTTGGGCCGAGGCAGAGAGCCCTGCCGTGTCTACGGGTTTGCACAGCCCGAAGGTCTTGCCTGGTCCCTGGAGGAGGCACATGGGCAGGGTCAGAAAACACCCCCCCGGGCTGGGGGATTGGGCTTCATGCAGATGCTGGCAATGGCTGGAGGCAGCAAAGATCAAAGTGACAGTTGGACCGTTCCAGCACATTGGCCTGTGCAGTGCGTCCCCTTTCCAGGCAGCACCCGTGCTGACACTGTCTCTCAAGGTCCATATGTCCAGCTGCCCATCCATCTATTCATCCATCCATTCTTCCCTCCATCCCTCTATTCATTTTTCCCTCCCTCCCTCCCTCCCTCCTTCCATTTATCCATCCATCCATCCATCCATCCATCCATCCATCCATCCATCCCTAGCCATCAGCCTTTGCTGCACCATGGGGCACCCTTTGCTCTGCCTTCAGCCCTACCCCACGCTGGATCGTGCTGGGGAATGTGCGTGGAGACAGTGGGAGCATCTCTTGGGAGCAGGACAGTGAGAGGGACACACAAGGCTCGTACCTTGACGGCAAACGCCACCTTGGACAGTTGGAGATGTGGAGTTGGGACTGAGCCTGGAGGGGCTGCTGGGGCATGGCAGAGAGCTGAGCCCCTAGGAGGGCTGGGTAGAGGAGTGGGGAGGGGGAAGCTGGAGGCTGATGGGCTTGGAAACCTGCTGGACCTCTACAGTCAAGAGCCCCGCTAAAGGCCAGTCCATGAGATAAGATGGGCTGCTGAGGGGCTCCCCGCTGGGCTCAGGGTCCCAGTTTGGGTGGTGGGTGTGAGAGCTGCCCAAGACCTATCCACGACCTCAGGAGATGCAAGCATGAGATCCCAGGGATGGAGTCACATCCCTGCCTCAGCCAGGGCACATTTAACTCTGGGGGCACGTGAGTGGGCTGCAGAGTTGTGTGTGGGCAGGATGGGGGGCCCATGCCACGCTCCCCCTGCCCCCCCCATCCCTTGGGGTGCCGGCTGACATCACAGCCTTCAGGCTAATCTCTCGTCCAGCAGCAGCTTCCCGTTTCCTTTCCAATCTCTGCGCCGCAGGGTGGCTCCTCTCCGCTCGGGGCCAGGCAGGAAAAACCATCCAGCTGGGCTTCCATGTGGGGCTGCGGCCCCCGTGGCCCTCGCCCCGCTGGGCTGTGGGCCACCCACTCCCATTATCCCAGGGAGGGCACCCAGGGGGCTCCGGTCCCCCCCGCCCCCCACCTGCCCGTCCCTTGCTCAGGTGCTCGGAGACTCTGGTGCACAGCCCCCTTCTTCTTTGTGCCACAGGAAACCCAGCAGTGGCACGTCGTTCAGTGAGAAATCATCACACTGGGGCTGCCAGCACCCCACAGGGTCTGGGGCAGCCCCCCCCCGCTCCCCAGCCCCACAAGTTTCACACTGCTCCCTGGTCAGGGTGATGCTGGGGACCAGGAGCTCTGCTACAGCCTAGTGCTGGATGTGGGCCAGTGTCCCTGCCACCCCAACAGCCATTGTCCTCCCTGTGCGCTTGATACCACCCCTCTCCTGGCCGTTCTGCGGGGCATCCTGGGCTGAGATGTCACCTACCCCGGCACAGCGTTCCCTGGGGCTGGCTGGGGACCGGCGCACTCCCCACTGGCCTCTCAGCACTCAGGCAGCAGCTCCTCGTACCTGCTTAGGGATGGCTAAAAATAGCCCCCCAGCAGAGCTGCAGCCTGGCTGCTGCGGAGAATCATCCGGGGAATGAGAAGAGACAAGGCTGCTTCCCGCAGCACCGAGGCCATGCGGGGTGGTCTTCACCCCAGCACCCTGCAGGCTCGGGGTGCCGGTGGGCTCTCCCCCATCAGGGCAGCACCCAGGGGTGTTTCTCCCCCTTGCTCTGGCCATGGTTCCCTGCCCGGCTCTACCATGAGTTTTGCAAAGTGTTACTGGGGCAATTTGGGGCTGGGATGTAAATGTGTCTTTTTGCAGGTAAAATCCTCCCTGCTGTGGGTGTTGTCCCATCTGTTGACGTGGTGGGAGCAGCATGGGGCAGGGAGGCACTGCCCCCCTTGCCGTGAGCCCTGTGTGCTGCGAGGGGGAAGCCGGTACATCTCCTGCCCTTGGATTTTCCACATTTTCCCTGCAGAGGCAGCTTCTCGCCCCTGCTCTGCTTGTGCATCCAGCCGAGCTGCAAACCATGGGAGGCAGCTGCAGTGATGGCCCGGACCTCCTCTCCCCTCCCCAGCACTCTCTGCAGTGAGACACGTGTGTGTGATGTCCCCCCTGGAGCAGCACAGGGGACATACGTGACCTAACGTTGGCTAAAGGGGGACAGTGAGAATACGCACCCAGGATGCTGGGGTGGGAGTCTGGATGAACTGGGGAGGAGAAGCGCAGGGGGTGGGGGAAGCAAGCACAGGGCAGCAGCACCCACAGCTTGGGGTAGGACCACAGGCGGTCAGGGTGACTGGGGGGAGTGAGGCTGGGTGGGTCAGGGGGGCCCCAAAAGCCCCCAAAGGCAGGTGGGTCTGGGCAGGCTGCAAACCCTGAGTGCTGCCAGGGGGTTGTCCCCCGCCACTGCCTGGGCAGAGCTCTGGCAGTGAGAGTGGCTGCCATGTCCTGGCCATGTTCCCTAGTCTTTACCTTGCTGGGGCAGGTCTGGAGCTGAGCACCCCAGCACCATCAGCAGTGACAGCCCCGTTTGCATTGGCCTTGCACAGATCAGGCTTAAACCCACCTGGGGCAGGAGCCCAGCAGCTGCAGGCAGCCTTGGAGCGTGGGCGCCACTGGGTGGGTGGAAAAATCCAGCATTTGTCATCATATTCCCCCAGCAGTGTCTGTCTAGACTAACTTCCCGTTGTCCCGTGAACGCCGACCCGTGCCCACACACGCTCACCGGCATGTGCGTGGGTGTGCGGAGCCCAGCATCCACCTCGCCTGCCCCGCCGCTGGCTACCTCGCTCCCTGCTCAGGGTCACCCCTGCGTGCTGCACGGCTGGACTGGCCCTCCTGTCCGACCCGGGACCTAGCGCTTGGACAGCCTCAGGGTGGGCTCGGTGTCCCGTGCCAGCCTGAAGCTCTCTCGCACACACACCAACCCCTTTATTGTTGTGCCAGAAACCACAGCAGCGGCAAACACCGAGAGAGCGGGACAGAGGCTGCCCGAGACCCCGCTGCCAGGACAAGCCCCCCCAGACACCACCTGGGGAAGGGGTCCCCAGAGCCAGCTGGGCTAGAACCAGCCTGCAGAGGTGAGCCTGATGCCCAGGAGAGGATCTGGGAGGGCTCCCTAAAATGCAGGGGGGGTGACACAAAGCCTGGTGGGGCTTGGTGGGCTGGAGCCCCTGATTGCGGGGCTGGCAGAGCTGGACCTTGGAGAGAGAGGGTCAGTCCAAGCCCTGTGCTGCTACAAAACCTGGGCAGGACCCCCATAGACCCCCCCACTTCTGGACCTTCGAGGGACACCCCTGGAAGGTCTTACAGTGGCAAAGGGATATGGCGGTGCTGGGGAAGCTCCTAGCCACCCCACGAAGGGTTCCCCCTCTCTTACCCTACCCAGCCTCTCCTTGGGGCACCTGCTCCCACTGCCAACTCTACCTCCTGCATGGGGACATCTCCATGGGCCACCATGGGCGCAGGGGGGACCAGGGTGCCCCTACTCCCTCTTTCCAGCACCCTTGTGCAGGTTCCCATGGGACAGTACCCTGCTACCCAGGTAGGGGGGTCTATGTTGAAGGAGTTGGAGAGCAGACATGACTATTGGGGTGCAGGGGGCCAAATTCCCACCCGTGCCCCCTGGCTGCCAGGTCCCGGTCACAAGGGGCTCCCCCCGTGAGAGAGCTGCAGCGAGGGCTCAGGCCTCATGGTCACTGGTGCTCAGGTGGTCCTCGGACAGCCCCGTCTCATCGATGTTCTCCAGTGAGTCGGCGTGCTGCACTGAGAGCTCGGCCAGGCTGACGCTAGGCAGCGTGTTCTGCTCCGGGTACACCCAGGGCTTGTATCCGGGGTCGTGCCTGCGTTTCCACTCCGGGTACTTCAGCCCAGCCTTGTAGATCTTCTTCATTGCCTGTGAGCAGAGTGGGTCCAGCCCGCCACAGTGCCCCGAGTCCCCAGTGGGGATGGAGTCACCCCGCTCTGTGGGCACAGCTCCCAGCTCCCCCATTGCTTGCTTTTTGGGGGTGCTGGGAGGGGATGGGGGCCTGGCTCAGACCACACAGCCCCAGCAGCATGCCCAGTGCACACCCTGCAAGCCCTGGGCCACCCAGCACCCATCCTGCCCCTACGTAGGGGGCTACTTTGGGGCAGCTCATCCCCGTTGCCTGTGCATCCCACCGCCGGCCACGCACCCTGCTTACCTTTGGTGCCACAAACTGGGAGACGCGATTCACCACCCACTTTGGCAGTGACCCTGCAAGAGCCCAAAGCCCCATCACTCAGCCCATCTGGGCCAGCCCCAGGGGAGGTACCACGAGCCTGCAGTGCCCTGTGCCAGACTGAGCCCTGTCAGGGCTGATGGCACCTGCCCCACGCTGTGCCCTGGGAGGGGACCCCCTTCTTCCTTGGGTTGTCCCCACTTCTCAGTGCCCTTTGGACCTCTGCCTGATGGAGAGCCATGGTGGGTGAGCTCTGGGGGTACAACGGGACCGATTTCCGAGGAGGCACACTGCACCCTTCCCTCCTGCTGGCACTCACCGCGAGGGTCCACCTGGGTGAGATAATAGAGGATGCAGGCACCGACACCATTCGCCTTGATCAGGTAACCTGTCTGCAGGGACACAGCCCTCACAAAATCCTTCCGGGGTGGGTATTTCTGCAGAGAGATGCCATGCACCTCAGAGGATGCCCGAGACACTGCCCAGCCCCGCCTGTGCCTGCTGGCCCAAGGGGCCAGCACCCCTGCCAGGGCTGGGGCCGGCCGGGGGCTCACCGGGTGCTTGACGCTGTAGTTGATGATCATGTAGTCATTGCCCAGGGGCAGCCAGGAGCGCAGGGTGACGAAATCCCGGTTCTTCAGGGGGCTTGGGCATTTCCCTGCAGACAGACCCTGTTACACCCCAACCCATTGCCCCCATGGCCCCACACCCATGCACAGGGCTGTAAGGTCAGGGAAGGGGGCCCTGGGGGTCCCCAGGGGCTGGGTGCTGCTCACAGGAGTAGTATCCCACGTCAGCATTTGCAGTCAGGCGCCCGATGTCGTAGGTCTCGATCATGTTCGAGTCCCATTTCTTGCGGTAGCGGGTGTCATGCAGCACGTCGTAGAGTGTCTCGGCAGGGACGTCCTTGCAGGAGATGCGGGTCTGTGGGGAGACCGGCAGTCAGGCAGGGGGGCAGCACCCACCCCCAGAGCACAGCCCATCTGGGGATGAGGACTTTCGGCTGTTCCTGTGCGTGGTGGTGGTGGTGGTGGCGTGCCCACGTGCTGCTATAAAGCCACATGCATGTGTGCCATGGAGGATGCTCTGCATATGCGGTGCAGGGCACGTCCCTGCTTCAGGACGGCCCAGGCAGAGCCACCGGCCCCGCTGCTGGCACGCAGCACAGTGCAAAGGCAAGAGGGCAGCGGTGGTAGGAGCCCTTGAATAGAGCTGGTGGTCCATGCTCGCGTGCCTGGGTACCCTGTCCCCTCACTCCATGTTCCTTCAGGGCAAGAAAAGGGATGCTCCTGCCCTGGCACGATGCTCTCGGGCACGGAGTCCAGTCCAGGGAGGCTGGTGGGACCCCGGCTGTAACCGGAGCTGTGGAGCCGCCTGACCGCGTTGGCGAGTGCATTATTGATGAAGCCAGCCACCCCGCTCCTCTCAATGCCAGGAGGAAGGAGATGTCATCTGCTCCTCGTTAGAGGCCTTGCATCTTTGATGAGGTGTTCAGCAGTGCCGTGTAATTGGAGATGGCCCTCTGAACGTGGCAGGTCCCATCAATCTCAGGCAAGCTTTCCCCCATGGCCTGGGTGCTGGACTAGTGCCCAAGACAGGCTTGGAGATGTGCTGCATTCCCTGGGGCACCATGGGGGAGAGCGTGGGAGCACCCAGTCCCCTTCTTCTGCTCCCCCTTCCCAGCTACCCCCTCCCAGCTGGGTTTGGAGGTGCTGCTGCTGCAGGGTGAAGGATGCCTCCAACCGGAGGTGGGGCTCACGGTACTCCCGGGCTCCTGGGAAGCTCCAGTTATCACGGTGGGACTGTCACAGCCTTGCACCCACAAAATCCCCCACTAAAGCCTGTCCAGCACCCCTCTCCAGCCACAGATGAACAGAGGCTGTGCAACAGCTGCACCAGGTGCAGCAGGCGGTCGGCTGGGATGGGGAAAGCACAGAGCCCGAAACCGGACCATCCACAGTGAATTCAGGCGGCAAAAATCCAAAGCTCCAGCTGCTCAGGGACTCTCCAGGTTACGCCTGCATTAATGGAAAGACTGGGGCTCTTCTGATCCCCAAGCCCCAGCCTGTGCAGCTCAGCTTTCCCACACAGACTTCATCCCACATTTCAGGAAGGCTCCCTGGGCAGTGCTAACCCCTGCACCATGCCCAGGCTCTCCCCGGAGCAAAGAAAATCCACAGCAAGGAGGTATTACCTGGGCAGTGGTGCTCCTGAGCCTGCCTGGGATCCTCTCTCTGTGGGGCTCAGTGGTGGCAAAGGGGGATATAACTGCATCCCCTCTGCCAAGCTGTGCTTGTTTGAACTTGGCTGGACTTCAGAAGGTTCCTGCCAACCCATCCCTCCAGCCTGCCCAGGTCATGATGAGCAGCAGCCTTGTCTCCAGCACTTCAAATGCTCTCCACACTTCAGTGCTGCCTGCAGACTCGCTGAGAGGGCGCTTGATCCCAGGCTGAAAGAGCTGGGGTAAAGGCTGAAAGAGCTGGGGTTGCTTAGCCTGGAGAAGAGAAGGCTCTGGGGAGACCTTACAGCAGCCTTCCAGTGCTTAAAGGGGGCCTATAAGAAAGATGGGGAGAAACTTTTTAGCAGGACCTGTAGCAACAGGACTAGGGGAAACAGCTTTAAACTAAAAGAGGGCAGATTTAGATTGGATATAAGGAAGAAATTTTTTAGAGTGAGGTTGGTGAAACCCTGGCCCAGGTTGTCCAGAGAGGTGGTAGAAGCCCCATCCCTGGAAACATCCAAGGCCAGGCTGGACTGGGCTCGGAGCAACCTGATTGAGTTGAAGATGTCCCTGCTCACTGCAGGGGTGTTGGACTAGATGGCCTTTGATGGTCCCTTCCTATGATTCTATTCTATGATCATCCCAGTAACAGGGTGGGACCCAGCAACTGGCTACCATCTGCACTGCTGACCACCATGCCATGAGCCTTGTGGTGAGCTGGTTTTCCATCCACCTCATCATCCACTTCTCCGGTCCAGATGTCACCAATGTGGTGATGAGAAGACTGTGGGAAACCCTGTCAAAGGCTTTACTAAAGTCAAGGTACAGAGCTTTTACTGTTCTCCCCATACCCACCCAGCCAGTCCTCTCGTTGCAGGAGGCATTTGGGCTGTTCAAGCATGATTTGCCCTCGGTAGGTCCCTGCTGCCGTTACCACTGCCCTTGTCCTGAAGGACACGGCTTCCAGGAGGATGTTTTCCACCACCTTCCCAGGAATGGACATGACACAGCAGCCCGTAATGCCCTGGAACATCCTTCTTGCCCTTCCGGAAGATGGATGTGACATTTGCCTCTTCCCAGTTAACAGGGAACTCCTGCAGTCACCAGGACTTTTCAAAGAGACATTGGCCAGACCCCTCAGCACCCCTGGGTGCATCCTGCCTGGTCCTGTGAACTTGTGCTTGCCCAACTGGCTTAAGCGCTCCCTTATCCTAGCCCAGAAGCTCTTCCCTGGCTCATGGTGGCAAGGCGGCGTGTATTGCAGCTACACCTCCGCAGGGAGCGCCGCTCCTCCTCCTCACTTTGACCCTGAAGGGCCTCCATCCATGGCAGCATTGCAGCCGTTGTGTGCCCAGCTCTTCCTCGTGTCTCCCCAGCTGCAGGCGCTGGTGTGCAGGCACCCGAGACGGGCTGCCGGTTACTCTGTGTTCAGGAGAGCGGTGCAAGAGCCTCCTCCAGCGTACTGCACACCAGGACCCTCCTCACCACCTCCCCATGCCTTCCCGGCTCTTCAGGTCGTGGTAACCCTTGCCTGACGCTCCTAGCTGAAAGCTCTTTTTATGGGGTTGGCTGTCTTGTAGGTAAGATGCTCTGGCCCTACTTGCTTAGGTGTATCCCGCCCCTGCCCAGCAGTCCTGATCCTCGGTGGCCAGAAGAGCCAATGCCCTGCTCGTGACACCGATCATGGAGCCAAGCGCTGACTCACAGGATGCTCCCACCCAGGGCTTACCCCATGATGGGGCTCCCACACCCCTTGCCGCCAGCACCCTGTAACCGCTCTTGATGTACTCAGGGTCACCTGGCAGTGTCACTGGTGCCATGCAGATGAGCAATGAGGTGTAACAACCTGAGGGATGGTTGAACCTCACTAGTCCCTCTGCAGCATCCCAGATCTGGCCCCTGTCAAGCAACAAACCTCCCAAGACAGCATACGGGGGCTCTTAAACTCTCCAGGATGCTCATCCAGTGCAGGATGTGAGGCGACGCGCTCCAGGGTGGTGTGACCTAGGGAAAGGCACCAGGAAGGAATCCCAGCACCCTGTCCCATGCCTGGGCGCTCCTGGCAAGGCCGTCTCCGTAACGTAATCGATCCCAGGGCCTTCCCGCCTGCGTCTGGATCAAGGGCAGCCGCAACATGAGCCCACATGCGTGCATGCATGGCAGGACACTGCCACGGGCATCCTGGCAGGTCGAGAGACTAAAGCCATAGGGCAGGCAGTGAGACCCTGCAGAGCAGCTTGCCTGCTGGGGAGGCAGCTCTGGGGGACTAACCCCCCCAGCCCCAGCTTTCAAGGCAGAAACACCCCCAGGCAGGCTGGTCCAGGGGGCTGTGCACCCCCAGGATGGGCTAGCACCCCAAGGACCCTCGGCGGCAGCAGCTGGGCACGCAGCTGGGTCAGGGAAGGGCTGGCGGTCCCGCAGCAGCAGGCGTCTCTGCTTACCTTGATTTTCTGCACGGTGCAGCTTTCCTCCTGGCCCTGACTCCACACGGTCACACCAGCCTTGTTATACCGACAGTGCCAGCCCTCCAGGCTCTCACACTGATCCCTGAAGGTGCTGAAGTCGGAGTCATCTGGGATATAAACCATCTCCCCTCCTCTGGACATGGGGCTGAGCTGTTGGACCCAGGGTGCGGGCACTGGCTGCAGGCAGGCTCCTTCTGCCTCACCTCCTGGGAAAGCCGCCTCTGCCCTTGAGCTCTGCCTTGCTGGGTGCCTGCTGTAGCTCACATCATTCTCTGAGCCCTGAGCCCGTGCCCCTAGAGTGGGCACCAGCCGCCCAGGCACACCGGGATGGGCAGAGACCTCCAGCCACCCCGGCCACGCTGCAGCACACACAGCAGCAGGGAGGAAGGCTCCTTCCCCGCAGTTGCTATCGCAGCTCCTGGGAGCTCGGATGTCTTCCCCGGCTGGCTGACCAGGATCACATTTCTCTCCGGCTGGCTGTCAGCTCCTCTATAATTCAGCAGGTAGCAGTGTGCAGGTGGCTCTGCTTTCAGGGCAGAGCTGCCCCCGGCTCCCCGAGCCCCCCGTCCCTGCTGGCCCTGCTCTCCCCTCACCGGCACGCTGGCAATCTCTGTGCCTGACTTTGCAGCACCAGCTCGCTGGTGGGATCAGCTGATCACCTGCCAGGAGCAGCAGCAGCCAGGCCTCCCGGCAGCGCAGCGGAAGCAACGGGCTTCAGCATCATCAGGATGCGGGCCAGCGTGGGTCCTGGTGTGCCTGGGATGGGGCTGTGGTCCAGTGCACAGGACCTTGACTGTCAAGGAGTCCTGGGTCTGTGGGGTGCGCTCCTGGCATGGGGAAGGGAAAGAATTCGCATGTGGGGAGGTTGCCCATCACTGGGCTCGCAGGATCCTGGTGACGCTCTTGGGGAGAGACCCCTGGGGGTGTCTAGCCCACCCTCTCGCTTGGCGCAGAAACACCACCAGCACAGGGTAAGGTCACTCATGGCTTTACCCAGCTGTGTCTTGAAGGATGGACTTGCCCCACCTCCCTGGTGACATGTCCCACAGCTACACCACCTCCACAAGAAAAAAAAAATAATTCCTACTGTCCAGCGTGAAGCTGTAATTAACGTTCCTTGTCCTTTCTTACTACATGAGAGAGGTTGACTCCGTCGCCTTTGCATCCGCCCTCCTGGTAGCTGCAGGATGCTGGTAGATCCCAACCCACCCCTCTTGTAGCCCTAGCCCCCAGCCCTGCCAGGAGCATCTGCTGGTCCCTCTCCAGCTCCTCCACCTCTCCCTGAACTGGGGGGACAGTCTGGGCCAGCACGCAGCTGGGGGTTCCCTGGTGCTGCACAGAGTGGACAACCCCTTCTCTCAGGCTGCTGGCCACACTCCTCCTCATGTTGCCCTTGTCCCAGGTCCTTTTCACTGGGCCCCTCAGTCCCCAGCCTGGGTGAAACCTGGGGTTATCTGGCCCGTTTTGTTGATGTCCACAAAGTTTCTGTTGACCTGAATTTTGAGTTTCTTGGGGTCCTCCTGGACTGAGGCTCTGCCATGTGCTGCACACCCATTCCCCCTCGTTTAGCCTCACCTGCAAGGCAAGGGTGGACTTGCCTCCTCATCCAACCCTCTGATGAGGATGGGGAACATGGGCCCAGTACTGACCCTGGCGTATCCCGCTTGAGACCAGCTGCCAGCTGGGCATCAAAGCACGAGCAAAAATTCATGGAAGGGAGAGCAGGGAGAAAGCCGGAGAGCTGCAGCTGCTCACAAAGTCTTGCCTGGGGAAAAAGGCTGCCCATGCTGTAGCACGGTGGGCTGAGCAGCCACTCCTCCACGCACACCGGCTTGTCATGGGGCTGCGTTTTTCACAGCTTGGGATACTCTGGGCGCCGTGGTCATCTGCCAGCAAGGCAGAGCTGTCAAGCGCCACGGTCAGTTAAAAAGCTGCCGCAGTGGGCAGGGAGTGGCGGATCTCGAGATGGGGACAGTGCAGAGGAAAGACCTTGGGGTGGTCTCGGGGCTGTGGAGCAGGGAGCAAGCTAGGCCAGACGGATTTATGGTCTAGAGCTGTCCAACGCCATTGCTGTAGCGTTCCATGGGTACACAGGAACGTGTGTGTGAGCACGTGCATGCCTGTGTGTCCGCATGCAGGCGTGGGCAGTCACCCCAGCCCCTGCAAGAACCAGACGCAGCCTTGAGAGTCCATGTGTTGATGTGTGGGGAAAGGTAGGACCTGAGCCTGGGGGCTTTGTAGCTCCCAAGTGTGCGTACGGGGCAAAAGAAGGAAGGGCACTGCAGTCCTGGGGATGGAGGGCCGCCGACAGGCTGCGTGGGAAGGAGCAGGCTGCTTGCCCAGAATCGATGAAGCACGAACCAGCCCTGCCTGGCCACATTTCTCTCTGCACCTGAGAGGTGGAAGCATTTCTCTACCTGGCTGCACAGGCTAGAAACTTGAATGGAAGGTGCTTTCTTCTCTTCTGCAGCAACCCTTGGGGTCAGTGTTCAAGCTGGACAACAGTGCAGCCACCCAAGATCTTGCTGGTCACCATCACATGTCCCCTGCAAGCCACCAGCTGAGCCGAGATGGGTTCCTATGACCCACTTGCCCTTGCAAGCACTCAGGGCTCAGAACAACGTCTCGGGGCTGGAGCCACCCTGGGTTTCGGGCCAGGCAGTGGCTGTCTCAGGAGCAATTTCAGGGTGTGTCCCCGAGGTTCGGCAGCGCCACCCTTCCCATCCTCTGCAGAGGAAGTGTCAGGAGCTCAGCAGCAGGGAGGGAGGAAATAAGGGACGTTTCTCTGGAGGCATCAGAGCTGCCACCCTAGCAGGACCTGAGCCCGAGGAAGATGGACTTTATAGGCTCACTTTGCACAAGTATCTGTTAGCAGGCAGGTGGCTGTGCTCTAGGTGAGTCCCCATTGCATGGTGCGTTCCAGGCCCTGCTGTTGGGGCTGGCTGAACCTGTACGCTGGGGTTAGTGGTATAACCCCACTGTCCCACAGCATCCAGCAGCTGGTAGAGGCTCATCGCACCTGGTTTAGTTGGGCGCTGGCTTTCCTTGGGTATGGGATGCTAGCAGGTCATGGCGGCCCCACGGCTAGCACGGAGTTACATTCCCTGGGCTGACAGCCTAGCTGTGCCCCATGTCTGTGCCTTCCCAAGTGAGAAATGCAGCATCAGGAGACAGGCTTGCCCGTCACAAGGTTGTCCCGTCTCTGGGATGCTCTCCCAGGGGCACTGCTGGGATGGGTCTGTCTGCTGTGAGCACGGAGGGTTCCGCTCTTGGCCGTGGTTTGTCACTGTGCATGGGCAGTGGATGGCATAGGGCACTGTCACCCCAGCAGCCCCTAGGATCCCTGCATGCCTCACAGCCACTGGCTTCATGAGCAGCGGTCTCTCCAGAGCCTGGTGGGGCCAGGGCATGCAGGGGGTCCTGGTTAGGGTACGGTAAGGAGAACCCAGCTCCCATCCTGATTGCGTCTGAACAAGGACTTTCTGGTTCCTTCCTCCTCCTTTCACTCTCCAGGTCAAATTTCTAAACTCTCCAAGTGTCTTTACAGACTCTAGAGCTGGGACACGGCATTTACACGCTGGGAGTGGGGTTGCAGGGCTTTGCATGCGGGTGTTCACGGCTCCATTAATGAGCTTGGATGCCTCAGCAGGATGAGCTTCCAGCCTCTCCAGAGCTGGAGAAGAGCATCCAATCCCCTCTGCGGCGACCGCTCCTGCTCCTCTGAGAACTGACTTTGAAAGACTTTGCAAATTGAAATGAAAAATATTTTTCCTACAGAAAATGGTTCTGCTTTGGCTTTATGGGAACCGCAGCGCTGGCTCCCCTCAGATCCTTGTTCCACCAGGGTTTATCTGCTGGGGAATGAACGAGAGAGTTAGGAGGAAAAGCTAAAGGTGGGCTGAGAGTTTCCTGGCCTGGAGAAACCCAAGTGGAGCAGTTAGGAAGGGTTACAGCTGCTACACAGCACTAGGAAATGGTGGCTGGGAGGTGAAGATCATCCCAGGATGGGAGCAGGAAGGTGTGAAGTGCCTGAAAGACATCAGGTCGTGCTAGCTCTGGCTAGGCTGCCTTCCTTTTGAGGGACAGAGCAAGAAGAGGGAAAGCCAGGGAAAAGCGAGATCCTGACCCAGGAATGGTGCAAGGCGTGAAACACCCGGGGGCTGAGGCACCCCTGGGGGCCTGGGGAGATCCCAGACCCCCAGGCCTGCAGGGATGCCTGGATGCCAAGTGTGGTCCCGGGACTTCAGGGACTACCCTAGAGTCCCAGGGCTGCAGGGACCCACAGGGGCCCCAGAGAGACCCCAAAGTCTTGGGGCTGCAGATACCCCTAGGGCCCCAGGGAGACTCCAGAGCCCCAGTGACACCAGAGCCCTGGGGCCCCAATGAGACCCCAAAGCCCCAAAGCTGCAGGGACCCCCAGGGTCCTGGTGAGACCCCAGAGCCCCAGTGACACTGCAGAGCCTTGGGGCTGCAGGGACCCCCCCAGTCATGTGCCCACCCAACCCAACCAAGGTAAAACCCAGCTGCAACTCCCTCGGGCAGTGTCATGCCATTCCCCGCAGGAGGACAAAGTCCCCCCACATTGGTGACATCCCCAGGCCAGGGTCACCACGCCCAGAGACCCTGCTGCAGGCTGCGCCGCTCCCCCGGCGTGTGCAGTCTGGTGCTCGCCCACTGGGTGTCACGCGTGCTCCACGGACGACAGCGACAGCGACGGGGACATGGCCAGCACCAGGGAGAGGCCAGGGAAAGGGACAAGCCGAGAGACAGAGCGAGCAGCAGGGCCATGCCCGCGGTGGGGACAGCGGCAGCGCCCCTGCAGCCACCAGCCGCAGATGGGACCTGTTCCCCTGCTCCACGCCGATGCCACCACCTGGTCCACGGCGGTGGAGGTGGTGGCTGGGGCTGCTTCTGGCCGGGGTCCCCCACGCCGGTGTCAGGTGCGTGCGGGCTGCTCCCCTACATCCCCTACCAGGATGGCATTGGGGCCACCTTCCCCCCCCCCATGCTTGGAGTCCCCCGCTGCTCTGAGCTGTTCTGTGGCACCCCAGGGACAGCCCAGTCTTGCCAGCTCAAAGATGAGGGCGTGGGGTGATTTGCACCTCAGTTTCAGGCTCTTGGGACACTCGGTATTAGTGGACCCAGGTGAAGGTCCCCAGGACATGGGGCATGCTGGGGGCACATTCCTCTCAGTGCCAAGGAGCCCAGAGAGGGGACCACCCCGTAAACTTTGCTGTTAAGCTGAGGATGGGATGAAGCCCCAGAAAATTTCCTCTTCCTCCTTGCTCCTACTCTGCGCTGCCATTGCATCCTTCCTGGCCCTGGCAGGGGCTGAACAACCGAGGGCATCAACGGTGGCCTCCTCGGCCACCCTGAGCCCTCTCGAAGAGGGGGACAGGGCAGGGATATCACTGGCACCCTGCACCTAGGGACCACTAGCTCCTGTATGCTTTAGCGCGCACTTTTTTGTGCCACTTTAGGAGCTTCTGGTGTCAGGGAAAAGTGTGTATGGTGGGGCTTGCTGCCCCCAGTCCCTCTTGGAGGCTGGGACCCAGCACGGCTGGGGTATGCAGGCCTGCTGGGTCCCTTCCCTGTCCCCAGTGCGGGGACACAGTCTCATCTCTGGCCCCATTTCACAAGGTGATGGGCAGAGGGCAGCACCATCTCCCGCAGGCAAAGGCAGGGCAGGGGGTTCGGAGCATCTGCGCTGGGAAAGTCAAGTGGCACCCATGGCAAAGCACAAGCGGGTTCGGGGGGAGGCTGCCGGGCACATTCCCAGGGGCTGGTGCAGCGAACAGGGTCATGGAGGGGTGAGGGTTCCCTGCTCACCCACGCCACGAGTTTCGGCCTCAGCCCTGCCCTCAAGAAACCCGGTGGAGGGCAATGCATGGGGCGTGCTCCTTGGGTTGCAGAGATGAGGGAGGCAGGTCCTACTGCAGGTCTGCCCCGTTGCAGACGGGTCAGAAGGCCTCTTGGGGGATGCGACTCCGTATATGTCCTGAGTACCCGTGTACCTTTCTGCCACTCTGCTGTGTCCTCCTGCAACTGGGGTCATGCCAGAGCAGGGTCCTGCCCCAGGATGCTCCTCCAGCTATGCGCATCGCCGTACCCGTGTAACACATCTACACAGGACACTGCACAGTGACATGCATCCGCGTGACACACAGGACAGAAAAGGCAGCACACTGCGTGCGCGACACAGAGTCACATCAGGCAAGCGCATGCGTGGATGCAGCCACGAAGCAGTGACATGCTCATGGGATCCTGCTACATGCGTGGCCATCCAGCAGGCACCTGCGACTCCTCCACCCAGCCAGTGGCACAGAAGCTGTCACTGACACAGAGACCACACAGCAATGACATGTCTGGACATGGGTGTCAGCCACCCACACCTAGCTCACCAGCACACGTGTGGCAGCTGGTGAGACATGCACCCCACAGCTCAGCAGTGCACCAGCCAGGGGCCTGGGGCAGCCCACAGGTGCTGAGCACGCACACACCCATGCCCATAGATGTGCATGCAGACACAGAGTGCTGCAAACGTGCACTGTATGTGTGCAGGCACATGCGTGCGCACTGCAGCTGCTTCGGCGTGTACCTTGACGCTCCTCAAAGCCCTCTCCCCGCCCCAGTCCCATCTCCCTAAGCCTCCTTGTTGCATCGTGCTCCCCACTTGCCTCCTGCCACCGTCCCTGTACTGTGGCCCCGTGTTCCCCCTTCCCCTGCTCTCCCACCGCCCCATGCTGCTCGTTTCGGCTTAACCCTTCTGCTCAAGGCTGCCGAGGTGGCAGCCAGCCTCGAGTCACCCCTGCCTTGTTTCCCCTGGAGCGTTCCTCCCTCCTCGCGCTGGACCCTGCACCAGCCCCTGGCTTCCCGAAGCGCAGCTCTGCTCCGCCACGCTTCTCCCAGCCTGGCAGACAGGGCTGTGGTGCCCACAGCCCCACAGCTGCCAGGTCAGGGCTTGTTTGCACAGTGCCCCTGCCGGGCACCAGGATGATTTAAAAGGACTGTGAAAAATGTAGTTATTTTTCCCCCTTTCAGCTGCAAGTCAATACTCGGGGAAGGATGTTTAATTATCTTCGTCACCCTCCTAAATCTCTTTATGAGAAGGTTCGGCTGCAAATCTCCACATCGTTTCAAAGTTGTTGGCTCGCGCGGTGCACAGCAGCACAGTAAATTAGCCGGTCGGAGCAGGCATGGGTGCTCCTCCGTGCTGCACCCGCTGCACATGGCCGGTCCCCCCCTACCCTGGGGCTGCGCCAGGGTGGGTGGGTGGCATCAGGGAAGCCCTCTGCTAGATCGGGGGTTAGGGCTGGCGTCCCCTCCAGGTGTGGCACCACCCGGTCATCATGCCCTGGTACCGGCCCCATCCCTGGGGGCCTGGCTGCAGCAAGTAATGCCACAGGCTGGCGGCTCCTCTGGGGTCCAGGACCAGGCAGGATCCAGGGGACATGGGACGTCCAGGGCCACCCCAGGGTGACCTCCTGCACCATGAGGTCTATCCTTCGCTCTGTGGCATGGCACCCCCAGCACAACCTTGCTGTACGCCCTTCCAGGTGATTTCCCCAGCCCTGGGGACACTCTCCCCAGAGCCAAGGCTGTGGTTACCAGGTGCCCGGCACCCCCACGGCTGGCAGGATCCGCCCCCCACCGGGCCACCCAGCGTCACCCCTCGCTGAGGGATGGACCAGGACGGGGCTCAGGCATCTGCACACCAAAGATGCTGGGTCCACCCAGCTGCTCCGAGCCCCGCGAACTCCCCAGCCCTCCACCTCACACCTCCTCGAAGGCGGACGGGAGAGCGGGCGGGTGTGCCGAGATCCAGCGCGGTCAGTGCCAGGGGCTGCTGCCATCCCCGTGGCAGGCGATACCCAGCCCGTGGGCGCAGGCCTGGGTGCTAGAGGGTGGGTGGCTGCAGGCCAGCCAAGGCGCAGGACGGAGAGCAGGCACAGCCGTGCTGCCCAACCCCTCCTCTGCGGGGGTGCATACAAAGTGGGTTGCAGCCCCCCGACCCAGCAGCATCCCTGGCAGGCAGCACCCAGCACCCGCTGTGCCCTAAGCCTCCTCTTCTCATGCAAAGCCAGTAGAGCCAGGGCTGGGCTGGAGGCCTGAGATACTCCAGAAGAAAATGCCACCTTCCTGATAATGCCTTTTATTGGACTAGGTGACACGCAGGCTTTAGGGGATAGCAGGAGAATCCTCTCGGCTCATCTTCAGAAAGGATTTCCACAGCCCTCCCGGCGGCTTGTCAGCGCTCGG
Source organism: Sagittarius serpentarius (assembly GCA_034782735.1). Classification (NCBI taxonomy): domain Eukaryota; kingdom Metazoa; phylum Chordata; class Aves; order Accipitriformes; family Sagittariidae; genus Sagittarius; species Sagittarius serpentarius. The sequence goes on from JAVKLA010000042.1 coordinate 1,366,307, forward strand.
CTGCGAGTCCCTGAAGAGTTATTACCTCCCGATGCACGGCTCTGTCTGCTGGGAGCTGAATGGCGTCCCTGCCCCCTGTTTGCTGCTTAGAAAGATTACGCCGCCTTTGAATAAGCTCCGTGGCGCGCTGCTGCCGACGCATCAGACAGAGGCTAATCAGAAAATTAGCAGGGAAAGAAAACTTTGTGGCAGGAACTTATCTCTGGCGCGGGTGCGTGCTGCTGCCGCCGCCGCCGCTGCTCCCACGCCCATCCCTCACCCGGGCTTAAGCAAAACTTCCCTGCGATTGCAGCGACAAAACCTGCTACAAATGCATGGTATAAGGAGGTGGTGTGCGTGCCCGCGCGCGCGCACACACACACACACACGTGTGCGCTTGAGCACGTAGATGCAGTGTGTGCGAACACACATGCAGTCTTATATGCGCGTAGGCCCATCTGTGCATGCTTGGCACAGATGTTTCTGCACGAGTGCATGGTTATACACATACACAGACACCGCGGCATGCCTACGCTTGTGCACACGCATGCAGACGCATGCAGACGTGCAGATATATATATGCACATATATACACGTGTATGTGCACATGCATCCCTGTATACAGACACAGGATTACATACTTGCATGCGCACTCACACACCTGCGCTTACAAGCATGCACCTGCACGTACATGCCCCTGCACATGCATATTCCTACACATGTGAACACACACACGTATGTGCGTACATGCACTTGTGGCCACATAGGTGTGCCTTGGGACCTCTCCCATCGCTGGCTGAGCAGTGAGCGGGGGACGGATGCTGCACCGAGCCCACATTGTGCTACCGATGCCGTGCCCGCTCAGGACAGAGGTGCATCCCGCTCCTGCACTGGTGTGACGTTAGTCCCCACGCTGCAGTGCCATCCAGAGGGCAGCCCCCCGGAGCAAAGCCTGACACCCTTGGGTGGTCCCCCAGCCCTCCAGTCCTGTGCCACGGGGAAGGGTGTGGGACGGGGCCCAAGGTGGGCAGGGGGGCAGCGAGCCATGCCGGGCACAGGGAGCGGCACCTGGGAGCGGTGTGCAGGGGGTGATTAAAATGTGCTGTGTTTTATTTAAGCACAGCCGTCAGGGAGAGTTACAGGGCACTGAGCTACAAAATAGCGTCTACAGCAACCGCCTCTTGACGCCCGGACCCCTGACCTTTGCAGACTTCATTAGCACCATGTAGATGTGTCTACGTCCAGCCCAGAGGGCATGTGGAGGGGCAGGGACCCCTCCCCACACACCCCAGCTCTGGCAGCCCTTCCGCGGGACCCCAAATGCAACCAGGTCCCAGCGTGGGAGCTCTCTGTGCGGTGCCTGAGCCCCGTGCGACTCAGCACCGTGGCGCGGTGATGTTGGTGGCAGCGAGGGCAGGGCAGCGCGGACCGTGCTGGGATCCCTGTTGCCCCCTGCACTGCCGACCCCAGGGCTGTGGCCGGCGGCCGGGCGATACTGCCAGCGCCACTCGGCCACAGCCATGTTTCCGGATGGCTGGTCCAGCCGTAGCAACAGTTGCTACGATTCCCTTTTCCCATTCTCTTTTCCTGACTCCAGCGACTTCCCATGGCAGCTCTGGCACTGCCGGGGATGTGTTTACAGGCAATTAAAGCTCATTAATTGTGCAGAAGCAACAGAGGCCCCACAGCAATGTGTGCAGGTGAGTCCCGCAGGGGAGACAGCTAGACCCAGCCATCCCTGGCACATCCAGGGTGGAGGTGGGGGGGCGGTGGGGGTGGTGGGGCAAGCCAGGGTCTGCTCCCACCCCAGGCTATGCAGGGCTGAGCTTGCCCCAGAGGGATTCCCAGAGCTGGCAGCAAAGCTTGTGTGATGGGGGACATGCACATTGCGATGGGTCTCCGGCACCCTTTCCGCAGCCCCACATGGATGCCCACCTGGGCACCAAGCACTGCCGACACCAACCTCTGAGCATCGGAAAGGGGGCTGAGCCCCCAGCTGCCCCCTCCCTCAGCGGGTACCAGCCCTGTCCTCCCCCCCAGCAGCCCAGTGCTTCGCCGTGGGGGCGAAATCAGCTCGGCTCTCGACAGGCAAGTGGCCGAGCAGGGTCTTGCTTGAGGCTGTTGCCCACACGTGTCTGAGGAGAGCTGGCATGGGCAGGTGACAAGCCGCTGTTCTCCACTTGCCACACCTTGGAAAAACAATGGCATTGGGTAGCAGGGGGAGAAGAACCTTCTCCCGAATGGATTGAAATGATGCTTTGGCTGGGAACAGATGCAAGAGAGAAGGGGGGGAGGCAGGTACCCACGCGGTTACAGCATGGGGCCAGCTCCCAGCCTGCTCGCGGTTCCTTGCTGCAGGGAAGGGAAGAGTCCCCGGAGGCAGCTGGGGCTCAGATCCCCGCTGCCCGGCCTGCTCCAGAGCTGCCGGGGTGCCCGGGCAGGCAGCGGTGCCAGTGCGGGGCATGGGAGCAAGCAGAGGATGCACCAGCACGTGGGCTGCACCCAGCTGCTGGATGCAGGGTGCTGGGTGCAGGCTTGAGGGGGCTGCCTGCTGCCATGGCAGGGTGTGGGCAGGGGATCCCGCATCACTCCTGGGAGGATGAGCTGTTCCTCTGGCTGGGTGGGGGTCACTGGCCGTGGGGATTCAGGGGGAGGGTGCTCTGCCATACTGGGAGGAGCTGCAAGCCCAGGACTTATCCTGCCAGCAAGGATGTGGGGCTGCATGTGTAAGGCTGAGCCCCATGCCCCACTCACCGCTGCCCGTGCCCAGCTTGGCATCCTGCAGGACCAGCACAAGAAGTGCGGTGGGGAGCATGGCGCGGCCTCCCTCTCCTCTTCCTCTTCTGCCTCCTCCTCCAGCACTGGCAGCGGGGCCCAGCAAGACGAGCCACAGCTCTGCCAGGCTGAGGCCAAGGGCACAACTGACAGTAAACACTAGTGGTGCTGCTGCTGAAATTCAGTGCCCCCTGCCCTCCTGCCCACACAGCGGCTGGCACGTGTGGGGCCGGGTCCCGGGGTGCTGGCAGAGATGCTCGAGAGTGTGCTGCTGTCAGTGGGAGATAAATGGTGGCTCAGCAGGACCTGACCCCTGCCCTGGCTCTCCCTCTATACCCTCCGGCTCTCATGCTCCCCCATGGGGCCATGGCCTGCTGGCCTCCCTCCCTGCCTGGGAGAGGCTGGTGCGGGGAGCGGGGAGGGTGCAGGAGGGGTGTGGAGCTGCCCGCTCTGGGTCTGGGCTTGGATGGGCAAGGACATCCTGCCACACAAGTGGGGGCAAGAGAGCACCCACCTTGCCTGTTGGAGACCCCCAAATTCCCCCAGCAAGACCTGCAGAGGGTCATCACCCAGCTCCGAGGAGGTACAAGCCCTTTCTCCCCTAAAAGCCAGCTCCCGAGGCTGGGAGGCAGCTGTGCCTCCTTTTCCTGGGAGGGGATGCAGCACTGGGGGAAGGGATGCAGAGCTCATTCAGTTTCCCTGCAAGTCTGCAGGCATCCACCCAGCCCCACGTCACCTCACTGCCCCGCCATGCTCTGCTCCAGCGCGGGGCAAGACAGGGCTGATGTGGGGCTGCTCGCTGACCCCCAGGACCCAGGCTGGGAGACAGCAGGAGTAGCTGGTGAGTACTTACGTGAGCCAGAACATTGGGGTGCCCAGCACCCTGGGGAGCTGGGAAGGGGTCCTTCCTGCCTCTTGCCCCGGCTGGGCTCTTGCCTGGGCGTCAGGCAGCACAGCGACGGTTGAAGATGCTTGGCCCATTTTAACCCTTTCCATGGCACGGTTGCCTCTGCCGCATGACTGCCACCGGGCTGGGTCCCCGCGCCCCCCATCATCCGCAGAAGATCCAGCGGGAGGCAATCGGCAGGCGCACGCTGCGGAGCGGTGCTTTTCTTCTCTAATCTTCTTATTTCATTTTAGCATTTACAATACACCCAGCCGGTAATCCTGACATCAAACACGCCACGCGCACTTTCAAGCTGCACCGACGTCAGGCAGCGCGAGCGCTGGCAGGAGCTGGCAGCTCCGACGTCTCAAGATAAGGCACAGAAGAAAGACAAGGAAAGCTGCTCTGCCAGCGCGGCGAGCAGGCACCGGGCGCCATGTCCTCCAGAGCCCTTCCCCAGGGGCCACCCACAAGGTGCCCCCTCGGGGCTGCGGGGCCCCTCTGTCAGGGTGCCCTGGGTGCAGGACCCATGGGGTGCCTCTGTAGCTGGCGTGAGGTGGGTGCCCGTGCCGTTCAGGGCAGGTTTTGTCTCTAGTGAGAGGTTAGAGCCAACGTCATCCAAGCTGGCAGCCCAAGGGGCAAGGGCAGAGCTGGGTGGCCCCGCTGGTGCCCACTCAGCCACCTTCCTCCCACTGGAGCTGCACACACCTCCGGGGCAATCGCAACACCAGAGTATGCTGAAGGCTTCTCCCAGCCTTCACCTCGCTGGAGCATCCTTCAGTGACCAGGCACGGCAGCTGGATCTTGGCTGGGGTAACTGGGGGACCCACCCCCAATGCAGGGATGTGCCCTCTCCCCAATGGAAAGGCAGGCCGGGGGCAGCTGCATGTTTCGGGGTGGGGTTGGGGGGGGGGACAGTTTCGGATACCCGCTATCCACCGGTAGCACCAGCGATGGGGCTGTGCAGTGTCACGGCACCATGTCCCACAGTGGGGCTGCGCCAGGGCTGGCGGCAGAAACCCAAGGGCCGGGCAGCCAGCGGAGCTCATGAGTGTCCCTTTCTCTGCTACCTTGTCACTGGGTCTTCTCCTCCGTTGGTCACCGGCTGCTGGGACAGAAGTTTAAGTGGCAGATGCTGTCAGGGAAACATTTCCCTGCTCCCACCTGGTTCGGTGCAACACCTGTCTCACCACGGTGAGACACGTCTGCCAGCATTTGCTAAGTCCCCTGGGGCGGCTTTTCTTTCCCCAGCCTGGTGTCCAGCACTGAGTTTCCAGCTGCCGGGAAATTCCTGGAGTTTTCTTGGAGGTGAAAGGCTGTATAGGGAAGAGGGGGACAAAGGGTGGAGAGAGGCAGAAAAGCCTGAGAAATCATTTCATCCACTCTTAGGCTCTGGCAAGGATGGGACACCTCCCCGGCTCCCTCTCACGGGTGGTTTCAGAGGGCACCTTGAGGCTCAGCAAGGCTTCTGCGCCCACGCAGCTTTGCCATCCTCTTCCTCAGCCCGTGCAGGAGGAACGAGCCCAGCTAACGTGTGCTCTGCCTGGCACCGGCGGTGCCAGGGGATGTGAGGAACAACAAACAGCCCGTCGAGGAGGGCAACGGCTCGTGTCCCCGTGCAAACCTCGGTCCCTGGCCAGCCCCTTCCCCGGCAGTGAACAGCCCTGGCCCTGCTCTGCCTGGTGGGGCGGCCCCCCCCCGCCCAAGGAATAGTCTCAGGTCTAATCCTTGCCTCGATATTTGGGATTTAATCAGCACTGAAGTAAGTAGCTTTTTTTTTTTTTTTTTCCCTTCTAAGGCAGAGAAGAGCTGCGACTCGGTAGGAATTAATTTGCCTAATTAGCGTCTTTGGGAATCTCTCCCTCCTGCGCATGCCCCAGCGGGGGGATTTCAGGGCTTGGGGACCGCTGCGAAGGCTGTGCCTGGTGGGGTGCTGCCCAGCATGCTGCCCGTACCCCCCTGCCTGCCTGGCGCAGGCAGCACTGCCCTTGTGCCTCTGCAGGATCCGACCCAGGATGCAGCTATACAGTATTAGCTGGATGCCCATCGCCGCAGCGGCACCCACCAGCCCCGTGCGGTGCCGAGCCTGGCCGGCCGTGGTGGGCACGGGCGGCACGGGGCGGGGGGCCGGCCGGGAGGGGTGCGGGAGCGGGCGGCTGACAGGGAAGATGAATGGTTTTAATCACACCGCTTACAGGGCACCATCTGAAGTTTCGTGTAAGTTATGATAGCGACAGTTTGCACGAAAATTGTATTTCCAGGCTTCATTGACTGGCTTAATGAGAATCTTTACGTGTCAGATATTAAATTAAGAAATTAAAGAGCTGTTTCGGTGTGTATAGACTCCTTCCCTCACACTGAGCTGCTTCTTCCAGATCAATCAGGAGCGAGCCTCTAGAAAAGATGGGAGAAGCCTTTGATTTTCTGTCACCGGGGAAGTGAATCTAATACGCGTTGGCACCTAATTCATGTTTTATTAAAAGGCATGAGGTGGATGCTGCCAGCCCCCGCCTCTGCCCGCTGCCCTCTCTCCGCCTGTGCCACTCCGGGGAGAGGGAGCATCCCTGGCTCTTCCATCCTCGGGTCTCCGTGCTGCCTGGCTGTCACACCGCGTCCCAAATGCCAGCGTCCTTGGGCTTGGGTGACACTGAGCCCTGAGGGGCTGCAGGGCAGTGCCTGCCCTGGCCAGTGGGTTTTGCTCTGCTAGCCCGAGATTAAGGTCAATTTGGAAAAAACCCAGGCTGGAATCATTAGGTTGGAAAATATTGCTGCTTTCCTGCATTGCATCCCTGCTTTCATTTCTGTACTGGTCGAGTTTAACCTGAAGTCACTGGTCGTCTTAGTCTTCTCTCAACTTTTGCTGGGAGTGTGTGCTTGGCCAACAACTCACCAGCTGGTGGGGAACGGGGAAGGCGTCATGGCCATGGGGAGGGGCTCGAATGGCTGGAGGACATGGAGCGTGCCGTGGTCACCACTGGGCTCTTGGGCATGGTGAGCAGGAGTCATGAACCAGAGCGAGACAGGGGCAGTGAATCACTTAACGCCACGCCACGGACACTGGAGATAAACACCCGGCACAGGGATGCTGGAGAGTAACACCGGGGGCAGGGACCCCAGGTATAAACGGCCCAGGGCAGGGGCAGCCAAGGACACCAGGGACAAATGCCCCCATTCAGAGGCACCCAGGGACACTGGAGAGAAGCCCTGGGGCAGGGACATACTGGGACAGTGCAGATGATAAGCTGGGGACACCAGTCAGCTCAGTGTAGCTGCGGGGGGGAGTCCAGCTGGGATATCTCCTTGTTTCCTGATTCACCTGGTCCCTGCAACATGTCACGGAGGAGCCTGGGGCCACCTTGGCCCCTGCCACCATCTCAGGCTCTCTCTGGACAGAAGGGTGCTCAGGTGAGCCCCAAGCTCTGGCGGTCAGCATGCCTGGATGGAGTCCCACTGCCCAGGTGCTCTCCGACTCCCCTCATTGCATCTTCACCTTCCAAAGCTGAAGGTGAGGAGGGGAAGGCCGTCGTTGTTGCAAACTGTCTGTCACGGCAAGAAAAATCACACCTCCAGGCCCCTGAGCATGCCATCCATCTTCAGCTCTCTGCGCCGGCCCCGGCTTCTCCTTGTGCGGGGAAAGTTTGAGTAAACAGCATAATTTGGCACTAATATGAGCGGAGACATCGTTCGTGGTGTCAACTATTGATTTGCATCCTTACGGCCCCATCAGTCATTCAGGCTTTTTCTTTTTTGATATTACAATCGGAAGGGATAAACCTCTCAGCAGCCCTGGGCTGGGCTTGCCGTGCCCGGCCCCGAGCCCTGTGGCTGGGGACCCCGAGTCCCCGCAGGAGGCTGGTCCCGGTGCCGTTAGCCCTCTCCCTGCTGCTGTTTGCAGCGGGACATATGTGGGTGCAAAGGGGGATGGGGGGGTGCTGGAGCCCCGGTGACACCTGTGATGAGGACGGGCTACCAGGCTGCCTGTGCCCTGAAGACCCTTGCCCAGAAGGAGAGGGATGGGGTCAGGACCAGCATCCATCTGTGCCATTGTCCCCAGGCGATGGCCGGGCTGGCCGAGGTGCCGTCACCACCCGTGCCAGCCCACCCCAGCAGCCGGGCACCTCACTGGCCCTGCCTAAATGTCTCATTAAAGGGATTTGCGGAGCTGCCGAGCTGGGCTGTAATCTGGCGCTCACCGTTCATTTGTTCCAGTGTCTCAGGCAGCCGGCAAAGGTCTTTGAATCTTTAATTATGCCGAGGCAAGCGGCAGGAGCAGTGGGGAGGAGAAATGGCTGCGGGCGTTGGGCGGGCAGCCCAAGAGCAGCAAGCGCATCCCGGCTAACAAGGGAAATGCTTTCTGCCTCCTGGGGCCCCAGCAGACGCAACGAGCCTTCCCTGTGCAGCGTTGTCGCGGCCAGCCAAGCCGTCCCCCGGCTGCGCAGTGACCACAACCTTGCCTGGCATTGCCCCCTTCCTCCTCCTCTTTGTCCTTGGCGGTGCATTGCCTGCCCCGCAGCCCCAACCCAAACCTGCTTGCCTCCTTCCTGCTCCTCCTGTGCTGTGGGACACGACGGGAGCCCAGCCCTGGGTGCATGGCGGTGGCTGGGCGCACACCCGTGCACACTTACGCACGCTCAGTGCGTGCAGCGTGCACGTTTGGCCCCCCCCCCCCCAGCAGGTTTCGGGGCCACAGCCATGCTTGTGCCAGGCTGAGCGGGGTGGCTGGGGCTCAGCTAGGACAAGCCAGGGTCCCCGACTGGCAAAACCACTGGGACGTGCTGGTGCCTCGCGTGCGTAGGCAAGGGCGTGCGTGTGCTGCCTGCCTGCAAGTGCGTGTAGGATGGAGGTGACAGGCGTGGGACTGCTGTATGGGTGTGTTTGTGTGTCTCGGTCCTGAATATGGGCTGTGTGTACATCCACCTCCCAGGGCTGAATACGCACGCGCGCGTGTGTGTGTGTGTGTGTGTGTGTGCACGCTGAACAGGCGGTGTGTTCGAGCATGTGGGTGTGTTTCTTAGTGCTGAATGCTGCCAGAATAAAGGGTGTGTGTGTGTGTGTGTGTGTATGTTGTGTATGCGTGTGCAGTGACATGCATGCAGGTTAGAGGCTGCCTTTGCACGTGTACGTGCCCGTACCTCATTGCTGCATGCAGACAGTCTAAGGGGTGTGTGTGCACACTGCCTGTGCATACATGTACGTGAGCTCCCACGTGTGACTGCTCAGCGCTTGCAGGATACAGTGCATGTGTGTGCTCCGAGCCGTGCCATGCTTGCTTGTGCTGCGGGGGGTGGGGGGTTGGGGGAGGGAGGGGGGTTAGAGGATGCCGCATGGTTGACAGGGCTCCAAAGAGCAAGTGACAGCAGGATGGGAAGTAAAGAAAGTCAAACAATTATTTCTCCTCTGCGTGCAGAGCCACCCTGCTCCGTGACGGTCATTAATGGACTGTCATATCCTGCGCTGACAGGTGGGGATCCGCGCCTGACACAGATTGGCAGGAAACGAGGCGCTCCGGGGCTGTGGTCTTGGGGCGACAGGCAGGGACTGCGGCAGGCACTGCTGCCTCCCCCTGCCCACGCACTCTGCCTGGCTGCAGCCTGCCCCCCACCCCCCCCAGCACCCCACAACCTGCAGGGTGACACTGCGCCCAGGTGCCCAGGGAGGCTGGGTGATGGCGTGCAGCCCTTCCCCCTGTCCCCATGGGCTGCAAAGAATGCTGGAGGGGTGCAAAGGCTCTGCCACCCACCCTACGCTGGGGTGGGGGGTGTGAGGGGCGAGGGGGGGGCCCTTCAGCCCCAGGTGTGCCCCGAGGGCTGGCTGCAGCCTGAGTGACAGCCCATCGAGTTAATGAGCCCTGATGCCAGGCGGGATGGCTGACACCCGCGGCCACCTCCTCGGGCCATCCCTAGGGGCTCGCCACTGTCAGGCACTGCCGGGGAGGTCCGGCGTGAGCCGGGGAGTGGGGGGGGGGGGTGGTGGTGTCTGACGCTGGTGCCATCCTTTCCCCATAATGCCAATGGAAAGCTGCCTGCGTTTGCCTGACCCCAGCAGTTTCGGGGTGCCGATGGTCCTAGAAAACACAAGAGCTCCAGGAGATGCAGCTGCGCTGCCCACGCTCCGCAGCGCGCAGGGTCATGCCGCCTACTGCCTGCCCGGACCCACGGCCCACGAGGACCAGTGGCACCCAAGAGACCCCCCCTTACTGGCCCCAGACATCCCGGGCAGGGCAGAAGGGAATGGAGGAAGGATGAGCCTGGCCAGGGCTGCAGACCATGGTGGGCACTGGGTGCTCAGCACTGATTCTGGAGCATCCTCACCGTGCCACATCATCATCCTCCTGCCACAGCACCAGCATTTCTGGAGCATCTTTCTGCCTCATTCCAGCATTTCTGGAGCATCCTCTGTCTCGGCGCCAAAGCTTCTGGAGCATCCTCTGCACAGTCCCTCTGCATCGCTGCAGCTGTGGCCCCGGTGCCAGCTCCAGCTCCCGGCTCCAGCCTTTGCAATAGCAAGGGGCCCTTATTCCTCGGTCGCCTATCTCCTATCTCTCTTCCTTCCTCCCACGTCTCCGCTCGATCACTCCCTTGAAGACTCACATGCCTAATCCGCTTGTTAGCCTATCCCTTCATCTAAAACCAATATGCAGCTGAATGCCGGAGGTAATTAATTGATCAATTAGATAGAGAACTGCCCGTGCTCGTGGCATCACGCACACGTGGAGGGGGAGGCTGTGCCAGCACACCTGCCAGTGCGATTCCCCGGCACACGTCCCGTGCCTGTGGGAGTGGGTGCTGCCATTCACACCTAGTCGTGCTCAGTGTGGGCCCGCAGCCGTGCACGTCCGGCTGCAGTCGGCGTGCACGCGTAGCTGTGCACACCCAGCTGCATTCAACGTGCACATGTGCAGCTGCGCGCGCCTGACCGCGTTGCGTTCAGCGGGCACACCCAAGCATAAACACCCAGCTGCATTCTGCGTGCACCCCCAGCCGTGCACGCCCAGCCACACACACCACATGCCTGCACACTGCTGTTTGAAGGGTGCTGAGCACCGGTGCTGAGCTCGGGCTGGCACACACCGCTCCCACATTCCCTCCTGTCTCCCGCACCCTGCTTCCTGCCCTGATTTGCTCGCCAGCTGCGAGGACACATCTGCACGGGTGCCACCGGTGGGGACAGGCCACCAGCCAAGGTGACCACAGGCCACTGGCAGCCCATGGGGCTGGGGCCAGCCTGCCTGCCCTGGCACAGGGACACAGTCGGTTAGCAGGTGCTGCCATGCAATGGGGAGCCCGGGCGGCAGACCCACTGACCCCCCCGCCCCGGCCCAGCCTGGATGTGGGCAAGGGATGGGCCACCTTGTCACTATGCCACGTGCCCCAGAGCCGTGTGACGCTGCGAAGCTGGGGAGTGTCCCCGCTCTGCTCCCTGGCAGGGTCTGAGTTCTCCAAATCCTACCCGAGGGCTACTGCCTGGCTGAGCAGGACACCCCAGCTGCTGGGCACAGTGTGGGTGCCCCCCCAACGTCCCACTCCCCCCGGGCGCTGCTGTGCCTGGGTGCCCCCCCCCCCCCACCCCAGAGCATGGGGTGGGAGGCTGAGTGCCCAGGGGATCCCAGCCGGCGGGGTGGGTGCCCCAGCACCCGGGGAGGGGGAACAGGCAGGGCTGCCAGGGAGGCAGGGAGCCGTGGGGAAGTAAATAATGCAGCAAACCCGTGTCTACCAACCCCCTCCTCCACGGGCTTTGAAAAGCAACACATTACCCTGATCTCCAGACATGAGTTTTTGTCACCAAACAGGGTGATGAGGAGACTTTGAAGCAAATACAAACACTGGGAAAGGGAATATATAAGAAGAGAGTCGCGTGTTCTCTTCAGAAAACAATTGCGGTGTCAACTACATGGAGCAGCTCCGCGGAGGGGGAGCTGCTAACCAGGAACCTGACAGCCCCAAACGCTGAGAAATTATCATCAAAATAAAGAGATCCTCCGTCCTCTGACGGTGCTCCGGCACCTTCCCTGCTCCAGGCCGCAGGGAGCCCGGGGTACCCCTTCCCTTCCTTCCCTCGCACCCCACATTGCACCAGGTGCCAGATGTGCCCCCAGCCCTGCGCCCCAGTGCGTCCCCTGCGGTGGCATTGCTGTCCCGGCTGGGGACACAGCACCCCTGAGCCCCTCTGCACCCACTTGTGCTTTGCACGTGTGCTTGTCACCTGCAAATACACGCCTTGCATGCACGGTCCTGTCTTGCATGCGCATGCTTGCAGCCTGCATGTAGAGAGCTTGCACGCCTTGTACAAGCACTCACGCCTTGCACACGCCTCCTGCTTTATGCATACGCTCACACCTTGCAGGGGCACTCACACTTTGCACACTCAACCCCCCGCCGCTTGCACGTGCACTCGTGCCCCATGTATGCATTCACACCTTGCACACCTCGCACACCTCACCCCCGCAGTCCTACACATGCCCTACCTGTGTGTTCCCCTTCTCCCTGACATCCTCCTTGAAGCAGCATAAATAAATATATATCTGTATATGTATATAAAGGCAGTGCTATATATAGCATGGAAGATGTTATCGTTTTGTGGCAGGTCCCTCTCTGCGGCTGCCAGCTCCTGCCAGATTTTGCTTGGGCATTTAAGGTGCCTCGGTAATTCGGGCAGGATTTGGGGGGGGTCTCCCTCCGAGCTGGTGGGCCATGCTAGTGTGCCCTGTGTGGGAAGGGCCACCAGCCACAGGCCCTCGTGCAGCTCAGGGCAGCCCCTGGGAGCCTGCCTTGGTGTGGGGGTCCTGCCACAAGGACCCCCGGGAGCTTGGGGGAGGGAAGGGGGGGGCACCTTTGTGTAGCACACAGTCGCCTTCAGATGCACATGCGCTGACACGCTTGCAGCGCATGCAACTCACCCCCTGCACAAGCGCTCCCGCCCTGCTCACACTAACCCCCCTGCATGAGCGCTCCCACTCTGCTCACACTCATGCCTTGCACAAGCACTCCCACCTTGCTCACACACATGCCTTGCACAAGCACTCCCACCTTGCTCACACTCATCCCTGCACGAGCACTCCCAATCTGCTCAACTTCAGCCCCTGTATGAGCACTCCCGCTCTGCTCACACTCACCCCCAGCACGAGCACGCCCACCCCTGCTCACACTCACCCCCTGCACAAGCATTCCCACCCTGTTCACACACACTGGGTACACACTCTCCAACCCTGCATGCTTTGTACGCTTATTCACGCCTTGCACACCCACTCACCTCTCAGCCATGCACTCATCTCCTACCTGTCTGCACACACCCACCTTGCACTCTCACATCTTGCACGTGTGCTCAGCCACTGCACGTCCGATCACACCCTGCCCACGCGCTCTCCCTCGTGCTCCTGCTCGTGTCTTGCACACGTGTATCCTGGTGCACGCTCAGGGGTGCCTCCCTGGCACGACCACACTTAAACAGCCCCCAGACGTGCCTCTTCCCATCCCCATGGCTCCAGGCACTTCTCACCCCTTCCTGCACCTCTGGACCCCAAACCTTGCTCATGCCCCCCCGCCTCCCCGTGGGGGCATGCTGAGGACCTGGGCATGCCGGCTCACTCCTGGCTGCATCCCTGTAAACATCTCTCCTCGTTCTCTCCTTCCCACTCTGCTCATTCTCCATCCATCCATCCATCCATCCATCCATCCATCCATCCATCCATCCATCCATCCATCCGTCCGTCCGTTCGTCCGTCCACTCCTTCATCCATCCATCTGTCCATCTACCTGACACCTTCCCACGCTCGGTGCTGGGCACCCTTCTCCTCCCTCTTTATCTCTGGCTCCCAGCTGCTTCTCGCCCCTCCCCACTGCTCCCGCCACCCCTCCTTCTCCCCATCCCTCACTCCCGCAGCCCCTCGCCACGGTTATCGCTCCCTCACACACATCCCTCCTTCCTCCCTTCTTCTGCTTATCCTTTCGCCCCTCTCACGCGCTTCCCTTCTTCCTTTTCATCTCCGTCGCTCATCCCCTCCGTCCCCAGATTTCGTTCCTTTCCATCCCGCCCTCCTTCCACCACCTTGCCCGAGCACCTGGCAATCCAGCCTCGGGGCTGCCACCCCGCCCGGCCGCGCACGTCCCCCGTGTCCCCCTGGCTCACGTGCCCCCTCGGCCCCTCGGCGTCCCTGCCGTGCCCCGTTTTACCCCGCTGCCGCAGCCTTTAAAGTTTCAATCAGCGCTCGGCTGGGAGAGGCAGGGAAGGCTGCGCCTCCCGCTCCCAGCCCCGCGACGCTGCGCTGCCACTCTGAGCGCTCCCGCCTTATAAATTTTACATTATTACCCTCTTTAAAGTATATAAAATAACTATTCATAAATTATTGAGGGGAAATTTAAAATACTACAAATGTTTATAAATGTTTATCAAGAGGTCTTCAGAAGTGAGCGAGCGGAGCCTGAGTGAATTCCCACGGCTGGCAGGAGCACGGCAGCCGCCCTGCCCCTGCCCGCGGGGGGATTTTTGTGGGACCGCCAGCAGGAGATCGGCGTGGGATCCCACAGCAGCTTTAATTCATGTCCCCGTGGATGATGAGGAACAAATTACTCTCCGTGCGCTGCCTCCTTCTGCCAGCAGCGCTCTGTGTCCCGGCAGCCCTGGCCCTTCCCATCTCCTGCTGCTGTGTGACCTGGCTCTGGGGCTGCCAGTGGGCAAGGGCAGATGGCCCGCTCCCCTGGGGACATGTCCTGCCCTGCTGGGAACGTGTCCTGCCCTGCTGGGGATGTGTCTTTTCCCCCCAGCCCAGTGCCCGCTCTGTGTCCAGGTCACAGGCTGGCTCGGGGTCCCCAGCGAGGGACGGAGCAGTGCATGCACACAAACACCCCTATGCGCGCGCACGGATGTGCGTACATGTGTGGACACACGTGCACGTGCAGTGCCAGCTGGCTCAGCCTTGGCACAACTGCCGGCACCGCCTGGCCAGCGCTGGTGCCTCCATGGCTGCTGGAACCCCGCAGGGCTGTGGGAGCAGTGGCGCGGTGGCACCGAGCCATTCCGGGATGCCAGTGGCAGGCAGGCGGGAATGTGTGGGATGCAGTGAACAGGACCTGGCCAGGGCTGCCCAAGAAGTGTGGCAAACGGGCCATGGCACAGACACCGGCTTCATCACTTGCCGGTACGGGGCCTGGCACTGACACACACATATATGTGCTTAAATCCCTGGCAAGCACAGCACCTCCGAGACTGGGCAGCCAGCATGGCACGACATGGCATGGCATGGCATGGCACGGCACAGCCCTGCAAGTAGGGCACTGCTAAGCCTGGGCAGCCTGCTCTGCACAGCGTGGCCCAGTGTGGCAGTCAGTGCGCAGCACTGCAGGGATGGCGCTGCTGAACACAAGCAGCCTGCATGGCATGGCACGGCACGGCATAGCACCGCATGGCACGGCATGGCATGGCACGGCACAATCCTGCAGGTATGGTACTTCCAAGCCTGGCCAGTCTGGTTGGCACAGCACGGCATGGCACAGTGCTGCAGGGATGGCACTGAGCCTGGGCAGCCTGCTCGGCATGGCACAGCACATCCCTGCAGGGGCGGCACTGCCGAGCCCAGGCAGGCAGCGTGGCGCAACCCTGGCATAGCCCTAGCAGGCTGGCTGGCACTGCGCAGCCCCAGCGCAGTGATCCTGCATACCCTCTGCTCCTCTTCTTGAGGAGCTCCAGGAGCCAGGGTTTGCAGGGTGTCACTGCCAGCTGGGTGCAGGGCAGGAGGGTGCCCGGAGGGGGGCTCTGCCAAACCACCTCCCCAGGGAAAGACCAGTGGCTGGGACAGCCACGTCCCCATGCAAGACACAACCTTATGCAACATGCACGCTGCAGGACACGGATGCAACCAAGGCTCCTGGAAAGGCACAAGACTCTGGAGATGTCCTCTGGTCTGGCCACCGCAGAAAGCCCAGCACAGCCCAGAGACCGTGCCCACCACGACGGGAGCTGTGCCCACCGCAGGGTGGCAAAGGAGCTCTGCTGTAGCACCGGTGAGTGGGTCTGCCGAGTGTGCACAACTCGTGTGTGGATGCTCAGTGATCCTATAGCTTCCAACAAGAGCTGCCTGCAGGGATTGTGTTTAAAGCGCCGGCTGATTGGGGTAATCATGGGAGCACAGAGTGCATTAGCTGTGAAGGTTTATAAAGGGAAATTAAAATAAAATTGGATGTGACAGAAAAGTACATGGAAAATTAGTATAAGAATATGAATATTTATGGCTGCGGGAGCATGCACTGGAAAAGTGCTCCTCTATGCTCCCTGCCACCCTCCCCACCTTGGGCCTTGGGCACGTCCCAGGCTGCAGGGCTGTGGTGGGCACACTACGCCCCCATCACCACCGACCTGCCTTCGGGGGCACTTGGGGTGTGATGGAGGCTGCGGCATCCCGGTTGCATGCCCATCTGCTCCTCGCGTCCCAGGGGGTGGCTGCAGGGCTGGCGCGTCCCGGTGCTGGTGGTGGCACAGATGCAGGGGCACACGGGCGCTTCCACCGCCATGACGGCACAGTGGCATGGGGACGGGGACAGGCACAGCTCAGGAGCATTGCTGGTGGCAGAGAGGAGGGGGTTGGCACCATGCGGTGCTGGCAGGCGCCGAGGCTGCTCATGCAAGAATTAGGGCACTAGGACAGAGCTCAGCCTGCCAGGATGGCGGGGCATGGCTCTCCTCCTGCCCGCTGGGGCTCTGCCCACCCGGCCGAGCTCCGGCAGGGCTCGCACCGGCAGCCGGCAGTGCTCGGCACCAGCAGCTCCCCAGCAGCGTGCCAAAGATGCCACCACCCTGCTGGGGACAACGCACTTGCCCCCACCCCACCCTGAGCAGGGGGCTGCCTGCGGCACCCCTGCCTGCCCCGCTGCGGGCCTGGTGCCGGACCCGAGGGCAGCCATCCCCCTGTCCCTTCCCGCTGTCACACTTAGAAGCCATTAAAATAATTGAATGCTTTAAATATTCAGCGCTCAGCTTAAATATTCATCAGCAAAGTTATTCTGATTGCTAAACGGCATCAGCACAGGCTGGGAAATGGTTCCTCTCAACAGAGCTCCCCCCACCCGTGTGCACAGCTGTGTGCACCCCAGTCCTCACATGGGCACGCATGGGCACACATGCACGTACACACGTGTACTACACGTGTACGCACACATGCATATGCACACGCATGCGTGCATCCATGCATGCACCTCTGCATAGACATGCGCATGCATGCATACACATGGAAGGATGCATACAAACACACTCTCAGAGCAGGTGCGTGAGGGCACTGGGAGTACTGGGAGCACGTTTAGGTGGCTGGTTTGTACCCTCGGCCTGAGCTATGCTCCACTGGCAAGGCTGGGCGCGGGGTGCCCAGCCTAGCACCACCTGCAGTGTCCCAGTCACTGCCCACCCTGGCACCAGCAGCCTAAATCCCACCCCAGGACCGCTCTGGGTTGTCCCCTGCCCCCCCATAGCTGCGTCACCCAGGCTCCTGGCACAGTCTGTGCCCCTCCACCCCGTGAAGGCTCTGGGGGGTGGTCTTGCAACTGAGCATCCTTGAGCCGGTGCTTGCATTATCTACGTGTTCTTACAAAGGGGAAGGACTGATCCAAAAAAAGATAGTAGTGAGAGACTGTCTGAAGCTGAGCTCGTTGCCTGGGAAGGCATTGCTTTGAACCCCCCTTGCCCACCCCGGCTGCTCCCCACCAGCACCCCAGCCCTTGAGGTGCTGCCAAGCCATTGCATGCTGGGGACGGGCAACGGAGAGGTGCCTTTGAACACAAAAGGAGGGTTTGCTCTCATCTCTGCCGGGCTCATTCACCCAACTGGGCCCGTCATAGCCACGTCTTTATTCTTCCTAAGTGCCCGCTGCACAATCCTATCCCTCAGGCTGGCTCCTGGCAGGGATGCTCTCCGCCAGCTCTGCAGATGCGGCACCGCCTGTCGCTTGCCGGGGTGACAGCAAGACGTGCCCAGTCTTGGCCGTACCGCTGTGCCCTTGGCTCTGACAAGCAGGTGATACTCCACTTTTTACCCGCCGCTGTGTATTTTCGTGGCCACCAAATGCTGACCAGGATGGCCTGAATGAGGGTGTGGAGGAGAAGAGCACCAGCGGAGCATCCCCTGCAAAGCCATGGGTCAAAGTGGGACCTGCCGGGAGGCCCGAGAGGGGTAAGAGCTCTGCAGCGCGCTGGGGCTCTCAAGCTCCTCTCATCTTCTGCTGAGCTTGACAGCACTCTGGTATAATCTCCCATTAGGAGACAAAAGATCATTGCTCGACACCTTTGTTCTTGGAACGGAGAAACTCGGCTAAAAGAAGAGCAAGAAGAGGAGAATCAAGAGCTGATATAACCCATGGCTGGGAGAAAAGGATGCCCTGAAAAGAGGAAAATGACTTGCCAGTGGCAGCAAAACCTCAGCCACCCTCTGGAGGCAGGTGAAACCGGAGCCAGCACCCACTTTTAAAAGGATTTTCCTTCTTCACTGAGAGGCACCAAGGTGCGGGAACATCATGAGAGCCTGCGGGGAGCCTGCACGACCCCAGCCAGGTGGGCACACCGGTGCTTTGCCATCTGGAGTCTTGCCACAGGTGAGTTCTGAAGTTCGGCACCTGCAGGGACTGGGGCACAAGTCCATTGCGTGAAGCCTCAGAGCCACCAGGCCCGTCAGCAAAGGTCTGCAGCCGCCCAGCACCTTCCTGGGTGAAGCCTGCCAGTGGTCCTGCAACCAGAGGCCTCTCCGTAAGTATTGTTGGTCGACAGTGAGCTTTTGGCTTTCACGCAGGACGCATTTTCTCTCCAGCAGCGGCTGGCAGGGAGGGTGTTACATGTGGGTGCTGGTGCACAAGTGCGTTCCTGCGTGCACACGGGTGCTGGCATGTGCAGGCGCACGGAGAGGTGGAAACGGCCCCGGCAAAGCTCTGCAAACAGCACTGATAAAATTGTTCCTCAAATACCTAAAGCAGGCTTAGGTTTAAGCAATCTCGCTCCAAAGACGGCTCCTGCATACATTTCGCAGGCTAGAGCTGCAGCTTTAATCCTGAGAAATCATGTACTTTGCATCCGCATTTGCCATTCAGATTTGCACCGCAGCAGGCTGTGCCGTCCCGCACAGCGCCAGGGAGAGGGGGCTCGGTGCTCCCCACCGTGCCAGGGCTGCCGGCCCGCTGCCGGCCCAGGGTGGCCAGCGCCTGCCTGTGCCATGGCTCAGCCGGACCCAAAAGCAGAGCGGAGCAGGGCTGCCTGCCTCCCCGCGCGGCTGCCGAGCACTGGGAAGGAGTCGCTGGTTTATCTGATACGATTTAATCAGCCCTATAATTAGATTAATTTGTTGATTTGATAGCAACCCATTTCTCGCTGTTAGATTTGTTTATATGTGTTTTATGCTTCAGTTTGGCAATAAAATAGGAGCCGAGGAGGTGGGAAAGTCCCTCCCTGTGGCCGTGCTCTGCCCCTACAGAGTGCCTGGGCTGGAGATGCGCGTCCTGGGTCCCTGCCGGCAGGATGGGCAGCGGCAGGGCTGCCGCTTCGGGGGGCTCCTGGGGAGCAACCCGCTGCAGGGAGGGTGCATCCCTACGGGGGCAGCAGGGGGGATAGGGGTACCCGGGATGGTCCCCATGGCAGGAGGAGGCACCCCGTGCCCTGGGCTGGGCTTGGGAGAGCAGCCGCAGGAGCCAAGGAGCTGCAGCCTCCCCGCTCACTCCCCGCTGCCTGGGGTCTCTCACAAAGGCCAGTTCTGCTTGCTGACCCGGGTTGCTTTTTGTTGTGATGAATGGGCACACAGCTGACCCGAACCCGCTGCATCGCTTCCCCCCATGTTGGCAGAGGAGCTGCGGCCAGTCCCACACCAGCCACCTCCCTGCACCCTAAAGCAGCATCCCCTAAAAGGAAAAAAGACCCCAAAACTTGCTTCTTTGAGGGGGGGAGTCGATGGGCTGCAGAGCATGTTGCAAAACAGAGGATGCTTGTGCCGACTGGGCCAGGCAGGGGGAAGAGGGGGCTTTGCTCACCGCTCCGGGCTCTGCTGCCAGCTCACCCACCCAGGCAGCGCGGCACGGCAGCCAGCAGCTGCTGCTGACAGATGCGGATGGACGTGGCCCTCACGACGCCTTCGGCTACGGGCTACGCGCAGCCCTGGGCTGCCACACGCCCTGCCCGCCCCCTGCCAGGCCTTTCCCGCAAAGAAGCGAGGGGCTCGCACGGGATGGGAGCGGTGCGAGGGCGTGCGTGGGGGACAGGATGAGTCCCGACCCTCCTCGTCCTCCTCCTCGCTGCTCTCCCCGTGGCCGTGGCAGGACGGGGAGGGTCTCATGTTGCGTGACCCGAGGTGGCTGCCGGCGTCTCTGCCGGACAGGCGCTGCTTGCTCCGAGGTGCGGGACAGCCGTGGCACCCTCTGCCACCGGCTCAGGGCCACCTCTGCAGCAGGTCGTTCCTTCACCTCACCGGCAGCTGACGTGGCACCACCATTTGCCAGGCTGGCAGCCGCATCTGCAGCCCTTCCTGGCCGCCTTGCAAAGGGAGCGGGCTGAATAATTAAAATTAAAAATAATGATTTCAGGGAGGGGGTGTGGAAGGCTGGGGGAAGGCAGGCAGGAGAAGGGAAGGCAGGCAGAAGAAAGGAAGGCAGGAGAGATGTGGAGCGAGCACGAAGGTTTGCTGGAGAAGCCAGTGCGAGGAGCTCTTTGATGGGCAGCTCCTTTGATCAGAGATCTGAATATAGCCCTCACGTTTCCCCCGTGTGAGCCCGCTGCCTAATTACCAAACGGCAGGGCCGCTTTGAGTCCTCAGCACGTTGCTGTAATAGATTTCACCGTGTCCAGCCTGGAGAAGGACATCGATTCTCCCCACAGCCGCAGACTCATGCTAAACATTGCGTCCTATCGATTTTTTCTCCCCCTTTTTTCCCTTTTTCCTTTTTTTTAAGAATTTTCTTTATTTTCATTAAATCATTAATCAGGGAGAAATCTACATTTTTATCATTTCTATGGCTGGAGAGGAAGAGAGGAAAGTTATATTGCCATAGAAACCGTTCCCTACCATTCTCAGCCTCGGAGCAGTCCCCCTTGTGCTGTCTCTTGTCAAAAGGCGTAATTGTTGCTCCTGATCTTCACTGCTCAATTAGCAGTGATGTCTCCCTTCAAGTTAATTGCTGGAGATGGGAGGAAGTAGGACAAATGTAACCTTTTAGATGAAAAGATCTCTCTCCCCCTCCTTCCCCGCCTTTCCTTGCTTGCATGCACTCCAGGGCCCCTCTGCAGTGAGCTACAGTGCGAGGGAGCCCCGCCGGCCTGGGCAGGAGTCGCCACGTGTTCCGGCAGTCCTGTGCTGTGCCGGGCCGGGGACCCCTCCCCATCTTCCTCATCCCTTTATCCATGGCAGGACCCCTCTATATCCCCCGCCTCGGTTCCCTCTGCCTCTTCCAGCAGCATCACCGGCAGCTCCGCCTCTCCCCAGTCAGCTCCGTGCCGCTGGTGTCACCCACCCCGGCATCTCCTGGGCTGGGGCAAGCCTCGTGGATGCTCCAGGTTTGCTGGTCCACCTCGCATGGCGTGGTCCCGTGCTACAGCAGAGCTAGGATGGCCCTCCCGCACCAGCAACAGTGCTTGGTGGGTTCACGGTGACGGGGTGGCCGTGGTCCCGGAGCAGGGGGAGCCCTGGCACACGCCCAGGACTAAAAACTGGTGGCAAAACGGGGCTGAGAGTGGAGGGTATCGATGGGAAAACAAGCGTGAGGCTTTCTTCCTGCAGAAATAAACCCGAGAACAGCAGTGCAGCTCGCAAACTTGTTTGATAGGAGCAGTGACCCCGGGCAGGAGGAGAGCTCAGAAATCCTGCCTGGGCAGAGGGTTTTTTCAGCCTCGAGGGAAGACAGACGAGCCAGACAGTATATTAAGGAGAGGAGAAGTGTGGCAGCTGCCTGTACTTTTGTAGTCCGAAGAAGAGCCCTTAAAAAATGACTGGAGTGTTTCTAAGACACAAATCACCCTAACTAGGCATGATGTGGAGGGCACAGACCCACGTGGCACTGCTGAACGTGCACAGCAGCCCGGGCAGGCAGCAGCAGCAGCAGCGGGGACAGGCAGGGGTGTAGCCCCAAGGGCCACCCCAAAGTGGGGACAAGATGGCCTGGCCAAATCTGCGGCACAGGACCCCCTCCCCACGTATCAGCCAAGGAAACAAATTTGCTCCTGAAGCTCGGGACAGTGGTGAAGGCAAAGTGGACAGCTCATTAACAGCAGAAGAAGAAGGGTGCAAGGGCATCCGAAGAGTCGTTCAGCAGCCAGAAGCTGGATGCAAGGAAAGAGGCTGTCACCACCCATGGGGGAAACTGGGGCACCCTGTCAACCCTGGAAGACCACCGAGAAAGTCCAGGGCAGATCCAGCTAGCAGAGGCTGGCAGCAAGGAGAGCTGATATTGCCTTGTGCCAGTCCTCTGCCCCAGGCCTCCTGTCCCCAGCTCCATGCTGGGACCTGGGTGTTTCCCTGCAGGGGACCCCGGCTGACTGTTTTGGGTAACGATCCCTTGTGATGTCCCCAGCCGTCATGAAGCGCCCTTGCTCTGGGATTTTCCTGGTGGTGGTGGGATTGCTACAGCTACTCTTGCCTTTGACGGTTGGCCCCTTTCTGCAGCAGTGACAGGGGAGAAGTGTCACCGATGTCCTCAGGCACCTCTTTGCCTTTTGGCGACATCTCCCCTGCAGGGATCCCGCTGGTCCGAATTGACCCGGAGCAGGAAGAGCCCTCACACCCCGCACTGCCTCCGCCTGAGCCGCATTGTAGGAGGTCTCAGTGAACCGAGGACCACAGCTGCGCAGCCAGGACAGAGGGGGCTGGGTGGAAGGGGCCTCTCATCCAACCTCTTTTTTAGAGCAGCTCCGTCCCCAGTCCTAGATCCAGGCAGAACCACAGCTAGAAGTTCCCCAGGATGCTCTTAAGGAAGAGCCCATGTCACTCCTAGAAGGTCTTGAGCTCAGCTGAGAGAGACCCGCCTCCTTCAGCAAGCCCCGGGCAGCAGGAGACCAAGCAAACCCTGCTCAGCATAGCCAGCCCTCACTAAAAGCAAAACCTTGCCATCGCTCAGCAAATGACTTGCAAGAGGACCCGGCCAAGAGGCAGATGAGCGCGCTGTTCCTCCCTGCTCCTGCACTTGGGGTTACACCCAGCTCCAGGCTGCTTACTGTCTGGGTAGACCTGTTGGACAGCAGAAAGGTTGGGAGTGAGGTGTGACGGTGGTGAGGCCAGCAGAAATGGTGAAGTAAGGGGACCCCTCCTCACCTTGAGACGATGGCAAGGGATATGGGCACTGCTGCTCACACCTTGAGCAGGGGCAAGAGGTGCTGGCCAGCCAGCAAAGTGATGGTCCTGACCGCTGGTGGGCTTGGTCCCTCCAGCTGATCTTCTCCTTTGCCGTTCTGCCAAGTCAGACAGTAATTACTCACTTTCATCTCACGGAGTGGGGATCGGGGGAGCCGATCTCATAAAGCCAGAACTAGGTTACTCTCCCAGCTCCCGTCACTTGCAAGATGTATTGCTGAGCAGATCCACCCTCAGCCCCTGCTCCACGGCAATCTCCGCTTTACCAGCCCAAGGCCACTGCGGCTCTGCCTGGATGCAGCCGGCCCGAGCTCCTCCTCCAGTGCTGTGTGCCCTGGCTCCTCCTGGGCTTGGTTTACAGGTCCGAGAAAAGGACCCACCCCACCACTGTGGGCATCAGCCCTTGGGACACCTTGCAAACACTGCCCTGGCCACGCATGCGCCTTCTCTAATGCCTGGGATGCTCCTTCTGTAATGCTTGGGATGCTCTGGGATAAAAAAAAGCCACGTGAGGTTGAAAAGAGGCATTTTGGGGGCTGAGCGCATGGAGGAATCACTCAAGGATGCTTCCCTGTGTGGATGAGCACTTCCCTGGCCCCTTGGCTCCGGAAGGCATGGAGGAGCAATTGGCAAGCCGGGGCTCAGCTCCTGCTTCCCTTCCGCTGGATGCAAACAAGCCCTTAACATTTAAGCAAGTGCCTCTGCTTGTGGAGACACACAGGGTGCCGAGTGCTCACTTCAGCGCACCTTGCGACTCACGCCTTCTGCAAGAAGGTCGGGGAGGAGGATGCCGGTGAGGAGAACGCCCAAAGGCACCGGGCAGCTCCCCTCCCGGCGGCGGATGTGGCGGGAGGTGAGGGCGCCCATCACCCTGCCGCCCGGGCCCCGCTGCCGTCCCCTGGCTCCGCCGCTCCTGCCACGGCTGCAATTAAAGCTCACCCTGACTGTTGCATTAATGTCAGGTTTGCGTCTGATTTCCCCTGCACCAGGTAAGGAGGGGCCAGCAGGCTTGGAGAAGGATCACACGTGGCAGCTTTTAATAGAAACCCGCCCGCCTGTCACTGGCTTCTCATCACTCCTCTTGAAACGTTCGCTAATTACCAACAAGCTGGTGTTTGCGTTTCGGGCGTGACGTTCCCCTCTGCAGCCCGGCTCCCCCTCCTCCTGGTCCACACCCAAGCTGGCAGCAGCGCTCGGGGGGCTTCAGGGAAGGTGGGACTTGCAAGGTGGGCTCCAGAACGGCTGTAAGGACCTGGTTCCTTCTGGAGATGGACCCAGGGGTGGGTGGAAAATGTCTCCCTCCAATTGCTCTCTCCTCCCAGGCACATGCCTTCCCATTTTTCAGGGAAGGACAGGTCCTCTGGGAGTGTCTGGAGAGTTAAACCTGATGAGTTAGGGCTTTGGGGACGCACCAGCTTCCCCCTCCCACCCTGGTGATGCTCTGCTGGACCAGGACACCACTGCCACCAGCTCTGCCCGGGCAAGACGCGCACCCCTGCGCCAGGGTCAGCCTGCCCCACACATCGCCCCTTCGGAGCCTTACCACGGGTTGTGCCCAGGCTCCCGGGGACATCGGGACTTGAGCAGTGGCACGTATCAACAGCTATTGTCTCCCAGCTGCTTCCCGGGGATGTGTCACCTTTTTCTCCCACGCTCGGGAGGGCTGGGGGATGGCGAGCACGGTGGGGCAGGGGTGGGATGGGGACCTGCCGCCAGCGATGCTCTGAAGGGACCAAGAGAGCCAGTCCTTGGGGGCTCTGACCCCATGGGACATCTTCTTCACCTCTCACCTTGTCTTTGGGATCCCTCCTGGGGCAGCATGGGTCAAGGGGCTGAGGGGAGGCACCGGACAAGGGAAGACGGGGTTGGGAAAGGGGCTAGAGACTTGGTCCAGAGGGCGTCCCAGGCAGGTGTAATGCTGAACAGCCCCCTGCCCCTCTGTTACCCCAAGCACTGGGTCTCACATGCTGCCCCATGCCAGCCGCCCCCTCCTCGTGCCCAGTTTGCTGCGGCAGTGAGTGCTCAAGCATCACTGCATTGCATGCAGAGCCCAGAGAGGGGCTGGAGTGGGGGGATATTTGCTGAGCCCAACTCCAACCATTCCTAGTGCAGGGATGCCACTTGGGACCCCCCAAGGTGGGAGACCCCTGTCAGGGCTCCTCCTGGTCTATGCCAGCCCTGGCAGCTGCCTGGTCCCCTGCATGTCCCAGTTGCATGCAGAGCCCTGTGTTTCTCCAGTGGGTTACTACACGCAGGGTCTCCGGTGGCTCAGAAATGCTCCTTTTACCCCGGTGCAATCTGCCTCCCTCCTCTTGCTGGCACCAGGGACGGTGATGGGGTGGGAGAAGTGGGGAGCTATATGGGAGACTCCCAGGTTTACCCACCTGCCTCCTGAATGTCGAGGCTGCCGTGGTTTCGGCAGCTGGAAAGGGGCCAAGGCAGGAGCCTCGCTGGCTGGGGAGCCCACCCAGCATGGGGAGAGGCACCCTGAGGCACCCAGCTCCCTGGGGGTTGGCCGTCTCCTGCTGCCACCCGGGTGAGTGACAGCTCCCAGCCCCCCAGCCCACCTCCCCCCTTGTCAATCCACTGGGGAGTTATTTATCCTGACAATAGCAATTGTCTGCACGGGCCCTTCCCCCTCCCCAGCACCTACCCCAACAAAGGAAATCATCCTGATATGAAAGGGAAAATTAAATTACCCCAATAAAGACTTAGTGCTGCTTTAATGACATCACCAGACTCAGGCGCTAATTAGCTGAGTACAAAGGAAGCTAAATGTGAAAACGTGAATTTTTGTTCCCTTTTCTCCTGTCGTAGAGTCTTGGGAGTGGGAGTCTCGGTTGGCACGGCAGGAGGAGATGCTCCCGCCTGGCCGGGTGGCTGCAGGCGAGTGCCAGGCTCTGGCAGCCGGGTGCTGCCACTGCCGAGTGGCACCGCAGGGAAGAGCTCCCTAAGGTTTTGGGAGATGTGTATAGCAGCTGGAGCCCATTTGGATCCAGCCAGGGATCCTCGGGGCGCCAACGCCTGAATCCTGCTCTGTGCCACCCTGGCCGCTGCAGTCTGCCCCTCTGCCGTGGGCACGCAGCCGCACGCTGCGCTCCTCTCACCAAGTTCATGCACCCACGGACCTTGCATGGTGTACCGCATCGCACAGCTCACACCTCCCGCAGCGAGCGTGCACTGCGTGCACACACACCTCGCATTGCATGCTGCGGTGCATGGACTCGCAGCTCACTGCATGCGTATCACACTGCAAGTGTGCACACGTCATGTTGCACACACAAACTGCACCCACATCTCACACTGCATATGCAGTACAGCCGTATGCCACTCACCCTGTACCTGAAAGCGTGCACGTCTCACGCGTGCTGCACCTGCATCTCCCATGCACTCTGCAAGTCCACACAGCTTCACTGCACGCCTGCACTGCATGAACAGACAGCTCACACTGCACACACCGTATGTACGCACCTCACACCACGTACAATGCACTGCCCCTCACCCCAGCTCCGTGTCCCCTTGCTCTGGGCAAGCATCTGCCAGGGGAGCATGTCCCCGAGCCCTGCCTGCATGACCCGACACCCAGGACAGTGCCAGCGCTTCCCTCTGAGCCGTGCTGAAGCCGGCCACCCTCCTCCCTCCCCACACCCCATCAAGGCATCATTGCTGTTTGCAGCTTGCAGTCTTGGCCACCTCCCGTGCAGGCAGCATGCGCTGCCATGTCCCCGCATTGCTGCAGACCCCCGCCCTGGGCACCCTGGCCCGCAGCACTTGCAGCTGCCTCAGCACCCGGCATCCTCCCGGGCATTGACTTACCGGTGCAGCTACGCTGGTTTTCTTCCAGTCCCGTGTGAACGGCGACAGCACTGAGCAGCACGACAGCCCCGGGGAGAGCTGGCAGCATCACGGAGCTGCTCAGCCTCGGGGTGCCGGCGCTGCGTGGGACCCTGCAGAGGGCCGGGGGATGGCTGGCCAAGGGGAGCTGGGGCAAACGCCCAGCAAGCAGCGAGCCCCGGCCCTAGGGCTGCCAGATGGGACCAGGAGAACTCCCTCCTGGGCAGGGGGAGTGTGTGTGTGTGTGTGGGGGGGCATCTTTGCTTGCCTTTATTTGCCTCCATATTTGGGGCTGTTTTTTCCCACTGGAGGTGCTGCTACGTTTAAGCCCCCCCGGATAATTTCTCTCGCCGGTGAGCGGCCGGTGGGGCCATGGCGATGCGGCGGGGACTCCAGCAGAGGCACCAGAGCTGACCGGGAGGCCGAGCAGCAGAGCTCCCGCTCCCGCCAGTTGTGGGGAAGGGGGGAGGGGGGGGGGCTGCTAATACGTAAAGCCTCGTTTTAATTAAAACTTAAATTATCCATAAAGGCAGGATATTACTGCCTTCACCCTGAACCTCACCCCTGCCCCTTGGTCAGCACTCACGGCCCCTCCCCAGCACTTGGGGCCATCTCAGGAAAATTGGGTGGGGGGGCACGTATTGACCTCTCGCCTGCTCAGGCCAGGCTGGCAGCAGAGTAACTCTGCCCCAGTGCCACCGGTTGCTCCCAGCTCGCCCCGAGGGAGGCTGGCCCCTGGGGCACCCCCTGGGCAGGCAGCCCTGCCTGCAGCCTTGCTGCCAGCTCCCGCTCAGGGTGGCACTGCTGGGGACCAGCGGACCCACTTGGGATTTGAGGGGATGCCGGTCACCCCCACCCCGCTCCCGTCACCTCCCGTTGCCGGGGTTCATTCGAGAGGGATGGGTGTGAAAGCCTCCGTGCCTCCTTAAAATGACATAGCCGGTCTCCATGGCAACTCTTCTCTGCCTTTCGCCTCAGACCAAGAGCATCATCTGCTCCATCATCCCTGCAGGCCAGGGCCCTGCCTCCCCTGAACGGGGCTGAAGGGGTGCTGAGGCTGTGAGACCCCCGCCTGCCCCACACCTCTGCCCACTTGGCAGTGCCGGCTCATGGGGCTCCCCGGCATCTGGTCCCTGGTCGGCTGGAGGGGACCCGCCCGGCTGCGGCATCCCTGTCCCCAGCCGCCTCCATCCTCCTCCGGCAACCACCGCTGCCCCTTCCCACCGTGGCCAGTGCCACAGGATGCCCGTCACGGCCACGGCACAGCCTGCCGGGGCTGTGGGAGCAGCCGGGCTGTGTCTGGATGGAGCTGGGACCGCTGGCGATGCTGTGTGGCCCCTGCCCAGCCTGAAAGCTTGAAAATTCACAGCAAAGCCCCTGGCTTCACGTCCACCTCCTCCTGTGAACCAGCAGGCACACACCGGGTGGGTTGGGAGGCCGGCGAGTATCGGCAGTGGAGTGGAGGGGGGGCTGCGCCGGCGACGCCAACCTGCCCATCAACCACTCAGACCCCACCGCGAAAATAAGAGGACAGAGTGGAGCACTGGGGAAATCGCCCAGCGCTCCAGCAAATCCCACTATCCCCTGCCTGGCGCGGTGGGGCTGGCCTCAGCCTCCGACCCAGCACGTCCCCGCCTTTCCCTTAAACCTCTCTAAGCCGCAGTGTGACGGCAGCCTGCCGGGAGAAGCTGGGCTGGCAGAGCTGCGGTGGTGGCCGTCCTTCTCCAGCCCTGGGGAGGCAAGGGCCCCAGGGATGCGGGCTGCCAGCCCGGGGCACTGTGAGGGTGATTTTCGGTGGGGATGCACGTGGGGAGAAGGGAGATGTGTGCATGCAGAGGTGCGCAAGGGCTAAGATGTGCACACAAGGAGGGACGGAGGCGTGTGTGCGTGGGACACACGAGAAGTGAAGGTGCGTGTGCATGCCGGGGGGACATACCGGGACCAAGGGACGCGCGTACACAGCGGTGAACGCAGGGGTAAAGGGGAGTTTGCATGCAGGGATGGAGGTGTGTGTGTACAGTCACACGGCGGGGATGTACGTGTGCATGTGCATGCGCGTGTACAGTGGGGATGCGGAGGCATGCATGTCCCCTAAAGGCACATCTCCCCTCCGGACTGGGCAGGCGTTGCGTTACTTCAGACGCCTTCCTGCCTGGGGGCTCCAGGGCTGCCCCAGCCCTGCCTGCGCCCTGCAGAGCAGGCAGCATGCCCGGCTCCCCAGGGAGCTGCCTTCTTCCCAATCGCTCCTTTGGCAGGCGACGTTTCCTAATACCCGGACGGCATTTCCCCGTGCTTGGTCTCGTCCCGCTACTCCCCGCTGCCCGCCAGGAGCCGCACGCAATTGCCTCCCCCCAGCATCCCAGCGTGCGCGCCACGATGTGTGGGTGTAGTTATTTATAGGGCTGCTGTAGAGCCGGCGTGCCGTGTGGGGGCCCACCACCCCTCCACCACCCGTCTGGGCTCCCTTCCCCACTTCCCAGGCCGGGCAAAGTCCTGCTGCGATGCCCCGGCGCCCGCTGGTGTGCAAATCTACTTGCAGAGGGAGTTTATAACCAGGGCCAGGCTGGCTCCGGTGCTGACCCCCAGCAGCACCGTCCTCATCTGTCAGCCTGCTCTTCTGGACGTTGTTTCCAGCTTGCTCAGCCCCATTGCAGCAACCAGACTTGCCTGAGGTCCTGCTGTTGGGTTAAACTTCCCTCTCCAGAGGCACATGTGTCCTGAGGTCTTCTCCTCAAGCCTCTCTGAGGTTTTCGGAGCACACCTGGTGCTCCCAACCTGGCCTGGCCACGCTGCCCAGCCGGCCGCCTGCTCCCACGAGGGAGCCTGCCTGTGCCGCAGGGCTCGGGGCACAGGGACATGCTGCTGCAGACCGCTGCGTGCTCGACCCAGGACACTGGTTTGTTTGCCTTTACATTACAGGGATATGTGGAAGAGCCACATAGGGATCCCGATGAGAATGTGTTGCAAACACATTCCCTGCCCGCGCGCAGATGTTAAAGCACCCGAGCGAGTGCTTTTGAGTCCTGTGGTGCAGCTGGAGCAGTGCTGCCAGGGTGAGGGCATGGAAGTGGCAATCTGCATGCCATGGGATCCCCCATGGGGCACCGGCAGCTACTGAGCTGATAAGAGGATAGCCGGAGGCTCAGCCTACGCGGGCAGATCCACCTGGTGTCAAGTGCCACTCTTTGCAATGAGACAGGCTATGGGAGAGATGGCAGGGCAGGGCAGGACCTTGCTTTAGAGGCACCTTGCAGTGATGGAGCACCAAGACCCAGCTCCCAAAAGGACTTGGTGAAGGGGCAAGGGGACGGGGATGGGTCAGGGGCTGCCAGGAGGATGCATGTGGGGTGGTACCCGGTGCCCTCCTGGGTGCAGGCTGGGGAGGGGGGGCATGGTGGGGCCAGGCAAACTCTGCCTTGATGCCAGGGCTCCCTGGCACAGGGGGTGAGCCACTGCAGTCCCCCTCCTCATGCCTCGAAGAGAGCAGCCACCGGATCTCTGAGGGCACTGGGCCAGAGCCAGCATGCAGGACAGGGTCCGGATGCTGCGACCCAGCCCTGCACTGGCTGGCCTCTCATTTGTTCTCATTAAAGGCTGGCAGGGTGTCTAATTAGGCGGCGTGAGTGCCAGCGCCCTGCTGACAGACACCTGTGCAGACAGACCTCCTCCTCGGCCTGCCTCATAATTAGCTTGCAGGATGCTGCCGCGCCTCCCGGCAGGACCTGCTCTGGCTCCGGGAAACAAAACTCTTCCTCGCTGGGACGTGGCGCGGCGCCAGGTCCCACCAACCGCGGCTGGGGCTGATGGCATGGCTGGAACTGCAGCCCCATGGCGTGCAAACCCCATGGCCAGGGCATCCTCAGGGGGCATCCCGCTCCCACGGGTACCACTGGCTTCCCAGCCATGTGCTGGCACTTCTCGGTGCCCAATGCACAGGGCAGAGTCGCCCCGCCGTGGGCACCCAGCTTTTGTGCCCCCTTATTTACCCCAGGGCAGTGCCTCGGGCACCTTGGATCCATGGAGAGAGTGAGCCGTGGCTCTCCGTGCCACACGCACCCACCCGAGCAGCTCACGGGCAGGGGCACGGCGAGGCCGGGGTGCCTTCATAGCCTTGTGAACTGTGGAGGGATAACGAGCCAGCGGCCGCTTTAATTAGATTAATTGGCTCCCATTCGACTCCAGAAGAGCTGTCAGGCTGCAAGTGTGTTCCTGCTGTACCTGGCTAATTACGGCACTGCGGCCGCCACTCCGCAGCGCTTATAGCCACAGAGAGCCGGCACCAGGTAAAACTGTGCCGGGGAGGTGCTGCCAGGCAATGAGTGCTTGGGGAGGTATGGCTACTAAAATAAATCGCGGAACAAGAGGAAGATCGGGGAGTCCTGAGGATGCTCCAGGCCCTGTGGAAGGGGCAGAGCTGCAGGAGAGCCAGGGCTGGACTCTGCAAGGAGCTGGAGCGCAGGGGTGGGGTTCGGGGGGCCCAGGAGCAGCGAACGAGGATCAGGGCTGGGGAAGGTGTTGGGGCAGGAACCAGAAGGGTGCAGGGGCAGCAGGATGGGAGGGCAGCGTCTGGGGCACCCAGGCGAGCACAGGCGGTGGGGGAAGCTGTGCCCGAGCCCTGGGGGCTGGCAGGGAGGGGTGGGTGGTGGGATTGGTCTCTGTCCCTGCTGTCTGTGCCCAGAGGAAGAGGAGGCAGGCTGACGGCAGCGAGCAGGCAGGGCCAGGCAGGGTCTTTCCCAGCTCTGGCGGGCACGGGCACGCTGAGCTTCTGCTTGGCACTGGAGCCGCTCAGAGGTACCGGCTATTTATAAAAGCCACCCACGAGAGAAGCAAGGAGGTGACAGCCTAAAAATAACCACCTGGGCTGGGGTGGCAAGGCGCCACTTCCCCACAGACTGGAGAGTGGGAAGCAGTACTGGGGTCTATTTTTATCCCTCTTGTCCTCAGCATGTTATTAAAGTGCTGGCCTGCAGTGCCCACTGCAGCTGGAGCTGCAGCCTTTGCCCACGCAGATGGCCCATGCTCCAGGGCACTGTGTTTTCCGAGAGGCACAGTGGACCGATGGCTAAGGCCGGGAGTGCAAAAAGGCTGGGGAGCAGGAGCTTAGCAGCTCCAGGAGGCAAATAATGTGCCAGACACCCCTACACATCCCCAACAGACACCCCGCAGCCACTCTGGGGACCAGGGCTACTGCAGGCGGCTGGTACCCCGAGGATTTGCCCCGCCGTGGGATGCCAGTAGCTCCCCAGGGTGTCTCCCAAGAGAGAGACAGCAACTGTGCACACGGGTTGGAAAGACAAACCTGCACACACGTATGCGCAGAGCATCCAGCTGATCCTACACACTGCCTTGCGATGCAACACCAGTGTATGGCACAGGGGTGGGCTGAACCCCGCATGCACTGGGGACACCCACCCGCGGCAGAGGAGGGGAAGGGCTTGCAGGTATGGGCTGGTCCCCCTGAGCGTCCGCTGTGCATGCCACCCGCGCCGGAACTGTCCTGGCATCCCGGCGTGGAGGGCCCACGTTGCCTGCATCCATGGGGATTGGGGGTGGGGGGGGGAGTGTCATCACACAGCTCAGCAGTGAGCCCCCAAGCCCCATCGCAGCTCCCCAGGATACTCCAAGCACCTGTGTGGACCCTGCAGCCCCCAAACTCCACATGGCCACATAAGATACCAACCTGCAAATCTCCTAATCACAGCACAGGTCACCACACATCCCTGGGTGCCAGTGCAATGCCCAGGGATGCCTGCCCAGCCTCTGAGCTCCAGCACAGGTCCTCGTCATGCCCGCATGTCCCCAAGGGATGCCGGCACAGACCCCCATGCCCCAGCACTTGTCCCCGCATGGGGTGGCTGGAGGAGATGACGGCACTGCCAGGAGAGGGGCAGAGGACAGCAGCTGGGAGAAGGGCAGGGAGGAGGCAAAGGGGGCTGGCTCCATCCTCAGGTGTGCGTAGGCCACATTCAGCTGGGAGCTTGTTAGCCAAGACATTAGCAGCCCTTGCAAAGAGCTGACGCGGCTGCAGCACACACATCCCCGGGGCTCCCAGGGGAGCCTGCGCTTCGATTCGTGCCGCACACGAGGCCCCCAGAACAGACGCAGCTTGGATGGAGTTATTTTTTTGCTGGTGAATGTTAATCCCGGCTCAGCTAATGCCTCTGCGGCGGCTCGTCTGGGCCCCCCTCCAGGCTAGCTGCTGCCCACGCTCGCCGGCAGGCAGGCGATGGGGTTTGAGCCGGGCAGCCTCATCCCATGGCTCACTCTGGGATGCTGCTCTGCCCATGGCAAAGTGCCATGCCAGGGACGGGGGGCAAAGGGAGGAGGGTGGGGAGCTGCCCATGCCTGGCACCTAAGGGGCTGGTGTGCCCCCAGGTCTGCTGTACATGGGGGGACACCCTCAGTATGGGGGCAAGGGAGTGTCCCTGGGGCTTCCCCTGTACCCATGGGGATGGTGAGGTTGGTCGTCAGTGGTAGGGCAGGGGGGGGTCTGGTACCCCCAGCTCCGGTCCCGCAGGGGATGCAGACAAGAGCAGGGTGGTGGGAGCAGAGAAAGGGCTTCCCCACCTGGTGAGGAGGATGTAATTGTACAGTACAGATTGAGCCTGTCAGGCATCCCTCCGACGGTGCATCCCGGGGTGCCTTCACCATAAATAATAAATAACAGCCCGGAGAGGAGGGGATTAACAAGGACAGGCGAGGCAGTTATTTCCTAATTGATGGTTTTGCATTCCTGCGGAGGCTGGAACCGCAGCCACCCTGATGCCATCGCGGGGAGCAGGTGCCTCCTCCCCACGGCTTCGCTGGGGAAATGCAGGCAGGGGAAACGCAGGCAGCTCCGGGGCAGAGTGGGCAGCTGGAGCACAGCACAGCCAGGCAGAGGGGCAGCGGCAGCCCCGTCCCACAGGACCCACCATCCCCTGATGGGGGAAAGCCTTGGGGTCCAGCCAGGGCTCAATGCTTTTCCTTTCATCCTCTGTTTAACTTCATTTCTACTAAACCTTTAGAGGAGGGACCAAAATCCCAGCGTACTGCCCCCATCCCCTGCTCAGAAAGGTCAGGATGGAGGTTGTTCCATCTCCTGCCTTGCCCAGGACTTGGGGCATCCCAGCTGGGCAAGGGAAGGGAGCAGGATGGGGTCCCCGGGCAGCCCAGACAGCTTGAATTTCCACGTGGGTTTAGCTGAGCTAAAACCAGCTCTGGGAGGAGGCTGGGCCAGTTTTGGAGATATAATTATGTATAAAAAAAGCTTGGCTTTGTCCCTGTGGGGAGGAGCTGTGTCCAGCTCTGCCGCTCGGGATGTGCCGGGACCTGACAGGACCATGCCAGCCTTCGGGGACCCCAGACCCTGCTCTGGCCATGGTGGGGATCCTTCCCCTCCGTCCAGGCAGCCTGCGGGGCAGGGGGATGCCTGGCCACCGCCGTACGCAAGGCTGGTGGCCCGCTCCTGCAGCATGGCCTGGTTCCTGTCCCGGATTACCCTCTCTCCACTGACGGGAGGGGGAAAAGCTTGCTGAGTGCCAGATGGTGCCATTTAATTTTTTTTCTGGGTGAGGCTTGAATCTGTTTGTGCCCATGAGCAGGACCCCGGGAGACCAATGCAGGCAGTGCTGGGCTGAAAGCCCTCCTGCCTTCGGGCGCAGCTATTTCTCGTCTAGAAACAGGAGCTTTGCAGTGAGGACCATTCCCCAAAGCATCTTCCAAGGCTTTTCCTCACTTAGCAAACATCCCTCGCTGCACGGGGCAGTGTGAGCGTCACGACCCCAGCCCCCTTCGGGGTGATTTTGCCCGGCGATTCAGGCTTCCCCTGCCTCCAGCTCTGCCAGCTTGCCTCCCTTTCCCAGGAGCCAAGGAACAGGGTCGGCTTGAGGGACCTGAGGAGGAGGGGGTGAGAAAGGCAAGGAGATGTCCGCAGAGGCAGCGCTTTCCCCGGTGCTGGGGCGGCAGCGCAGGTGCTGCCTGCCAGATTGCTGCCTGTGGCCTCCGCTCAGCTCGCAATTATCTGGGGTAATGGTAGGGGAGGGTGACCCAGATAGCGCGGGGAGGAGGATAATAAGGAAGATGTAAGTGAGGCTTTGGGAACGAGAAATGGTGGGGGTGGGGGGGCAAGAGAGAGAGGAGAGGAGCTCCAGGATGAACCCTGAGCTGGGAGGTTGACCTGGCACAGCCCAGAGCACCCCTGCGGCGCACGTCATCCCTAATCAAGGCAATACACCCTTTGGTAACCTAAAATGTCCCCTCCTGGATCTATGGCCCTGTATGGTTTTGGGTGGAAAAAGCAGTAGGCAGAGGACAGGACTGGCAGCAGCGCCTCCCGAACAAAATCCTCCTTTCCCAGTGAGCACTCCTTGCTGGGTGAGCAGAGAGGCTCAGAGAAAGCTGCGCTGGAAGGGCTGCATGTCGCCACGCTGCCATCGCGAGTTCTGCTCGGCTCACAGGAGGGATACAGCTCTTGGCATGGGGCCACCCGCTGTCCCCAGGGCCAGGTGTCACACAGCTACAGGGACTTGGCTAGAGGGCACCTTGCAAGAGAGCACCTGCAGGTCAGCAAAGAGGGGACTGGGGCTCCCGCCCTTCCTGAGCGCCTTTCCTCTTTGCAAAGGGTCCGCGCAGCAGTTCTGCGACCCCACCGGCACACACCAAGCCATATCTCGTTATAAATCTCTCGGCCCTCTCCCATCATCCCTTCCCCACGAGGAGCTGAGGAAGCAGAGGTCTGCGCCAGCGCTCGTCCATCACCAAGGAGAGGTGTCCCCACGCTGCCGCCACCTGCTCCGGCCACCTTGGCAATCTGCTGTGGCAACTTCCCTGGGGGAATTGCAGCCTGTTTGCTGCCTCTGGGCTGTGGCTCCTCTCTGTGACTCGATTTCCCCTCTAGCCCACCCTAGGCTGTGGGAGATCTCGCCTCTCCCCTCTCTGGCTGGGCTTTGAGGCTAGTTTTTCTGAGTCCAGCACTGAAGAGGACAAAAAGTGGGGGCTGCCCATCTGAGCATGACGCCGATGACTTGCTAGCAGTGCAGGGCTCTTCATTTAAAATAAAGGAAGCTGGGAATGGTGTGGGATCAGGCCAGCGCTCCCAGATCCCGTGGTGGGAGGACAATCCCCGAGCTGTCCCAAGCCAGGGATGCTTGTTCCCATCCTGGTGGCTGGACACACTTGAAGTGAAA
This sequence comes from Sagittarius serpentarius, assembly GCA_034782735.1. Taxonomy (NCBI): domain Eukaryota; kingdom Metazoa; phylum Chordata; class Aves; order Accipitriformes; family Sagittariidae; genus Sagittarius; species Sagittarius serpentarius. Next base: position 1,402,241 of record JAVKLA010000042.1, read on the forward strand.
GCCAAGGGTCTTTGTCCCAGCGCGGTGAGCACGCCCTGGTGGTGACAAGTCCATGCCACGGAGCAAGGGTTCGGGTTCGGTCGGTGCTTGGCTCCGAGTACACAGAGGCTTTATTTGGAGGAGTGGAGCCTGCCCCGATCCTGCAGCGGGTGCAGGAGGAGCAGTCCCGGGGAGGGGAGCTGCAGAAAAGGGACCTTCTGCTCCATCAGCGGGTTGTGAGGGTGCCGCTGGGTGAGCCTACACGAGCGTTTTGGCCGGGAGGGTGTCTGCTGGCAGAGGAGAGCGTCGCTCGGGGCACTGCCAAGGAGCCGGGGAACGAGACCCGGCGGAGCAGCACCAGCGTTTCCAAGCAATCCGGCCTCATCACCGCACGATATTTTAAGTGGCAGAAAAGAAAATAAAACAGACAAGGGAGGGTGGGAGAGAGGATGTGCTGGAGGGAGCGGAAGAGCTGCCCCCCTTCCCTCCCATGCAGCCCCATGGCTTCGGGGGACAGGGTGGGCTGGGGTGATGCTGGTGGGGGACCGGCTGGGGGCTTTTTTGCAGGCTGGGCTTCAAAGGGGAGGCTCGCTGGTGAGGGGAGCACGACGTTTTCCGTGACAGGCTCGAACGTGACTCAACGTCACCTACTTTCCACCACAATGACTTCTGCTGCTGCTTCTTCTCGGCACAAATCTGGGGCTCAGAGTGCTTGAAATGTGGCTGTGGAGGGGGGCTAAGGGGAGGAGGCTGTGATGAGGAGGAGGATGCGCTTCCTCCTCCTTCGCTCCCCTCCCGAGCTGTCCCCGAGGGTGCCTCCACCCTGGGGAAGGGAGCACCAAGAGCCCTGCAAAGCCACTCTTTCATTAATTGAATATTCAGTTTTCAAAATAACCTTGAGGAACTAAATGAAGAGGCTGGGAAGAGATAGCTAATTGTCAGCTGCACCTGCTCAGCACACAACCACAAAAATGCTGCTTCTAGCTTCCTTCCAGCCCACTCACACAATTTATATTTTTTTTTTTTTCCCAAGCCATTACGTCAATGCAGAGGGCACGGCAGCCTTGCAGGGCACAAGAAGCAGGCAGGGCCCCGGTGCGTGGGGTGCGACAGGGGGACTGGGGCTGTAAAAGATGGCGAGCGCCTTGCCTGGCCGAGTGATGCTTTTTTGCAGGGCTGGGAGAGCGGGGTGGGATGTGCATGGGGATACAGCCCCATGAGGAATGCGGGCTGTGGTGCATGTGGGTGCTGCACCTCAGGGCGGCCACAGTGCGGGTGCCCCCCAGGTTCGGGTGCCCCTGGACTGTGCTGCCTCCATGGGGCAGTGCAGGGGGATGCAACAGGCAGCACGGGCTGCAGGGCATCCCGCACCCGTGCATGGGGGCTGTGCGTGTCCCCACGCCGCAGCCCGGACTCTGCAGTCAGCGTCACCGGGCCAAGTCTGGGGCTCTGCACTTTCGCCCGGCACCTGGCCCTGCTCCGCAACACTGCTCGTAGTGCCGATGCTGGCTTCTCCCTCCTTTTGGGCATCCCCCTGCCCCTGCATCAGAGCCACACCATGTGCCTGCCCTCACTCTGGAAAAGCCCCGGTGCACCTCTCTGCCAGATGCCCCCATCCACAGGCTGTTTTACCCAGCAGGAGCAGCCAGACTTGCTCTTCCTGGGGGTGCTGAGACCCCCAACCGGGGCATCCTGGGGCAGCGGGTGTCCTGCACACCCGAGCTGGGAGCTGCGGGTGCAGGCAGGAAGGAGCACGGGGAACTTCTGCAGCCACTGCATTGCTGCCTGCATGCACGAGGGGCAGGCAGGGCTCTGGTCCTACCATGGCAGGGAGCAGGCAGCATCCTGCAGGAAGGGACCTCGCCCCGGGGGCAGCCGGACTGGGCCATATGCTGCCTTTCACCAGCTCTGGCCGGGCCCATCCCTCCAAATCGCTTGCTGCCTCCACACTTGGCTGCATTAATAATCAGCCAGCTGATGGGGAAGGATTTACCAGCTGTTTTTCATGACTCCATTGGCCTCAGATAAATCAGGGAGGGGGTGTCACATGGCGTTTGCCAGGGGCCTGATGGATGGTGCCGAGTGAGCGGATCGCTCGCACGCTGACACTTACAGACTCTGTCAGGTTGGTGGAGAGCGCAGGATTAATGGCCCCAATCAAGTGGGGAAGGAATCACTGGGGTGGTACCCAGCCCACCCCCCGCCGCAGCATCACAGCCGCCCTGGCCCTGCCCTGCGTGGGGGCTGCCGGCAGGGCCCCCTCCCCTTCCCCAGCCCTCCCGCTGGCCGGGCTGGCGTGGGCAGCTCCCCCAGCCCCGGCTGCAGGATGGAGATTAGCTCTAAAGAGCTGAGCACACACAATATTTCCACAGCAATTGCAAGCGAAGCAAGGAGCAGCTGCGGGCTGAGCAGCCTGCCTCCCTCAATACCGGCAACATCTGGACGCAGCAGCTGTGCCGGCGAGCGAAACCTGTTCGGGGCAAGGGGGAAGGGCGCAGGACCCCATCGCTCTGCGCGGCGTGGGCTGTGGGGCTGGTGATGAGAAACCTGCCGCCAGCTTCAGGTCTCTGCTGCTGGGCTAATTCTCCAGAGGCAGCGTCTCCTCCCTGTGCTCGAGGGCAGGGTGCTGGGGGCCCCCCCTCATGCACCCAGCGCTCTGGGAGGGCATTCGTCCCAGTTCCCTGGGGTGTGGGGGGAGCCTTTGCCCTGGGACCACGGCACATTGCAGAGTGCTACCCCCCGCTCAGCTTGTTCGTGGTCCCTGTTGCGCAGGACCCACCCCCCCGTGGCATGGGTGCTGGGGAGCGTGGGTGTCCCAGGAGGGGCTGGGTGCCTCAGTGGGGAGCCCAGCTCTGCTCCAACCATCTCGGCAGCGTCGCTAGAGCCGGAGCATATTTTAAAGAAGAGCTTTCAAGTGAGCTGAAACCCGAGGGGGCTGTAGCTCGGGGTCGCAGTCGGCTACTGGGGGCTGCAGTGGCCCACCCCCGGGAGCGAGGGAGGCCCCAGCAAGCAGGGGCCCCAGCACAGCCCTCCCTGCCCATGGGGGTCTGCAGTCCCTTTGCGCTGCTACCTGGCCCAGTGCTGACACACACGCCACTGCACCCGTGCAGCCCTGCTGTGCGCACTACAGCCCCAATGCACACGCACAGGCGCACAGACACACGCATAGAGCACTCCTGGAAACACGTGCCAACACCAAGATGCGTGCCCCCACAGCCCCTGTTACCCTGCCACTGCCCCCGGCACACTCTGCCCACCCAGCCCCTCTGCAACACCCACCTTCTGGCTTCATCCCTTGGGACCCCACGGGCCGTGTGAGAACCAGGAGAGCAGCAGGATGGGGCGAGCACGGTGACACCAAGGGCCGAGGGCACTCAGCAGCCCTGTCGGCACAGGATCCCTGGTGCAAGGGAGAGCTCGTGCACGCCAGGGCCGCTGGGCAAGTGTGCCACCGGGGATGTGACCGCACATCCCAACCACAACCCTTTTGTGTCAGTGTTGGTGGGACCGTGCAGCAGTGTCAGGTGCCCGTGAGGCTCAGCATGTCTCGGAGTGCTGCTGGGACCTCCCTGGCCCCTCTCTTCCTGCCGAAGAAGGCGAGGGAGCCAAGAGCTTTGGGCTGTTAGTGGGAATACCGAAATGTAAGCACAGGGTGGCTGGCGCTACCTCTGCGTGGTCGTGGGGACGGGCAGAGCAAGCTGCTGGTGCACAGGTTGCTTCCCCCGCGTCCCTCCACCCTAGGCTGGCCTGCGGACGGGGCATTGGGGGGCAGCCCCACATCCCCACTGAGCCCCACTGCCCTCCTGGGGACAGTCCCTCAGGGTCATGAGGCCAAGAGACCAGCTCCTAGTGACACCCCTCCCGTCCATGCCAGCCGCGCCAGGGAACAGCGCAGCAGCAGGGCCAGGGCACACTTCCCAGGGCTTCCAGCAAACACCTTTTTGAAGCCAAAGCAAATGAATTACTCCATTTCATTTGGGGGCACAAACAGCAGCACAGGCAGCAGTGCTGCCTCTCCCAGCACAGCAGCCCCCGGCTCCACGGTGCCCTGTGCTGCCCTGTGCCCCGCAGCACTCCTTTGCAGGCTCGGGGTCCGTGCATGCTGCGAGGACTCTGCCTGTGCCCATGGAGCCTGCCACCCCTCTGGGCTGTGATGATGGCTGCGCGGGCGCAAAGCAGGGCAGGACGGGAGGTGGAGGCCAGCCTTTTGCCCGGACGTCCCAAGGAGGAGCAGGGTGCTGCACAAGGGGACAGCCTCAAGCAGGCAGCCCCATGCCCACCCGTGGGTGCTCAGCTGGGCAGCAGCTCCCGGTGGGGCTGGGGACACCGGCTGCAGCCCCTCAGTGTCCCCAGCTGCAGGCAGACAGTGCCAGCCCCTGGACAGATGGGCTGAAGGTGGGCACCGGCTATGCCCGGGTCAGCGCAGCCTTCCCCGGGGAGGGCAGCCGGGTACGCTGCCCAGGTGAGCTCCTGGCCGGGCTCCCGCCAGGCAGCTTTGATCTCCCTCCCCTGTCTGCTCCGAGCGGACGTGCCCAGCCCTAATTACCGCTGCCTCTTTGCTCTGCGCAGGGCCTGGTGAAATATTTACACCGCGCTCCCCTTTGAAGTCTGATGTGATCGCCAGCCCCAGCTCACCGCAGCTTGCTCTCCTCTCTGCTCAGCGCTTTGTGGGCACTGGGCTCAGACCCGTTGCACCCATCCCTGCGGTGGGGAAGGGCTCGTGGCCGGGACAAGCCATGCTACCTTCCAGCGAGCCCACCGGCCTTGCTCCTTGCTTCCCACGCTGCCCAGCCTCCTGGCAAAGGGCGACAAGGTTGCCACGGTGCAACCCAGATATTTCTTTTCCATCCTTGGAGTGATGCCTGGCTGGATGTGCCCGTATCTGCAGACAAGCATCCCTGCTGCTCGCGTCTCAGGGCTCGCCGTGCCGTGGTCCCCTCCTGCCCTCGTCCAGTGGTGGCGGTGATCGGCCCCAGGCTCCGCAGCGAGCTGGGAAACGCAGCTGCACGCTGGCTGGCTGGGGAAGCTGCGGCCCGTGCTGTCAGCCTGGCTGCCGCTCCAGCAGCAAGGCTAACAAAGTGGAAAATGGGAGCTCGCTGCGGGTTGCTGAGCTGGAAACGGAGCCACCTCCCGCTCCTTCCGAAGGCAGCGTGGGGGCAGCCCCGGGCAGCGAGCGAGGTGCCGCTCCCTGCCTGCCATGTGCTGCTCCCTGCCCTGGCCACGGCCCATTTGCTGCTGGCCATGCCATGCGGTAGCGGCCATCCTTGTCCCTTGGTTGCCACGAAGAGGAGGTTTGCTACCAGGAGTGCCCCTGGTGTTGCCACGCACCCCTGAGCACGGGGGGATGGGGTCTGATGTGCGCAGGGTGCACCGTCCACGATGCAGTGCAGGGGCCGTGGAGCAGACAGTGGATGTGCCTTGCACACGCTGCCATGTGTTGGGCAGCGTCCCTGCTGCAGGGCTGACGGGAAGCTGCGTCCTCGCAGTGGCAAAATCCCCCGCCTTCCCTCTCCCGAGGCATAGGGGGGATTCTGCCGAGCCCGGATGCCCTCCATGAGAGCCCCACCTCTCCCCCTGCAAAGCCTGACGGCCTTTGTGGAGCCACCGAGCACACACTGACACGGTGGGGACGGGTTGCTCCTGCTTGTTGTGGCTTTAGCTCGGCTTTCGTGCAGGCACCTTTGGGACTGGCCAGCCGTGTCCCCAAGCTCCCCTTTAGCTCCAAGTCCCTGACAGGGGCATTTCTGCTGAAACACCATCTCCCTCTTCAGTGAGAAGGAAAGTTTGACTCGCCGGGTATCTGGATTTGGCAGATGCACGTGCCAAATGGGGGACCTGCCATACCTGCCAGGGGGTCTGCCGGCACGGAGACTCTCGCCTTCTCTGGAGGGGCCGGTGCTGCCTACAAACATGAGACCCAGCCTCCTCCGCCCTGGGAGCCTCAGTGACACTCTTCATGGGGTGGGGGGGCCCAGAAATCTCCCCTGCTCACACTTCCGGTCAGAAAACACAAACAGAGACAACCCCCCCTCCCGCCCCCCATTCATTCGGGGTGCACTGGCTGTACTTGGGGCCAGTGCTGCTGCAGGGCAGAGGGAGCACTCGGGGCTGCCCTGTGCCCACTCCGTGCCCCATGGGTGGCTGTGGCAGTGTCTTCACCAGCCCTCCAGCACGCTGCAATGAGAGGCTCTTCCCAGCCTCGCCCCTCCAGCCCAAGTCTCTAGATTTTGGGGGAGGCTCTCCCAGTACCTCCTTCTAGCCTTCCCTGGGGTGCAGGAGGCTCCTGCCAGCCCTGATTCCCGCCCTGGGGTGGGGAGGGCATCCTGCGCAGGGTCAGACATGGAGCGGGAGAGCTGCTAATTGCAGTCCTCTGGCATCTGAGAGGAGCGAAACTCCCTGATTTATGGGTTGGCGGCAATAAAGCTTCGCATCACTGCGAAGGGAATTCGCCCGCCTCCAAAACAAGGTTAAATAAATAGCTAATAGGAGCGCTTAGCAATCCTGCAGCGCGCACACACACATACACACACAGGGCGGCATTTGCCTTGTGCCACACTCGCAGTGACATGGTGGCACACGCAGCCGCACCCGGGGTCACTCCTCCCCTGCCCCCCGCAGCGATGTGCACACACAGGGATGCACATGCAGCCATGCACCCAGACCCATGGTGATGCCCACACACGCTGCGACACCCGCAGTCACAGGGGCACTCTGTACCCTGTGCAGGTGGCAGGAGTCCCCCAGTCCCCCCGTGCCCACGCACAGGCAGCAGCAGCCCAGCATGCTCGCCTTTGGCTTCTTTTAAAAGTCCAGCAGCGATGCTTCGATGAGAGCCCCGTAAGGGCCTGGGTCAGCAGAGGATGGTGATGTTATGGGAAGACTGAAAAGCATCTGAAAAGGTCCTGCCAGCCATGCGTCGAATGTAATGTCGGGGACGTGGAGCCGCGACGGAGCTGTTCTGCTCGAGGCAAGACGCCGCCTGGCATCCCGGGGGTGCAGAGCTGAGCAGCGGCACAGCACAGCGCATGGCAGCGGCAGCTCCCGGCTCTGGCTCTGGTTAGCCTCAGCTCCGGACACATCTCCCGGGGACGGTGTGGCGATGGCCCCGGTGCTGTCCCACCGCTATATGGGGATGGAGCGGGTGGACGCAGGGAAGGATGCAGCCGGGGTTGGCGTGCCTCCTCAAATCATCGGCTGCTCGGTCCTGCCTGGTGTTACGCAGCACTGGCACTGCCTGCTCCGCGCCTGGGGCTGCAGCAGCAGGATTTTGCGAGAAAAGGATATCGCCTGCAGGTTGTGGGGGGTTTACAGAGCATCCCAGCCCTGCAGCAGCATTGCCGGGGGGCGGGGGAACCCTTGAAATCCCCCTCTCCTGATCAGCTTGGCCAGCTCCAGCCAGCTCCCAGCCCTGTCAGGGGGACACCCGCGTGTGCCTGCCAGCAGGACCTGAAGCACCCATAGGAGCGGCCCCAAAGGAAGCAAAGGTGCCCTGGAGAGATGCCAGCCCGAGCAGGAGGGCACGCAGGGCAGAAAGCCAGGCTGGTGCAGCTGCACATCAGCGGGGTGCTGGAGGGGGCAGGAGGAGGGCGGCACGCTGCGGCGCGCACCTCCGAGCCGGCTCGGGGGGCCCGGCGAGCATCTCTGCTGGCAGTGCATGAAGAGCTTTCCCATCAGGCTGGGAGCGCTGGCTCATTTTTAGACCTTTTGTTCTCTGTATAAATCCATCTCCGGGAGCGAGTGCGGTCGATTGATTTTGTGCTGCGCTGTGCCGGCAGCCACCTGCTTGTGCTCCATGAGCAGGGACCCCGCGCCCACTGCTGTGCCTGCAAAACCCTCCGGCACCTGGGGAGGTGGCAGGCAGGGGACGGGGGACTTGGGGGACCTCTGCGCTGGCACCTGAGTGGGCTGGCAGGCCCTGCAAAGCAGGCTGCTCCCTGGGATGGATAGAGGAGAGGGAACAGGGGGTGGGAAGGAGGGGTTGAGGGATTATATGCGGGAATGGGGGTATGGATTCTTCCCATATCTGCAGCTGAGCCGCACTGTATGGAGAAAGCAAGTGTCCCCAGCAGAGAAGAGGAACAAGGGACTAGGAAGGACAACTGCCCTGAGCTGAAGCTGGAGACAGGGATCAGCTCCTGGAGCTGGCTGGGAGCCATGGGCTGGGCAGGATGGGGATGGAGCTGAGTAATGCCAGAGAGGGGCTGCAGGGGACCTGTCCGGGCAGGACAAGGATGCCGTCCTCCCTCATCTGGGGCCACTACCCAGCTCAGCACCCACCTCCCACCTCCTCTGGCCCCGTGGGTGACGGTACCCAGTGGGCGGCGCAAGGCAGGTGAGACCCGGGCGACACTCACATTGCGCAAAAGGCCGTATCGATGAAGGCGGGCGCGCGGCTCGGCGGCGAACATCGAGGTGCTGCCGGGGAGTTCCCCCCCCCCCCCGTAATTGCGGTGTGTTTGCTGCACTCCCGCTTTGCCATGGCAACGCTTGCCTGGCGCGTGAATGTGCCTCGCAGCACATATTGTTTCGGAAAGGTCAGCGCCGAGTGTTGGTGGGCTCGGCAGAGTGCGCTGCTTTTATTTCTACATATTTATGAAGGGGGAGATGGCAGGTAATTACAGCCCCTTCTTGAGAATTAATCTCATGATAGGCCGGTGTGTTGCTGGGGATGAGCCCTCCAGGGTGGATGCGGGTGGCTGAGCCTGGCTGCAGGCGGTCGTCGCAGGCACACCGGGCGCCGGCACGCGCCAGGCACCGGGCACGGCACGGCACGGCAGCGGGGGCATCGTGGGGTGTGGGGCACCGCGCGGGGCATCATGCAGGATCATGGGGCACTGTGGGTTACCGTGGGATGGAGCACCATGGGGAACCACAGGAAAGTGGGTCGCCATGGGACTAGGACGGCCACGGGCAGTACCAAACCTCAGCCCTGCACTCCCGGCTTGCCTGCAGCTGGGAATTAAAGATGACCCAGTACAGCACTGCCTGCATGGGTGGCAGTGCCACTGGTGCCCGTTTCCCCAGGGACCCGGTGACTCCCTCCCTGTCCCCAGGGACGGACCTGGCAGAGCCCTGGCTCCTGGCACAGGCACAACCAGGGATGCAGCGGCATTCCTGTGCCTGTTCCCATCCCAGTGCTGCCAAAACAGGACCTGATCAGGCTTGGGAGGGATAGCCCAGCCCAAATCAAAGTGTCACCCAGGCTTGGGAGCCAGCCTGCCCCATGCAGGCATGGCCCTGGGTCAGGGAGCTCTGCACCAATCCTGCCAGCCCAGCGCAACTGCTGATGTTCAGGTGCCCACCTGGGGAGAAGGGCAAGGAGAAGGGGCCTCCTGCTCTGCCAAGGTCCTCGCATTCCCTTTTCCAGGATCCCCTCCGTGCCCCCCCACAGCCTCCGTAGCACCTGGGGAGCCATCGGGGTTAAATATTCCGGAGCACTCGCTGTGCGCATTTTGTAAAGATCAAGCGGGCTTCCAGGTCTGCGAGAGTTACTCACAATTCACTTCCCCTGCTGCTGGGGAGGCGAGTGCGCTCCTTAATTAGTTTGCAGAATGATACATTTTTAAAGTCATTATTTCTGGACACGTTCAAAGTTACAGCATTTACTCTGCTCCAGTTGCGCAGGCAGCCACCCTGGTGTGCTCCCACTTCGGGGACCTGCACCCCACCTGAGTGTCACGGAGGGGCGTCACCCCACAGGGATGGGGCACGTGGAGAGTAAGGTGGGGGACGTGGGGGAATCGAGCAAGGAGGGTCCCCTGAGGGGACAGAGACCCCTATCTCCTCCCTGCCCTGCCACAGGTCTCTGCATGGCCTGGGGGTCCCTGATCCCTGTCCCCCCTGGCACCACAGAGAGATGCTGATCCCGGCCCTGCCTGGGGCATGTGGGACACGATCCCTTCCCTGCCTGGGGACATGGGGACTCTGACCTGTGCCCTGCCTGGGGGCAGTGCAGGCAGCACAGGCATCGCAGCAGCCGCTCACATCCCCCTTGGCGTGCTGCACGCAGGCAGGCGCAGAGAGGCAGGGCCCTGAGCACTCCCGCAGAGCTGGCGTGCCCACCAGCAGCCACCCCACGGTAATTGTGGGTCTGCGTGCACTTAATCACAGCCTTCGGAGCAAGCAGCGCAGCAGCCGGAAAGTGCCATGGAAACCGCCCCAGCGCTGCACCTGGGGCCAGGCGGCAGGCTCCCAGTACCCGTTTGGGGCTGTACCTCCCACGCGTGGCTCTGCCCCTGGTTCCACCACCTGGGCTCTGCCACCAACCCTTCCCCTTCTCCTCTGCATCTCACCCTGCCCAGCCCGCTGCTTACTGCATCCCTTCCCACGACACCATCCCACTTTCCCGGTGCAGCATCCCTGCTCCCAGCCCCTCTCCACTCTCCCGTGTCCCCTCTCTTCTCCTGTCCCTCCCTTATTCCAGCCCCTGGTTCCTGCTTGGGAACACACGGTATTTTTTCAGCTTTCAAGAGATACTTCAGCTCTGAGAGGACAAGGGGCTTTCCACTGAGACAGGGGACACTGGGGCTTTGATACATCAGCTGGGAACAAGATTTGGCATGGAAATTTGGGGACTGGCAATGCATACAATGTGCCCCGCCTGATGCCCCGATGTGCTGTCCTCCTCATGCTCCTGCCACGCGTGCCCTTGCTGAGCCACCCGCACGTGTCCCGAGTCTGTTCCAAGTCCTCGCCCTCCATCCAGATGTGGGCAGCCCTACGAACTTCGTGCTGGCAGGCTTGCCCTGTGGCAGGCTCTGCCTGCGAGCTTCCACACGGCCTTGGGACTTGCATCCAGGGAGGAGCCCGGGGGGGCACCAGGCACCCACGATCCCAGTCTGGGTGCTGGGTGATGGCTGACTCCTGCGGACTCACCTCTGTGCTGTGAGACATGAGGTACCCGGGATAGGTGCCCCAACTCTTCCCCACACCACAGGAACCCCACGGGGCTGAGGCAGTGGCCATGGGAGCCAGGTGCTTGCCTGGAGCTGCAGGCAGGGGTGAGGGTGCTGGCAGGGAGGGCAGGGCAGGCAGAGGATCCTGGGCACCGCCACCTTCTCCCTCCCCACTGCCTGCCTTGGCCAGTGAAAGGATCCTGGGGAGCTGGAGCAAACCAGCACGTGCCGCTGCGCTGGGCCAGGGCTCTGTGCAAAGTGGTGGCACTATCATCTTACCAGCATACACCTTTTAGGGACGTTTCTCAGTTTCTCCGTGGCCTTGGAAGGTCTTCCCCACATGGAGTCTGGTAACTTTGGAGGAGGTTGTTGTGGGCACGAGGATTTTGCAGGACTTTAAGTTAAGGTTGCTGGGGGAGAGGAACCTCAATCCATCCCACTCCTACCAGTTTGATGCCAGTGCCAGCAACAGATGCCCAGAGCCTGGAGAGGGAACATAGGTCAGCAGGAGAGCACCTGAAGAGTAGCACGAAGGAATTCCATCCACTTCAGCCAGTAAGTCACCTTCATCAGGCGCCCAACTTAAATGCCTCTATGCAAACACATGTAGCATGGGGAATAAAGGAGTTAGAGACATGCACATGCTTGCAGGTCTATGAACTTATTGGCATCACGGAGATATGGCGGGATGGCCTCTATGACTGGAGTGTTGGAATGGAAGGATGCAGGCTCAGTAGGAAGGACAGGCAGCGGAGACGAGGAGGGGGTGTCACCCTCTACGTCAGTGACCGGCTGGAGTGCAGGGAGCTCTGCCTGGGGATGGATGAGGAGCTGACCGAGAGCTTATGGGTCAGGAGTAAAGGGAAGGCAGGGACAGGTGACATTCTACTGGGAGTCTGCTACAGCCCACCCAACCAGGAAGACCGAGCAGATGAGGCCTACTATAGACAGATAGGAGCCGCCTCACACTCACAAGCCCTGGTCCTCATGGGGGAATTCAACCACCCCAATATCTGTTGGAGGGATCACACAGCAGGTCGTAAGCAATCCAGGAGGTTCCTGGAACGCGTTGATGACAACTTCCTTCTCCAAGTGATTGAGCGGCCGGTGAGGAGACGTGCTATGCTGGACCTTGTTTTCACC